>OU015431.1:25002732-25562732 GCA_907164795.1 Hemaris fuciformis
AAAATTAACATGATTGCCCTTCAAGATGTGGCTTAAATTTATGCTTTCTTAAGAAGATTATCGATAGACACACGTAAAGTGACCTTCTAGAAAGAATATCCGTTGCGGTGCCTTACTTATATGCCTTACTTAATAAAATAAAGAAAGTTTTTTCATCTTCGATTAGCACAAACTAATTTGGAGCCTGAGTCACCTCTGCACAGAATCCTTGACGAAATTACACGAACCTTATATTGACATCTTTCACAATTCCTTACGCACTTTTAGGGCCATAATTATATACGAGTAGCAATGCTTTAAATACAATAAGCACAAAGTTTTTCACACTAAACCTTTAATATTGTTGTTTTCTCATTTAAATTATTTATTGTTGACTGTTTTTGTCTGCTGGCTAACTTAGATAATTTCGGAGAATGCTAACTAATAACGTGTAGACAAAATCATAGTTTATCATATTACTAGTCAAAACGTTCCTTTCCTCAGTTCAGTAGCTAATATAAGTTAACTCACAATAAGCTTTGAAAACGTTTCAGTGAGTCAGTAAGAGTCAGAATTTAAAACGAATTTGTAATCTATACAATTTTTGTCTGTCTGTCTGTTTGTTCCGGCTAATCTCTAAAACGGGTGGACCGATTTTGACAGGACTTTTATTGGCAGGTAGCTGATGTAATAAGGAGTAACTTAGGCTAAAAAAATAATTAAGAATCGACAGTTAGGCGGAACGAAGTTCGCCGGGTCAGCTAGTCAGTTAATAATAGTTGCCAGGCCTACACATCTTATCTTTTTCTTCGTACCTTAGTCATAGTTTATTATAAGTAACATAGAAAAACACGAATTATGTTCCTATTGGAAGTCAACCATCTGAATCCTATTAACACGGTGTAACACAGTTGTTTCCACAAATAATAAATCGTTAATGACAGCTTTAATTTACCGTTACCCGGAGGCGAAGGAAAACATTTTCATTCATTCTACAAGCAATTGATGCTTGATTTTTGGGGTAAATAGTTCGAAACTTGGTCACGTGTTAATTTGTAGCGCAGTTAATAAAACAAACAGCGCTAACAGAGGGGCAGGTATGAGGTTTCATTTTTCGGCAGTCGTCAGTTTGTAATATTGTTCATTTAAAACATAAATGTCGAAACAGAGCCATTTATATTTTTTTCCGTGACTAAGTGAGATTAAACTTTAAGGGGCGCGGACAACAAATATCACAATTAATCATAATGTACTTAAACAGCGAAGAGAAACATCGTGAGGAAACCTGAATAGTTCTTGGGAATTTCTTAGGTGTGTAATCTGTCAACCCGTAGTAGGCCAGCATGGGGAAATAAGGCCTGAACCCCTCAGTTTTAAAGGAGCGTACAACGATGTAATTTTTTTTTATAGTATACGCTTATTAAAATATTATATTTCAAAATCTTTGAGCAAAGCATGTTGCTTAAAAATTGGAATTGATATTTGTACGACCGCGTTTTCTATTTTATTATTTATTAGTATTACATTGACGCTATTTATCGGAAAAAAAGCGCAAAATCAGTGGAACGACGAAAAATAATTGAAGAATAAATGAATGTTACTGGCGCTAAATAATGATTTCCAAATCCATATTGACGCCTGCCACACTCTATTAAAACACGACGCCAACGGACGCCGTGCGACGCGCGTTCAGTAAAATCAAATTGTATGATTTTCTATGGCTACAGTCACACCATGAAACATTCGATGCGACGCCATGTTCATAGTGGCCATTACGTGTCGCGTTTCAATGATGTGTGTCCGCCTTTATGTTCAATGTGACTTTTTTATAAATTACCTAGCAACAGCAACGGCATATTCCTAAAATTAGTAAACTCATTTTTTTAATTATAGCACGTATATATATTAAAAATTGTAATACATAACGTGCATTTCTACTTCCACATTTCGCTCACTCCCGTATCAGTCAAACGTAATAGGGAAGAGCCTATTATCGTTTTTCGTGCACTTTACCATACTCCGCGCTGCTACTGAGAATTCCGTAATGGAAAAACCCAAAAACACTGCCTGACCCTGGAATCGAACACATGACCTCTAGATCGATCGACACATACTTTTGCCGCGAAACCACGAGAATTTGCATATTGAAATATAATTATTTCCAAACATTTCGTCTGTGCACGCATTAATTACTCTGGGGCACGTTTTGTCCATCTACTTTAGGTAACCACATAAAATCAATACATACTTTATTATGACGCCGCTCACGGCTGTACTAAAGAGGTAAGGTATGTACGACAATTAAAAATATATTATGTTTCATAGCAGACCAACATAAAAGTTTAAAATATAATAATACCGCAAGCAACTACATTATAAAGGCATTCTAAATACTTTTTGTCATGTTGTCTATCCTATAGTACGAATAGGTCTATAAGACTACACTGGTATGATCTTGAACGTCACTATAAGCTTATATAACAGCCGAACAAATTTTATTGGAAGTCACAATTGTTGTCACTTTAAACAGAAGTTAAATTTACATTTATCGGGGTGTAAAGTCAATACAATTCGGGAGCAATAAGCGGTAGCAGAGGCCGTTGCCGCTCGTCCGCAAGTCAACCCGCGTGCATACAAGTAATGTCAACATGCTAAACCGCAACGTTTGCATAAAATATTGTTCCAAGCTCGGCGGCTCGTTTTAAGTCTTTTTTTTATGTAAAGTGAAGTGAAGCGAGAGACTGTCCGCAGCAGCGGCGGCCAGTCAAATCACATTAGACAGCACGCATTCGCAAATTAGCGGAAAAGCTGGTGGTGCGCGAAAGTGAGAATTTGGCTGATGTGACTGCGCCCTGCACGCCGCGCGCCGCCGCCTCGGCCCACGATAATAAAGTTAATTCGGTCTGGCGATATTTGGCCACCACGCTTCATTACGGCTGCGATGGTGGTTCTTTAAAAAAGACGGTAATTTGAGTAACATTCATCGTTATCCTCGCTGAGGAAATACGCTAAGACGAACACTGGCATCTTGAGCCGGTGATGTTTGAACGATCCGATGTATCGGTATTATAGGGTCAATAATAATATCTACAATAGGTCGAGCACGCCCTTATGTCGTAGAGATTAATTTTCGAAAAACACACTTAATTATGCATCTGAATGTCAGTAATAGCCTCCCTTTATCAGGTTGGTTTAAATAAATACAGTATTGTGATTATATGGCTGTAGTAATCATAAGCGAGTAGTACCTATATGTATGTAAGTCCCAATGCTGGGCATGGGTTTCCTCAATAACTGAGTAGGAATAGGCCTAAGCCTGCCAGGCGGTTCTGGCGCGGCTTAGCGGACTGCACAAAGGAAATTCCTCGTGGAGATTTTTTAGATGTGCATATTATCTCGCCTCTTACTCATTATGATAATAATGATAATCCATTGAGGAATACACACATATATTGAAATTTAAGAGGCCTAGGATTTTGCCCCGGGATGGCCTAGATTATCGATCACACGCCTAATCCTCGAAAACATCACAAGTAACTTTGTATGGATAACTTATATACGTACATCCCACTGCTGGCCACGGGCCTCCTCTACTACGTAGAGGGTTTAGGCTTTAGTCCTGTGCAGTTTGTAGTAAGTTTATGTATGAATATGATTGCAAAAATCTATGTGAACGCGAAAGAAACCACGTGAAACTCCAAGTAAAACTAATAGGACTAATTATACTAGTATTATGTGTCGAGATGGTAAATTAGTATGAAATACAAAGACGGGTAGCCTGTACAAGTTGTTCAAGAGGTAAACAAGTGGAATAAAATTGTCAACAGGCTCGAACGGCGCTAGTTCAAGTGCAAGGGTACATACACCACATAATCCGCGCAAACATTGAACTTCCAGCGCAAGACAAACACAAACAAATCAACTCCAATGAAATATCGAACAGTCAACGAGAAGACCGTGACGGTCTACCAGTCAGCCAAATACATCTTTAATCTTTACACACGTTTTATTATTACTACGTATTACTGGAATTATTTCCGGTACCGGATTTTAATAAGAATTTCTGACAAACCAGATATCTAGTAATCTTTATCTATCCATATGAATTCTGAGGGGTTGGCCAAGGCACGCTGGTCGCTGGCCTAACGATTTGAAACCGCAACCGCCGAGATTTCGTCTCAACCGTGCAAGGCCAAGTGCGAGGCCATCGCGATTTCGATGTCGAGTCACATTAAATACAGACATTTAATGATACAAATAACAGGTATAGCAAATTAAATTTATAGCTATGTTACTTGTATCTTAATTATAATGAATGAAAGCAAAATTACTAAGCAGTTTAAACAACTTGTAAATATATTTTATGCGATCATTGTATACTATTCACTTAATAAGGGGAAGGATATTCCATACAGTATGTGAGGATTAGCCGGCGCACTGCTACAACTCAAAGGTCATTAAATGGAAATCCTCAAACGCAAATGGAACGAGACACGTCTGCGTATACCTTTCACTACGAGCAGTAGATACAATTACGATCGATGGTTCCAGACGCGTTCCTCAAATCCTATGACTCGCACACAGACAGAAATATTCACAGTTCACGGTTCAAAGCATGCGAATGTCGTAATGTGCTACAAACGCTTCAAAAGTTGAGTCGACCATTGAGCGCCAGCGCTCACTGCAACGTTTAACAGAAAATGCGATTGTAAAGCAAAGGTGTTTAGCACTTTTTGCTGTAATTCCGGGAGCACTGACTCTAACTTGGTAAATACAAATAGCAGATTTGAATCGCTTTGTGCAGTCACTGTACCATCATATTTTTCCTCGTAAATTAAAGTCAAAGCGCGGTCTATCGCAACTCCTCATAAAGCTGAGTAAAAAACTGAAACGAGCGGGCGAACCATTTCCTTGCAAAACGACTAAATAAGTTTTCCCTATTAGGGTTACGCGTCCGAAGGGTGCCCACTAGGCTTTATTAATATACAGTCTGTCTATATGTCTCACCTTTCAGAACCTTGCCTTTTGAAACGTAATACACGTGTTATTAAATATAAACATACATATAGTATGACACGGAATGTCTCAAATATTATTATATATCAAATCTACGTTATTACTTTGGCTTAATCTAGATACGATATGAGTTCGATTTGTAACATATTATTGAACGGAACCCATAAAGTGTAACTCTGACTCGCACTTGGCTGACTTCTTCCCTTTTTGATACGAGGGGCAAAGCCATTTTAGTGAAAAATTCTATTAACATAAAATTTGTTTAAGGTGAACGCTTATGTTAGACGCTGGTCTAAAAAATGTAATCTGTGTCGTAAGCGCTCAGTACAAACAAAATTGTAGAACGTTAATGTGGAAGATCAAAACATTGTGTCTATAAAAATTTCTCTATTTTATACGACGGTCTACATACACCACCTGTACCAGGGTGGACAGAGACTATAAGCCGCTAAAGGCACAAATAACGCTTTTTAAACCACCGATAATCTCTTTATACAAGCTTGTCGATTACAAAAACTAATTAACTTTATACAGCGATGCATCTACCGTTGCATTGCGTCGTTATGTACGTTAGAGGAAGTCTGAAAGTAGCTCCTGTGATAGAAAAGCTGAAAGGAAACCGTCTGTCGTGGTATGGGCATGTTATGAGGAGGGACGAATCATACGTAGGTAAAAAGGTGATGCATATGAAAGTTGATGGATGGGCGAGCAGAGGAAGGCCAAAGAAAAGATGGATGGAGTGCGTGACTGAAGATATGAACGAAAAAGGGGTGAATGAACATGACGGCTGATAGGGCTGTGTGGAAGGATAAAACATACTGCGCCGACACCAAATGAAATTGGCAACAGGGCAAGGAGATGATGATGACATTGATGCATCTACCGAGAAAAAGTGAAATTTTGCCTGACCGCAATGAGAATATTTCCATTAATGTACTTGTACGGATTCGAGGAATAAATCCGTGTCGGCGGCGTCCCCACTGGTCGTCACTGATCGCGACCGCAGTGTATCAGAGCGAGCGGCATCATTAGCGGAAGACGCAATGGCAACAGCTCAATTGACTCAATTGATAAATAGCCCGCAATAAATCTGTAACGAGGTGTGATTTTCCATTGCATCTTGCGACGAGTGTTTATTCAATTATGTGCTATTTGTTAAATGCCGTTGGATTGTGTAATGTAACACCCGGATGGTACCAATAGCTAAAGCATTAATAAAATAAAATTTATTGAATCAGGTTCAATAAAAATGTCACTCCGCACACACGCTGTAGAGTAAACAAAAAAGTTAGTCAGCATCTGTCTGAAGCGGAGGTGACGTAGACGTCTCAAGGGTGGAAGCCGGAGGATATTAAATTTGAGCAAGTCTTATAAAATATAAATAACGTTTACCGCTAGAGCTGTTCAAAAATGAGATTAAGGGAGGCGTCTTAAATATCGCCATACAATTTTATTATTATGCAAATATCAATATATATATTTTTTTATTGCTGCATATTAACCTTAACGGCGGTGGATCTATAATTTAATTAACAAGTGCGAGCAGTTGTAAGCATCTGCTGAAATATTTGATTAATACTGTTTCGATTTCAATTACCAAAGTGAATTAGCCAAAAGGAGTAATAAATATATTATGAATTAAGTTGGGTATTTAGGAGGCTGTTACCAGGGTCCCGATTTCGTCACAAGGTCACTGAAATTATTACGAAAATATACCTGACAATTTCCCTCAGGAGTATGAATTGCATGTGTGGTAAAAGTTATCAACATAATGGACCCTAATTAAATTTATTTTTTTGGTCTACATACGAGTTAGATAAACTATTTTTTTTAACACCACATACCTACACACGTAATACATTTTTGCACCCACGTTTCGGCAATTGTGATTCTCCCAGTTAATTGGTACAGAGCGTAGTGCCTTTTTAAGCATGTTTCTAGAGACTATGCTGCTACTGAGAATTTCTTTCAGGAAAATCTCAATAACTATTTTCCCGGCCAGAGATACGAACTCGGGAGTGCTTGGACTCGATCGGATGTCGAGTTACCTCTCTAAATGTATGTATGTTGTAACTATGATACTTTTAAAATTGGAGCATTCCAAAAATATTTATTAACTATTGTAAACAACAAAAAAATAACATCTAGAAAGTATGAAATTAAATAAATGTGTACGACATACGGAGCCCATGTGTTTGCCATGCAGCCCGTTTAAATTAATATAATATAAATTAATAAACAATATGATAATGTGAAACGGAATAAATAAAACAAACACACGCGCGAAGCTTACACTTGTAGCCCACTACATATCGGGTAAGATAATATTTAGTGGAAAATATTTCTCGAATAGATGAAAGCTAAAAGAATCCCCAGAGCATGTTGTCTCGTACCGCACCGACTTTAATGAAAATATCTTCTGGCGGTTATAAATGTTATTATAACGGTTTCCTCGGTACGGGGACTTAGCTTCGACTATTGCGTTATTTTAATATGTTTAAAACGAAATATTATATTTTAATATGTTCACTTAAACATAGCCAACATTATAAAGCCGGGCCAGTGGAGTACATCATTTCATTTCTATATGTAGATATTTACACACATAACGTATGTAGCATTGATATGTACTCGTAAGTGTACATACACATGTATATTTGGCGGTGGTCAATCGACATGAAACTAGTTGCATGCCCGGGGCTAGACAAATATTTGCGCGATGCAATTAATTTTACTACAGGCCATAGAGAGGCCGGAAATTGCTCGTCACTATTAATATCGACGATATCTCGATCAGAGGTTAAGACTTTATGATCTACACAACTCTCTGACCACGACTCTTTGATTTACGACGAATAGTCTTGCACATACACGGCGAAGCAAATTATCGTAAGGAGACCTTCCCACACAAAAATTCTCCACAATTTTAACCATTGTGCATTAAGACCTAACGCCACTGGGTGTAGAAGAGAACCGTGCCCAGCATTAGAAAATATATGTAATAATATTGATAGATATGCTTTTATTTACACACCAATTCTTAAATTAAAGTTAAAAACCACCTATTAAGTAGCCGTGGATGATTCGTGAAGAATAAGTCTATAAGAGTGCCGACGACGGCGGCGAGCGCGTGACGGCAACAGATTCATAGTAGGGGTGCGGGAAAACGCGAGAGCGGAAGTTTAGTGTGAGTAAGCTCACAGAGGCACGGCTCGCTGTGACATCACGGTCCTGTGCTCACGCGATTTGCTCGTTTACACTTGGTAGCTTGTTTGTTTGCGACGTCAAAGAGTTTTCGATCCAGTGATGCTGCCAGTAAATAAACATGGACACAAGGCTGTGACATTTTGATAGGCGCAATGCAAACATGAAACAAAAAAGCTCCACATACAACAGGTATAGCTTCATTGGTTTTTATCATGTTTCTTTACCCATTTTAAAAGTGTAACCAGCAATTTATAAATGTGTTTTTACTACAATTATTGCGAACATTAAGTATAACCCAGATATACCACATTGTGTTGCAGACCAGTGATGTGAATTATTTGAAATATATACAAAATGCAAAATGCCTATTTTTATTTTATATTTGAAATACTTTATATAAATATTTAGTATTTATAAAATACAAAATAGTTTTGTTATATTTTTAATTCATTTTTCCTATTTTTCATTCTTAAATCCAAGATTACCTTATTTATGAACGTACTGATCGTGATCGTAGTGTTGTCATTGTCAACTAGAACAATAATGCCAACATTGCGGCCCGTGCGAGCCAGAAAAAAAAACATTGCGCGTCAGTCAACATGGTTATGACGCCCCATAAGCGAAACATGAAAGATGAACTCTTTGAAAAAATACTAGTTTTAAAATCAGTTAAATAAATATACATAAGTGCATAAGCTTAAGAAGGTTTTTTTATTTTCAAAACCTATTTTGAAAATACGTATTTTGCATTTTGTATTTAAATACTTTTACTAAACTATTTTTCACATCTCTGTTGCAGACATCATTTTTTAATATTCCCAAACACGCGCGTAAATTAAGGTCATAACATCGTCATAACGCCATGATTAATTTTCGACGCATCAAGAGTAGTTCCATTGTTCTCAGTAATTGCTGGGTTGACAGCCGTTTACCAGATACCCGGAATCATTGTGTGGCATCGGCAATTCATATTAAGTTTATGACAGAAGCTATGCAATTAATTAAAAATCATTTCCTCATATCTCTCGATCATCGGCCTTATTTACTACTTTTTTATTATTTATTTATTTATTTATTTATGCTTCATATACATAAAACTATAAAGGCGGACTTAATGCCTAAGGCTAAGTAAATGTCTATAAGATTTCTTGCGAGTAGACGTGACTTTCATAAGGGATGGATTGGAATTATGTACGAGAAAAAAGTATGCTTCTACGTTTAAGAACTTTATACCCACATTTACATTAGAGAGAGAGCAAAATATTTTTTGCTCGGTAACATAAGCTCCGCTGAAGCTTTTCAAAGTTCTTTTTTTCTATTCAGCGAAACAAAATGTCCATTACCTTGCTTTTAGGATTATATGTAGCGGGCAAAAATAAGTAAAAATGGTTCTCAGCAGCATTCTGAAGTCTAGATATAGATCCTGCGAACGGTAATAGGCTCGTCACCAATTATGGGAAACAGAATTTGAGAAAGATGGCTGTGAGAATACACATGCATTCGCCTTAATCCCTTGAGGGAGGATTAAGAAAATATGTACGCCTATCCCTCTTACTTCAAAGGTGCAACTTAGATATGTGCATGTTCATAAATCACAAATTTATAGCACATTCTATTGAGTATAAAACTAATATCTGCGCTCTACCACGGATAAATTTGATTCAAAGCTAATCAAATGAATACCCACATCGTATTTGCGTATAACTTTAATATTAGTCCGGATACTAGTCGGTGGAAATTCGTAGAAGGTATTAAATTCAGCGAGAATTTGAAGTTACACTCGTATTGAATATGTTGTCTTTGAATTCGGATGAATGGCAAACTAAGCCAATTAGTGCGCAGTATTCATGACGTTTTGTAGATGCAGTTACATAGTCAGAAACTGAGCTTCATTAATGGTATGTTCAGATTATGGATATTTCAGAGAGCAAAAAAAATAAATGTTTTCTATAACGGAAAACAATTTGATTGCAGTGTAGAGGTTCATGGCGCCGAATTATAGTTAATTGGTGATTATCTCTAATGAAAGCACATGATGTTAATTATATTAAAGTAGATTTGCAGTGGCATTGCGCGGGCGTGATCAAAGGGCCGGTAAATGGCGCGTGGTTATACGATGCGGCGGGTGCTGGAAGCGTGGCGTACGCAAACATTGTCGGGGAATGTTTGATCGCAGCGCTCTGGTTGATACGAGCCTTTATTGAAACCTCAACGCGAACGCCAACCGCACTCCATCAGACAAACCGAATCGGTGAATTTATAAATTACTATTGTTTCATTACTCACTAGTCAATTCTGGGGCTTTGTGTACGAATTGCTAATATTATATAACAATATTTTACGACGAAAAGCCGTCGCTCTTTTAGCGTTATTATGAAATTAATCCCTATTTTCCTTGGACGCGACATAATTTGAGGTAATGTCTTACCAATTTCATTAGTCTTTTATTTTATTTTACTAGTACTTTGTGGGAGGTTCTTAAGGAAAAAGAAAATATTATTGTACCCAGACGGAGTTGGGATGACCTACTAGTACGTGGTAGCTGTTAAAGCGTGAATTAGCTTTCACTGTTTCTCAAAACTTTCTTAAACTTGTAAGCTTCAAATCGTCTTGAATCAAGCAATCAATTTCTAAGATTTCGCTACAACAAGTTTGCTAAGTTAGCCGTACAAAAATTTCTATCCTAAACATTTTTCAATTTATCGGCTAAAGTAAATAGACTCAACGCTCGGCTAATGCACTTATGGCCGCGTCGATACTCGTCTTTTAGTCTTCCGGTCGCCTGCAATGTAATTATACCCACGGCTCCATCCTATCCGCAAAATGATAAACGTGATATTTTTCATTAAAAAAAAACAACCTCTCGATATGACACTGCCTATGCTTTAAATTAATCCCGTAAAGCCCATTGACTGAACGGCTTTACGTGGAAATTCAATGACGGAACATAAAGCCACATATTGAAATTAATTTATCAGGTTTAAAGTAAGGTTTCGGCACTAGTCTATAACTATACTATCGGACTATTTGAACTGATGCTGCAAGGCTTCCGTTATTAATTTGGCACGCTATAGTTTGTATTTCAACGCTTTATCTGTTTCGATAAACTTTTGTAAAAACATACGCTAGCACCTACGTAAATGGCTAGAAATCAAAAATAAAGTTATAATTTTAACATCTAGGAATCTAACCCGCAAAACATTAAAGGCCATAGTAGTTTTAAGAAGTGATTGAATTAAATTTTCCTAACAAAACTATTTTCCTCAGAAGAAGGAATAAATTACTATTAGCACGCGCAACGCTAAAGTAATCATTCTTACCTTCTGACTAGTAAAAAAAATACATTTACGGATGAGTTCAATAGTTTTGCTGCCAATAAGTACCTTTTTATCTTGTAAGCGGACGATATTTCTTCCAGAGCCGTATAATAAGATCCAGACGATAATATTATTATTATATTGATAGTACTTAATATCATATTATATAATTCACAAAAATATCAGTGAAATCAATCAGTTGGGTTTTCACCGCCATGCTATATCCCAATGCAACGTTACTGGAGGCATTCATTTGAAAAAAAATCATCAAACATGCAGGCCGCTTCCGACGGAACACTTTGGAAGTCTTTGAGGGAGGCCTATGTTCAGCAGTGGACGTCATAAGGCTGATGATGATGATGACGTGAAATATGATCGCGGTACATTGGAACTAACAAAGTAAACATGCACAATAACAAATAAAAAATGGCATACCAGCCGAGTAAGCCCGTTGCGGGAGATAAATTTAAAAAAAGGCAAAAATATGATTTATTTCCAGAGAGCGAACTTCCAATAAATGTTGAAATGAATTTGCGAAGATTACAGATATAATATATTAATATTCTTCGGCGTAGAATTCAAAATTTGTACTCAATTATATCTGCCCGTCACTGCTTCAATTTCAATGCAGTCCATGTCCTATTGTTCTATGTTCCGAACGCACAAAGCCGACTAGCGCCTATTGTATACGGGCAGCACATCATTAGCGGCCATCGCAGCTTCGGGCTACTAACTATACCTATTTATTTTTTGACCACCGTTGCTTTATATTCTTGATTTTTTCGCGGTGATGAATGCGAAGTATCACTAACAATACTTTTAACACCCATGCTTAATAATAATGAACTTATCATTTAATTGTTCTACAAAAAAGGTTGACATCTAGCTATGTAGCGCGTTACGCAGTAATTTCTATCAGGTGTATTTAAGCCCGTTTATAAAAATGCGTTTTAAACATTTCGTCACTGTAGTTAATTGTGAATTATTTTATGCTTTCCTAATATGTGATAAACGGGCGCTGGTTTTCTTCTTGTCTCAAAAGACTCACCGTCCGATTGGGACGAAAAACTAATTAATTTTAAGAAAAGAGAATATTACATGAATAATGAAAAGATCCTTCGTTGTTGCTCACACGAGATTCTTCTATATAGTCTAACAGCTTAAGAGCCGTAAAATAAAGCGAGTTGTTCATATGGCATAATTTCCACTACTTGTGAGTGAAGCTGACGTATTGTGGTGCTTAGATACAAACCAAAGATTTCCCAAGCAGCTCCTCTTGGCGCAGTGTCGGGAGTGCATGTTTAATAACACTAAAGTGGGGATTCAACATTGAATTGTTGTACTAACATGGTCCCAACGGTCTGTATGAACGCAATATATACAATTTATGAGATATGCGTGTAATGATAAATTAAGACATTCACATTCGTAACTTTTTTTTACTCAGGGAAAATTCGCTTGGATTCTCGTCTAACGAGATACGTCTATGTCGTTCTCCGACGGATATGCCGGATTTTTACCGGCCAAAAACTCCTAACTAACTTCCGGCTAAAAAGATACTCCGGAACCTCAAAATGAACACGCCAAAATCTAGTGCGTTGCTAAAAAAAAGCCATCACTGCAAAGAATATAGCCATTCTCCTTAGCAAGGCCTCTTCACTTTCCCTTTATGCATTTAAGAGTATATAATTAAGAAACGTAACCGTTTAGAAGTATACATTATATTGTTCCTAACATTCACCTTTTTCTGTCCCTCTCAAATTGTCTGTGAAATAAAATCAAATATGTTTGCCTGGCAAATGCCTTTTAACTCTACTAGTGATTTATTTCTTAAGCCCTGAAATAATTATTGATTTGTTGATGAAAATAATTAAAGTAATAAATATATAATCACAATGTGGATTTTGACGTTCAGCTGACATTAAATATTCTCACGGTACCTTAATATCCTTCAAAATCGTCCACCAGTTTCTCTTTTACGGCTAATTGCTTGTCGGGCATATTTGAGATTGTGATTACTGAGCATTCGCTAAGACAAAAACCTATGAATACTTTTCTCGACCAGGTAATTGAGCCCAGGACCTCTCGACCACACGCTCTTTTGCAACTTTATACTTTTTTACAAGAAAATACAATAGGAATCCTTTAACGGTACTTTCCTGTACTAAAGCAACACAATAAATATTTTTTCATTAGAATTATATTGGTAACGCAGTACAAAGCCACTGTGAAATGTTTCTGCATTCCGACGTTGACGGGGCAGCGTGGGGAAGCTGTCGGCACCCTGTTTTGTGGGTGGTGGTGGTGGGTGGTGGGGCCACCTGGCCGGTAAAATCTCACCCGGGGCGTACCAATATTGAAATCACTGACAAGCGTGTACATTGGTACTGCGAAACGTAATGTGCAACAAATGGAGGCAACAGTAATACAACTCCGTCGTTTAACACATTTATTATTCAACTGATCTTTGAGACGATACAAATATAACTGACATCATAGGCATAAATAGAGTAGAGTTACTCACACGAATATCACTGAAAATTTGCAGCTATGAAATATTCCAACCGCACTGCACATACCCTTGCGAACAAGTACTAGCGAAATCAAATAAACGTTTCTGTATAAACAAGCTCTGTTTGTCAATCGAAATGAAAAATCTGCAAAAGCTGGGATCATACATCACAAAATCGCAAAAAGTAAACTAGCATTGATATTCCGTTCCGTTTGGTCGGTGAAATTGCCGGAGGCCGGACAAACGACATGATTCCTTCAAAACCCTTTGACGCAGCAATCATAAAAAAATCTGCCGAAACACTTTGATTTGCTGTGTATTCGTTGGCGCTGTAACCAATAGTTTTTTTAAAGGCTTTAAATATCGTAAATCTTAAAATTTGCATGGGTTTTAATATAATCTTAACATATTATTTACTTATTAACGTGGTCAGTGTTTTCCAATAAACGCATCTGGGTTTTTATATTTTGTAAGAATGGAAAAAGGTTATTTCCTTGTTTTTAATGAAAAAAATATTTTATTTCTTGGCATGACAACAGAAGTAAGCCCGAGACTTTGACAAAAAATGATCGCGATAAACTCGTATCTCACAATGTAATCTGCTCGAAGCGCTGTATACGGTATACTTATGTAGATACTGATCTCTGAACGCGACTTTACTAACAAATTAAATTTAAAAAAAATGCTTTATATCATAAATACGATGGTAACTCTATCTGTAACAATTATGTGGCTAAGCATTTAACACAACGTTAATGAGATATCTTTATTTACAAAATCTTTACGAAATTGCCTAGGCGAAGTTAATCCAGACTGCTAGTGAAAAACAAATAGGTGTACGACGTACTGAACCTTTGTTCTGCGATGCTGCGTCGCAAATCAGTAATGGAGTGATCGGTAGCGAACTGGAAGGGCTTAAGGTAATGCACGTGACCACACGACTTGCTGCACATTGCATTAGCAATGTATAGACCATACAGTCTATATTACCAGTCTACATCACACGTACTGTGTACTAACAACTCTCGTGTTAGACCACCGACCGGGCTTTGGCAAATAAGCTTATACGTATTACTACTGTGCGATCGTTTAATTCGACAAATGCGCTTAATAGACACGTCTAGCGTTCAAAATTACTATCTACTCTATACTAGTGTGTGGATGTGGCACTTCGCATCCAAAATTACTTTCTTCGTATGTAGATATATTACGTTGCGACATTATAACCAACAACACGTGATTCAGTTCAAAGTATGTTGTGTTTTGCTATGGCCAAATAGGTGACTATTCGATGTAATAGATAGTTTGAGATTTAAATTAAATTAAATTAATGCGTCAAAGCAGAATTTTGTTCAATTCAGTAATTATCTCTATACATTTTTGTGTTAGTAGCTTACTACTAAAAATAAAATACATGTACGTATTACTTTTAATTTGTAAATTCGTCTGAAAATATTTATAACAAATTGAGTCTACCAATATACTGAAATCTAGCAGGAGCTTACTGAAATAAAACATTATTCCTCTCTAACTTTCACAATCCCCCTGTCGTGTCCAACGCTGTGGAAAATGTGCACAGAGGTGTTTCAAAACGACGTATATGTAAATAAAAATAAACAGTTGCAAGGGCTATAGAAACGCAAAACAAAAGGTAGTTGCAAGAAAAATCCTCGCATAACGCTTTAGACAGGCGAGGCGCGAGATAATACAAGTAGAATATAATTTCCAATGTCAATTGGAAAACGGGCAGCATGGTTTATTGTTCTTTCAGCGTATGATATTCGATAATAAATTCTATTTCCGCAGACGTAGAACAATCTATTTGATGCAATGTAATTCTTCATTACCGTTAGGTTATTTGGTTTTAGGCTCAATGAGTTTCATGTTTTGTATATCCTTTTTCATCAAGCAAGTTAAAAAAGGTAGACGAAAAATTGTTAGTCTCTATATGTGTACGAATGCCCCAATTATTTTAATTACAGTTACAGTATATAATAAGTATATACGAAGGAAGAAGTAAGTCTTAGCGATAAAAAAGTTTTTCTTTCTTTGTTTCTGCTTCTTTCTTATCGTAACAAAAACTCATTTCGAACTATAACGAGCAATTTGAAAAACAAATACAAAAAAAAACAGTATAACCCAATTTTATTATATCTGCAACAATAACTACGTTTAAAAATATGTAATAGATTATCTTAGGTAGAATAGGTGTTGAAAATGGCGAAAACGGCACGCAGCGGGGTGATGGCGTGAAACGAACGAAAAAAAGGAGTTAACAATGCAAACAAATCCAGCGGGGTGAAATCGGATCGTGCCCCTAGTTTTATTAAACTTTCCACTCGCACACGGATGAAATCGTAGAATTATTTTCTGTCACGCCTTTGATATTTTTTACGAATTGCAAAGGGACGGTGCCTGCAAATGTTCCTTTTGTTTGGTTACTTTGTATATCCAATATCGATATGAAATTAATTAGTTGGCCAAAGTTGTAATTGCTTTCAAACCGCATAAGTACGTTTGTATTAATTGACAACATGTACGCGAATATGTACTCGTGCATCGTTTGATGTATAATAAATATGCATGTTTAGGTAAGCGAATATTTTAGAACGCATTGTAATTGTGGTAGAAACGGGACATAATCATATCACAATACAATTCCAAAATTACTGAATGTTAATAAGCTTTTCAATTATAGAGTTCGCGCTAAATGCTTTGTGGCATATTGTGTTCCTATTGTACAATGTACGTGTATGTGCGGCTCATGTCATCGTGCAATTAATTAATTAAAAGACAATTTTAAACTGACGGAGCTGAATGTCAGAATTTGATCATTTACAATATTACGAGTATACATAGTTGAAAGCATTCTCGTTTTACGTTATGGTTAACCGATTATAATCCATGAATCATTTTTTTTTGGCGTTGATATTTATGATGATAAAATAATAGCACCTGTTAAGCGTATCCTAAAAGTATGGATTAAATTTGTTCCTTGAGCTTGGCGGCTTTCGGCGGATTTTCTGGATGATTTCAAAACACGTCTTGCACTAAATGTGTTATATGGTTTATTTCAGAACTACCAGCTCGTTGAACTCGCGCTATAAGAGTTCAGCGTGCGATCGACAGTTTTTAGGTTCAGTTCTCGGGTTGGGATTTTTTTTCAATAATTGGTAAAAGTTAATTTGTGCCTATCTATTTTGAGGCTAGAAATGAGTGCATGTAAGTTTATTTAATTTGACACCGGATCACACTGCTAATTTAAATGATACAATTTAAAACAACGACATCTACTGACCTCATAAACTATGAACGGCGTTTACGTGTCTAGTTTTGTGACAAGACAGGCGATACATCAAATAGATCATACATCACTTAGGAGATTAGCCGGCCACCCCCAGCAAATACACGAGGTCATGTTTAAAATAAGGGGGAGTCTTTGATACATCTATGTAGCAATATCGGCAAAGCGCAAACAACGGCCTGGGGAAACGCAATGCGTAGACCTGACACAGCATGGCGCTTTGTACCTAGCACCGGATGTGATTGAAACCGTTACGGACAGTTCACTTGTCAAAGGCTTTGTGGGCTATTGACGAGCTGCGCCACCGATAACTATCCGACTGCTTTGTTTTGAGAGTAAATACGTGGCCCAACTCTGGTCAAAGGACTACCCACCTTTGAAATGCAATATAATGGCTGGTGTAATACTTGATCTTACATATACCTGCATATTATATACCTACATTGACGTTCCGCACGCTTTAATGAACAGAGTGAATTTCGAAACATTGCATTTAGTAAATACTGACTACAATTTAATTAGGTGTAACAATAGACATTTATATTGACGTGAAAGGAGACTTAGGAAGATAAAATTAATATTAGTGGATATTGTTTTTATCTTATTGCAGTGTCTGGTTGGCAGACAATTACTTTTTCCCCTTATCCTTCTGGCATAGAGTAGGTATGCCTATATCAATCCTGATAACCCGGTTAATAAATTCTATTTTTTGTAAATGTTTTCCTTCTTTAGCCTCAAACGACTGTAGTATTTTTTCCAGTCATGCTTCTTTATTGTATTATCTTTCTTATTATAATAACCACACTCAAGTATTTTATTTTGAAAGAAGTATGTTATCGAAAGTATTAATCAAACAGAATATCTAAGCTTTCGTATACTACATTTCTAGTAAGTGAAAGGGTTTAAAATTTATTTCTTCCATACGAAAAAGGGCCTGCCATCCCTATATTGATGCGAGAAACAAAGTCGCATTCTTTTGTGCACAAAACCAACTTACTTTTGCTCTACTTAAAACTTAAAAAAGTATTTAATTATTTAAACAGATACACCTAAATTTCACATACATATTTTTGACCCCACAAAAAGATCAAATATTTCTGATACCCACCACACAAAGATTTGGTGGATAGCAGAAACATCGAGAGACTTTTCGGTCTCACAAACACTCAAACCCCAGAAATATACTAGTGGATGACACTAAGCTTTGTCTTGGTGCGGGGATCGAGCCCGCGGCCTCTCGTTTCACAAGCTAGTGTCAAACCACCTGCGCCACGGGGCTGTCAAGCATTAAGTCTTATTTTTTCTCAATATTATTATTGATTACGCCTGGAAGTTTATTTCCAATCGCAATACCAAAGACCCCGTATAGCGAATCAATTGGAATGGGAATGAATTGGAAGCCTTGGATTGAGAATATAGCCAAAGCATAATTTTTAATAAAAAATATTTTTTAATTTGTCTTTACATTCGTTCGTGAGCGTTTCATTCAACGTCAATGTGATTTAATTTCGTGAATTCCGCGCGCACAAATAAAGCAATCAGCGTTAGTGGACGTTAATAGCATTACGCAGTAAAAATGTAAGCGCCCTTTCAATTTTACCATACCATACAATGAAATATTAATTGCTCTGCATATGCTGGACGCCACTAGCTACTGCCCACGGTTTCTCTCGCTGTTTTTAATATTATATTTTCTAAAAAACTGTAACTTCATATTTTTTCTTGTTGTTTACAATATTATATTGGTCTGTAAAATTGTTAACTCGTGAAAGGATAGCAAGCAATCGAATATAATGAGATAAAATACGAACGGCATAAGGCCTTGTCTAGACAGTACAACTTTTACCTTTACCATGTCTATGCTTATATTAATCTATAAATAAAATAAAATGATGTATTTGAAATGTGAAAATAAGAACTTACTACGGTGAAAATATACGCGTTACCTATAAAGAAAATGCACTTTAAATTTTTTTGCTGTCGGTCCATTTGCTTGTGCTAATCTCCGAAACAGCTAGACCGATTTTGGCGAACCTTTCACTGGAAGATAAGATATTTTGGGGGAGACAAAGCCTATTTTTTGGAAAAAATAAATTTGGGGAATTTTGAATGAACCAATTTAAGGTGGACCCTATTTGCCTTAGACATGACTTCACGCGTGAACGGCCAGGCCGATGTCACTAATTATTTTTAGTTTTATTATTGTGAGTAGAAGGTTGTTATGAAAGAAAAGTTGTTATAAAAGGAAGTTTTTTTTAAAGTGTCATAAAGGGGAAAGACGTGCGTTGAGCTTTTGGTGGGATGGACACCCGTCCAAAAAATTGGGTGTTAAAAAAAACGAATGTAATAAAATAATGAAAAAACACGTAATGAATATTCAATAAAATAATTGTCACGAGAAGAGCAGTTAGCACCGGGTATATTTTGACGTTTGCCGAAAACGGCATGTAGCGATGTAGAATTAAAATTTATTGATGTTTGCTGTTTTGTGACTTTTTTATACTGGCACAGCAGAGACACTGCTGCACTGTATTGTGTCAACTGGCAAGAAACGACCAAGATCGAGCCTCACCGTGAGTATTGCGCCGGCCTAATGCTAACCGGGCATGCCTTCACTTGCTGATTTAGGAATACGACACACTTGCGTGCCACTATAGCGTTTCTCGTTATCCGGGATAAGGCAAGGACCCTACCAACAGCAAATTGAATCTCTTGCAATATCAATCACCGAACGAAATGTAGTATTACTTCCTGGCCATTTTCTGTGAGTGAGTACCGGTCTAAGCGGCCCATTAATACCGTAATTCAAGCAGCGTGGCTCTACGGCTTATGATAATAATAATGAGTCCTTGGGTACACCATCACGGGCCAGTACGTTATTGTAATTGTCATGTAATGTGTGTCGTTAATCGTGGCTCGTTTGTTTGGCGTCTATGGTTGTCTTCGTGAATCTTGATAAAAGATTACTTGTTTACTTTTGCTTTACGAAAGTGTCGCGGGCTGGCCTGTACCAGGCTCCGCCCACATCACGTCGCCTTCTCTCACTCTTTCGCAAGTATTTATAATGCTAACTGTCTTAGTGTAGCATTCTGTAGTTGAGTCCGAAGCGTGAAGGCGGGTGTGCGGTGCGAATCGTGCGGGGGAGACGACACACGACGTCGACCTGTCAACAGCACTCACTTTGGTATGTTTTTGAATGATGTATTGAACTCAAGAATCATTTCAAATAACAAAACAGTGCACATTGCTTGTAGTAGTGACACTGCCATGCTTCATTGTTATTTAATATTTAGGAAAATTTATTTCATTTCCCATTTAAAGACTTTTTAGGGGTTGTCTGCGAATTTTATGAATGAAACGAAACTTTATAAAATAAATATTTGGTAATGCTTGCTTTATGCATGGAAGTTGAAACTTTATTTATTTTAAGAATAATGGATAAATATATTTATACTCTCATAAACTTCGAGTTCTATTGAAGTGTATTTATACATTTTCGTTTGGACACCCATATTTTAAGGCCCAACCTACGATACAGAGATTATAACTTTGAGTCATTGACAAATTTTCGACTGAAATACAACTACTAAGAATAAAACAATACAATAACATTTAGCCTGAACCGCGATTGAAAACTCATAAAAAATTTTGTACTAAGAAACATTTTAATTAAACCAATACACGAAAAATAAATATCACTTTAAACTCAATCTATTTTATGAATTTGAAATTCAAAGTAAAACTATTTCTTTACAATTTCCTATTTCTTTCGTATAATGGCGGTGACGTCAGTATTTATGTCGTGTGACCTTTTCAAGCTACTCGAAAATTATCTTCACACCGGATTTGAACAGTGTAACTTAATCTTTTTATAATAAACATAATTCTAACCCTCTATGAGCCGACTCCCCCATTATGTTTGGTAGGCAAAACAGAATATGGAATCGAATCAATATACGCTCAAAGATTCACAATGTAACCATTACTTGCAAGGCCACATGCGACTTGCATGATTAAGAAAATAATATTGATTATAGTCTATTCGTATAATTAAATATATGAAATACTTGAATTACCGCACAACATTACATAATACATATAATTATAGCAATATATTAATAAAAGCAATTCTATTTCATTATTTGTACAGAACTTGGGAAGCATGAGACCTGATGTAAAACTTTTTAGTAGTAGAACTTTTAGGTGTGCAGGTTTCATCGCGATGTTTTCCTTTACCGCTAAAGTACGTGATAATTCTTTTGTGAATACACACATAACTTCGAAAAGTCAGAGGTGTGTGCCTTTTTTTCCGCGGGGAAAATCCTATTTACGGACCATCCTACCCCCGAGGGGCGAGGGTGTGTCAGACTCACCGGCGCCTTCCGACCCAGCATGGATGTTACCGCCCGTGGAAGGGCGGCCGCTGGGCCGGGTCCCTACCAAAAACAATGCGCCGTAATACCGACTAAAAACCCCGCGACGGCCACCATCAGCGCATTCAACGAGACGGCCCCGGTATACCCTGAAGCCAGAGTTATGGATTGGACCGGGACCGCCTCTGCGCGGTGCCAGGAGGCACGCCGAAATAACGTTTGTGACGTTAACACCTCGGGGGCCGCCAAGGTAGGGACGGCGGCCCCATGTGGCCTCTGGGCGCCGGGCTAGGTGTTGGCCCGGCGCCTCCTACGTTGCCTGTTGCAACGAGCGGGATCGGTCTGCTCCCGATCCCACTCCGCGCTCTCCTTCTGCGAAATGACAAGTTCGCAGAAGGAGAGCATAGCTTTCCACGACCTCCGGTTGCCGACCATGGCGGCGACCACAGTTGGCAACGAGAGGTCTCTCCCCACGACCGCTACGAGAGCGCTGCGCTCCTCGTCCTGTCTGGCCGATGGAGCCAAAAAGTTATCGAAGGGAGGTCACGTAGCGGGAAGCGCAGCGTAGGACGTCCACCAACAAGATGTTCCGATGACCTGGTAAAGGTCGCGGGACGTCGCTGGATGCTGGCGGCCTCCAACAGGTCACTGTGGAGATCATTGGGGGAGGCCTATGTTCAGCAGTGGATGTCTTTGGGCTGATGATGATGATGATGGGCTTTACGCATCAGCAATTAGTCTCGACGATGCTTAAAATACGTTTTTATTGAAATAAGTATTATGTTAATATAATAACACGCATGACACTCCGTCTCTGTAAGACCGGGGATAAATCTAAATTTGCTTGCGCTATTAGGAGTGATTGCAGTCGCGCCGGATGAACTCATTTGTGTCTACCCTTCTACACTCGCGCCAACCGCGCCGCTGTTGACACTGCGACCAGTGATTGAAACGTCATCTGTCATATCAGCCCAATAACCCTGCAAGGTGGTAAATCACTTTGCAATACATGGGTACCTACTATTAATATTATGATTAAAGTACACACTTCATAATCCCAAATTACGGTTTAGCCAATTGACAGACGGTTGTGTGAGTCACTTTGAAAAAAAGGTTCCTTAGTTTCCTCTAGAACCAATTCTAAAGAGTAATGTTACAAAAATGTAGAACTTGAGCTCTTTTGAAGTTAATTGATTTAACATTATTAATATTATATCATCGAGAAGATAATTACAATACCTGAATAATTAAAATATAAACATTATAGAACATCGTATAACAGTAACATGTTGAACTTACGCCCCACACGAAACTTAATTGCCCTTGTGTTAATTATATGTGTCGCAGTAATTGCTTTGGCACGACTTTAATTTTTATCACTCGCCACATATTAACTCAACACTTGTTGCAACCGCGTCAAAACATCAATTTTCTTTTATTGCTGTAAGTTGTAAATATTGCTGCGTACAATAGTTTTTTTTGGGAAAATTTTGAGTTCTAATTACCCTTTATACTTTTTACCGCGTATCAACTTTACTTTACTTTGAAATGTATGTCATTGGTTTCTTTTAACTGAGCCACTGAATACGAGCTATTTCTAGATCGCGTTCGATCCGTTGACCCAGGTATAAAAGATTGTCCTACTTAGTACGGTGCTGAATGTGAATTTTTAACGTGATTCAAGGCCCAACAAACCTCTTCATTTTATAATTAAACTTAACACTATTGATTTGTTACTAGATATAAAGAAGGTTATTGACATAAATTCCATGTTGAGCTTACATTTTGCGTTTAACAATGGCTTTTGAAAATGTATGAAACAATAGGTTGTTAATGGCGAAGTTGAATAATGAGTGAGTGCATTAAGTTACATTCACGGAGCTGAAGCAGAGCGCTGACGCCTGTAACGTAAGAGCGTGTACCGAAAACAAACTTCGCTAGATTAACAAGTATTAAATTTATAAATATAATTATGTCTTTATCATTACACTAATGACTAACATAACACAAATTTCAAAAGGCAGATTATTTATCCACGTGTATATTAATGAAATGAATTTCTGAATGAAATTATAAATACGATGATTAAATATCGCCGATAAATCGGATTAGGCTTTGCCCGGCTACAGAGGGGAAACTGATCATTAACGTCGCCCTCGACTACTCGTCGGATCAAAAACGCAGTTTTATTAATTACTATCGGCCTGCACGAGCCTCGCCGGATTTAATCATGTCAATGCCGAAAGTGATCAAATTTCATTGAGCGGTTCAGGCTCGAAAGCGTAACATACGAACACGGGAAGTAACTCTCGCAATTATAATAATGCATAATATGCAATGATTTCCATTCTTATTTATCCACTGGGAGACTTGTAATATTTTATCGTGTATTTTCACGTACCTACATGCAATTTTATGTGGCCGTGGTAGCAGTATTTCTATATTGGAATTGTATTTGTTTTATACTAAGCTAGATATTTTAAAACATAACTTCAAAATACAAAGTTAATTATGCGTGTTTTTTTTTGTTTTCAACAATGTTTAAAAATCATTGCGGATGAATTGTGGGAGGGACGATTACGATTATTCTTTATAATATTTTACTCGAATTCTTGTGAAAAGCTCGCATCAATTAATTTTTTTCCGCGTCAAAACATATAGTACCATTTACAAGGCGGAAAGTACCTGTAACGTCATCATCATCAGCCCAAATACGTCCCACTGCTGGGCACGGGCCTCCTCTATAACGTATTTAATTGTAAATATTATCGTTTCGAATGTCGTCTAAAGATGGCGGTCGCGCCAAAAAATAGAAAAGCTGTGGGTGAATTCAACCAGTGTGTGCATCAGAAGTCTACGGAAAAACGTCCACAAAGTGAACTTCCACACGCCGATTTACACAAAGAACTTAATAAGCGAATACATTGATTTTGTGCGAAATGCTCTTTAAAGCCCTGCTTTAGGCAAACATTTTTCCTCCGTTACCGTACATCAGCCGCAAATTACGAAGACAAAGGTCTTTTGAAGTCTGAAAGAGCCCTTCAAGCGCTCAAAATGTACTTACGGGAGATACCCGAATCGCAGTTTTTGTTATAAAAATTGTTTCTAATATTCATATAGGCACATGCACAATTGATCGATGTTAATGTATAAATACTATAATATGAAAAAGAAGCGATTTTCAGTTACGAATATTTTTCGCATTTCGAGTCGGAAATATGAGTAGACCGTCATTTACTTCTTTTATTTGTATTCCAATCATACGTGTAAAACGATATGTTGAAACGCAATGTTAAAATGGCGTTAAAATCAAAGCCGACATGTGTCCGTCGGAGCATAACCCCCGGGCTAT
Source organism: Hemaris fuciformis (assembly GCA_907164795.1). NCBI lineage: Eukaryota > Metazoa > Arthropoda > Insecta > Lepidoptera > Sphingidae > Hemaris > Hemaris fuciformis. The sequence continues at coordinate 25,027,793 of OU015431.1, forward strand.
GAAGAGGGCCGCGATGGGCGAGTGACGCTTTCCCCACGCATTCCCTCCCCATTTGTCACCCCATCGCATTGCCACCGCATATTTGACCGTTGCGTATGCTACGCGAACATTTAGATACGGTATTAATTAAAAACTAGATAATGGAGAATTACCTAGCATAATGCTAAAATCTGGACGGGTAACAATTTGCCGTATTCAATGAGTATAAAATTGCAAAATAGTCAATGGTAAAGACATATTTTTTTATTATATTTGCTACACATTTAAAACATTTAAACAATATTTTGACCACATTTAATTTATGCATAGCAACTGATTCAAATCGCTGCTTTTTAATGAGCAATCACAAGTGATCACAAATCATAACGGGACATTTTTTCACTTATAAAAAATCTGGAACAGACTTGTGCACAAACCAACGTCACGAAAATAAAACACTCGCATCTTACAATGACATCCAGTGCATAAAATTATCCTTTTTTATATTGATCAATACTCTAATACGTCTCACGTTCTTTGCACTTAAAACAGAGTGAGGTTAGGCCTTAGTCCACCACAGTGGCGAAGTGCGGGTTAGCGGATTATACGCCTAAGAAATTCCTAAGAACTTTGAAGTGTGCAGGTTTCCTAAAGATGTTTTGCCGTTAAAGTACGTGATAATTCATTGTGAATACACATATAACTTCTTCTTCTAATCTCTGAAACGGGTGGACCAATTTTAACGGGACTCTCACTGGCAGATAGCTGATGTAATAAGGAGTCACTTAGGCTACGTTTATTTTAGAAAAAATATTTTATTTTAGAAAAAAATGAAATTATGTAGGTATCGTAATAAAAAAAATAAAAATAAAAAGAATCGACTGTTAGGCGGCACGAAGTTCGCCGGGTCAGCTAGTTTTAAAATAAAGAACACGACGCGGCCGCTCTCGTAGAAGGTACCGAAAAGGAAAAAAGTAGGACTATCTACAAAAAGAAATGAGATCCCATAAAAAACAAAACTTATAAAAAAAAACAAGTCTTCAAGTCAAGTGCATAATAACTTAAGACAGAAGGTCCCTTAAATGGGGACTGAATAAATACATCGACTTGGTATCACATGGATCTCACAACTTTTTACGGTAGAAGAACTGAGTTGCGAGACTTGGGGTTTTTACAAGTTTTGTTTTTTATGGGATTCTATTTTAAGCGGGGATGAGACTGAACTATACAATCCACGTGCCGCCATCTACAGGCACAAACATAATGATTCTATTATAGGGGGCGTTACCGTCTAGCGAGGCTGTTATTGATTGAGTTTTAACGCATGCGCAATCATATCAAATATCACTTGCAAATACACGTCGTACGTACTTACAAACTTCCGTAGTACCTGATAATAAGCAGGTAAACTTATTTGCCAATGGTATTAATTATTATTAAAAGGATTTACAGCTTATTAAAGTAATTATTGAAGTTTGGTTCACCATCATCATCACCCCATATACGTTCCACTGCTAGGCACGAGCGTCCTCTACACCAGGGAGGAATTAGACTTTAGTCCACTGCGTTGGCTAGTGCTGGTTGGCATACTACGCACTTAAGACATACCTAAGAAATTTTAGGTGTGCAGATTTCCTCATGATGTTTTCCCTCGCCGTTAAAGTACGCCATAATTAATTATGAATACGCATATAACTTTGAAATCATAGGTGTGTGTGCCTGGGATTCGAACACGCGACTGCCTAGTTTTACTCGAACTTGCGCCTAAGCCTCGATGTCATTACCCCTAAATTATAATCACTTGAAAGTGCATTAGTTATTGCATATATTAATTTATACTTCCTACCACATAACCATCTTTTACTTCCTATTATGTTTTTGTTTGTTCTGACAATTTGTGAAAATCGAGGCTTAGCCCCTTGCTTTGATTACTGCTAACAGTGTACAACCGAAATGGTGTCATCTGTTTTGAATGTAGTGAAACTCTAGATGTATTTGGAATAGGATAGGAGTTTATAGGAAGAAAATAGATGGCGCCGACGTCAATTAGACGCCTAAGTATTGATTAAGTTGCCGCACATGCGCAGTGGGTCTATTGGCAAAGCGTGAACGGAAATTTTGTATCAAGGTTTTCACAAGCTTTCTAGAAACGTTTTAGTGATGCTTTAAAAACATTGGCTATCTTAATCAATACTATTCAATTTATCTATAGCTTGCTTACGATGAATTATATAGTAAAAGTAATATTTTATTGGCAAAATAGTATATGTATTTATTTGTTTATTTTTTGACTACTCACAAAAATATTATATACATAATTATTATTGTTTTTAATAAAAAAAGAAATTACGGCCCTATCCCACTGTAATTCCTGTGCTATAGGATCAACAGCGGCCTGTCTATTGCTTGGCACCTTAGTGCCACTTCAACAGCATTCAAAATATTGTTTTCCTATTGCCGAATTATCAAAAATGTATTGAATTAAAGGTCCATTTATACGGAGAGAGTTTTTCACACGTTTCGGTATGAGGAACCGTACACAATCATTGCCATAATATTATCGTATCAAAATGTTTACATACAAATATTCTTACCTACGATTATGTCTCGCTCGTCGCCAGGTGATAATATCCAGTGTCTGTTTACACATGAAAACAATAGTAACAATATCTTTGCTTCCGAGAATATCCACTTGTATAAACATGGTCTCGTATGACATTTTTCTAAATTATTCGAGTATCGTACAAATCAATGTGAACCGTTTTGATTACGAGATTTACCATTCGATTTTGGTGATTACTAGGGTATTTTCCTAAAAAGTTACACAAAAATCATTTAAATATGGAGCTGAAAATGATATTAAGATAATTTAGCTTTACAAAAGTTACGAGTGTTTGTAAGTATTTGCAAAAAACATCTTTGGGACTGTAGCTCGAATACTGCACTCAGTTTTGTTTTAAATTCGGTATACACTTACACTATCAATATTTTGTTTTTAGGCAATTATCACCAAAGTGGATGAGTTGCGAATGTTATGAAGTAGAAACTTTTTTTATATTCTATCGATAGTCGTATCTACTAGGCGAGAAATTCTCTCCGTCTAAATGGGCCTTTATATTTATACTCTTCTTCTCTATCGGCTAGAGATGAGACATTTAATTTACCGGTCCAAAACATTGCCACTTATATTCTTATTGGGGCCATAGTATTTAGAAAATTATGAGGTTTTTTTTTAACCTGACTGATTGTCAATCAATCTTGATTCATCATATAATTTATACAATTTCTTCACATTCAAATAGTAATTCAAGTGGAAACATACATTTAGTACGCTATTATTAGGTTTATCTCTAGTGATAGCTCTTATCTCTCTGTAATAAACTTTATCAAATATAGAGTAAATACTAAATTGTTTCTGACGGCAACAACAGACTGTGAAACGAAATACATAGCAACATATTAAGATGCATTTAATAAAAACAGCGCTCTAGTACTAAATATTAGAATGTTGTATGATAATGAAGGACAATTGTGTGAGCCAAGTAATGTTTCGCCGTAACAAACAACGTCACGGGATCTTCCAAAATTAAATTTACTTCCACAAAAATAAATAGATGGTGCTACAGGACTAGAACACTGTTCATTGATACTTCAAAGCCGGCAGCGGGTTCGATTACCACATTGTACGTGTGAGCCGAAAGCCTCTTAGTTTCTGAGTGCAACGACACAAGTCTGGTGTTTAACTGTGGGATGTCTTAATTTAGTAATATCACAAAATATCAATTTACAGCCGCACTTCGTATACAAACTAATAAAGATACTTAAAAATGCACAAATGTTACTTGGTACTTTCAACATGAAGCCTATCTTTTTTTTTTTTTCAGAAAAAAACCGATCGTTTCGCAAAACTCGTTTACCGTTCGTTCGCCTGTGCACATATTCTTTCACTCTAGGGGCTCAATATTCCAATAACTACGTTAAAAAAAACTTTGCATTTTACTACAAGTGCCGATATACGCAAGTTTCCGTAGCCGTATTAAAAAAAAACTAACTACAAATCACATCTAGGCTCGACACCCTATTGTATTTCAAAACTGGCGTGATGGAAAATGGAATGAAATACGCGAGCCATACAGGTAAAGTCCGAAACATAATCCAACTTTAAAATTGAATCCGTTGCCTCTACGTTTCAAATGTTATGGAATATTGTCAAGTACCTCGAACTCTGAAAAACTTATGTGCTGTCACATTTCTGATTGTGGTATCGACTTGCGGCGTGCGTAGTGTGCTCTCTTAACTTCTTAAGTAACAGAATGATTCAACTCGCAGATGATCTTTAATATGTTTGTCGACCGATTTTTTTTTTTTTTTTTTTTTTTTTTTTTTTTTGTTGATCAATCTCCGTTTATACAAAAAAAAATAGATTAATTTAATCACATACATGTTTCTCATGTTAGTGAATGACAATTCTTTTTAAGAAATATCTAGAAACAGGTTATAACAGTGTGACAACCAATTAATCGAAGATACAATCGATTGCGGCCAGCACTTGCGAACAGAACGCTACATGATTAACCACATAGTTCATAGGTAAGCTAATATTCAAACAGACGGAGCGGATGCTCTGTGCCGCTAATTGGATAAAAGTTCCATTTGTAGTCGTCCCTCGCCAGAACTATTCAGCGCAAAATTAAATTTTCTAAAGAGAAAAACTCGTACGCTTTCATCGTGTGGCGGAACTTGCTTTTTACAATGTTTTAAATCCGCAAATAGAATACAAACGCAATCAGTATGTTCAGACTAAAAGAAAAATCTATGTAAAGTGGAATGGTCTTTAAAAGCATTCATGCTAATTTAGAAAAGTCTATTTGCTTTAGCAGTTGGAACTTTCTATCTGTCTTAATTAATACTTAAATTCTTAACGTGTATTTTAATTTGAATAATCGCAAGGTGGCTGGCAGCGGTTGGATGAGTAGGGCCGGAGATCGAGTCAATAGGGGAGGGCGTGCCATAGGGGAGGCCTATGTCCAGCAGTGGACATAAGAAAGGTTGCTGCTGATGATGATGTATTTTAATGTACAGCGCTCTCTCTAACTGACCCGATTTTCATTTCAATGTGTCAGTGATTGATGGCACTTTATTTATTATTTATAGATAAAAAAAATTGCCTAGTTACACACATTTTTTAACATGTTTCGTTACAATAAATAAAATTAAAAGACAAGTAAAAAATTAAGCTAATTTAAATAATTTATAACGATCATGCAAATCATAATTCACAAAACACGATGCTCTGTGTTGCTTGTTGGAATAACCCGCGATTTGTGTCGAACAGTGTCAATCGCTGATCTGGTTCAAACGCTTACAAAAGCATAGATAGATTTCAATCCCTTATTACATTAATTAATACCGTCTTTATTTATCTGCACTTCACGTTTTATACTAATTTGCTGTGTTTCTTTACTAATTTTAATATATGAAATCAAACGAACTTCATAATGTATGTTTTCAAAATGCATACGCTGGATGAAAAACAGAAAAAATAGCGATCAAACGGACGATACGGCGGTTCAATTGTAGGGGTACGGGAAACTTAACTACGCCACGACATGAAACGCTCGCTTCATACAGGAACACTCTGCAGCGTTCAATGTTCATTCAATAGAATATATGGCCGAATACTGAAACGCTACTTAATCTGAGGGCGACTTATATTTAAGTGGCTTTTATATTTTAAGCGGTATACTGAAACATCATTTATCGGTTTTAAGACTGTGATTAACTAATGCCCACTTTAATTTCCATAAATGGCAACATTACCACAAAAAGTTCTTTTACATGACATTTTTTAAGTATATACCGCTTAAATTATAACAGCCACATAAATATAAGTCACCCTCAGATTAAGTAGCGTTTGAGTTTTTGGCCAATAGACACTCAAAGTGTTTAAGTGGAAATAAAAAATGCGACCTGTGCCCTAGATAAAGATTGGGGACTATTCTTAGGCACTATGCTTTTAAGTAGGTCATTGGCTATGTATGGGTTTAATATATGTTAGGTAGTATTATGACAATAGTGACGAAGTAAGCAACGTACCTACTCCTTCACAACAATTCGTCTTACAATAACTTGTATTCTTCTTTAGGTCCGCAGTACAACCTAAATTTTAATGTGGTGATTTATGCACAGCAAGAATATTTCAACAGAATATTTCAGCGGTCTAAGCGTCTGAGCTAAAGTGATCATTGTTTTATTCACAGCCTAAATTTAATAAATAAAATTAATATTGGCAGTTTAATTTAAAAAACTCAAGCAACTTATTTAAGTCTCGTCAACTTATCAAAGCTGACAAGTTATTCCCTGCTATGAACAATTTAAGATGTATTGGAAGGTATAAATAAATAAGCACGACAAAATTCATGATACTTATGAAGTTATATTGCAATAGTTACGATAAAGTGTTTCAACGGAGATCAATGATTCCGCGTCGCCGCTTAGCTCTGCGTAACTCTATTGACGTAAGCGCTTTTAAATTAACTTCACGCTTTTTATTATTACGGTTTAAAGAGACACAGCTTATGCTAAGATCAAAAATTAATACACTCGCCGACTGCGAATTAATATACATAAATGGCAATAATCGAATTCGCTTTTCGCATTTTGTCGGCTTCCTGTAAATTTGAATGCCGGCGCCTGTAGGGAAGGGTACTTCAAAGGGAACCCTCGAAATCGGTCAAGACGCAGTGGCGGTACTTCCATAGAAGCCGAAGCCCAAAAGCGTTACACATTAATTTTGTAACGTCTAGTTTATAATTATTTATTGTGGGGTCAAGATATTAATTATCACTTAAATGTAAAATTAGTTTTGTTAAATAAAGATTTAAAGCTTAAGATTATTATTGGAAATTTTGTAAGGAAAGCTGGGCTTTTGGGCTTCTATGGAAGTACCGCAACTATCAAAACGGTCTATTTATTCTTCAATAACATCTCAATGAGGAGGTGTTTACCATATAAAAAATAGTTAAAGTAGTACCTACTTAAACAAATAGGCAAAGTAAACGCACAGCATATTAACATTCGGATTCATCAACCATACTATGAGGATGAGTAGTGTCGGGCGACGCCATGCGTTCGTTAACAGCAGCCCTTCGGTGAAGAAGTTTGATAACTAGTATATACCATAAATACTCTATTTGTTTTTAAAAAGGCATTGAATTACGTTCATTTATTTCTGAGACGTGCGTCAAAAAAAAATACAGACGACAGTGGCAGTACCTCCATAGAAACCCAAAAGTATTACCTACACGTTAATTGTGTAATGTCTAGTTTATAATATTGTGTGTGGTGAGGTCGGGGTATTCTCATTTATACGTCAAATTCATTTATAAACAAAAAAATAAGTAAGACTTAAAGCTTAAAGATTATTATTCGGAACCTTGTAAGTCAAGCTGGGCTTTTGGGCTTCTATGAAAGTACCGCCACTGATTAGACACACCATGGCGACCTTAGTAATGTAAAATGACGATGCGCAATCGACGGTGTACTGACATGACAAAGCGGGAATCAAATATTGCTTGCGTATAAAAACACCCACCTCGCGTTGCATTACTGTATAACTCGGCTGATAATGATACGCCCAGCGAGAGTAAGTACTCGTAAACGATTATATACGATTGAAAACAATTATTAGTAGGACACACGGGAATAATTTTTAATTGCTTTCATAATAAATAGCCTTTCATAATAAATAATGTAAACACTGGTTGCTTCGTTATCTCGCAGCCCATGTGGCGTGCGATCTAAAGGTGCCGGGTTCGATTTCCGGGTCGGGCAAAATATTATTGGGTATTCTCATTAGGAAATTCTTAGTAGCAACACGGAGCCTGGAAACGTGCCCGAAAAACCGATAGGCTCGCTCCCTATTACGTATTACTTAAAGTTGACGAAGCATGCGTGCGGAAAAGCACATTTCAATTCCCCCTCCAAATACTGCTGACCGAAAGATGTGTATGTGTAGGGTCGTAGCATGGGACGAACTAATATCTATAAGTGTCATTCCATTTTTAGTGAAATAAAAAAGCACCTAAATCAAACGGAATTTTCTTAAACACAAACATATTTTTCCTCAAGTTTAATAATTTAATAATTGTAATTTTCAAAGACCTAAGTTATACAACACCGCAGTTATGTGCCATGGTACGGCACTAAGTCGCTCGCAACTCGCTGTCCAGCCGCTGGGGCTTTCTCCCCCTCCATTAGGCCTCAGTCCACCACTCTGCTCCTGACTCACTCACCTTTCTCTCATTGGTGAATTTCACATACCTCAGAAACTTCTTGCCATATACACAACAGAATGCAGGTTCCTCAGATTTTGAAGTGAAAATTTCTTTAGCGGCGCTGTGCACTTTTTTTTGGGATGGGTAAAAAATGTTGAACTCGCGTCAGATCACGTGACCCTGATCGAAAATGCGTAAGACGCATTATGGAATATAAATTGTGATGTTTGTGTACGATATCGCAATTAAAATTTTATTTTACCACGTAAATTATAGTACTTTTATACTGATAAATAAAGCAATTCGTGCGAGATTGTTCCCTAAACATTCCAAAATATTCAAAAATGTACAACGATACTGTTGAAGTTTTCAATTCTGCCGACACTGCCGGAGAGCCACCCTTTTTTATTTAACTTTAATGGGCGTGATAAGGCGTTTATAATACACGTAAAATTCCGAAAAGTTCACGCAAATATACACAACGTTTATGTACTATTTTTTGTACTATTAATCCAAAACGCCAAGCCACAATTACTATTTGTTACACTGTGTATTCGAGTTACACTTATGGTCCCATCAGAGTTACTTTTACATAGATCTTTATTTTAATAATATAAAATCTACTAATCAATGTTGTCAATAATGGCATGACAGACGTCACATTATTAAGTTTTAATATCAGTTTTAACGTGGCATCCCACAATTCTATTACATTAAGCTTTTTCAAATGAATCCGACTCAAAAAGAGGGAGCAACTGACTTTATGTAAGGAAATATGTTACTTACCTTAGAACTTACTGCGTTTTGTTAACCAAGTTATACCAGTTACATTAATAACACGATAGAAGTTCTAGTATACCCATTATCAAGGCCACTGAAGCACTACGTCTACGGCCATATTCAATCACTATAAGTGAGGGAGCGCAGAATCACTCACACCAAAAGTTTGAAACAAGTAGGGTAAAGGCGGGATAGATGCCCCACTTTTTGAAATAACCTCATAATTTTCAAAATATTAATTTTATATAAATAATGTCTATGAATTTAGTTAGGTCAATCCTTTATCTTTAACTATGATTTGATTGTTTTGACCTATAAATTATAGATTTTGAGGATTTTAACTTCTCGTGGAACTCCTTTTTTGGGGATAGATGCCTACCCGTATGGATAGATGCCCCACCTTGAAAATACGAAGAGGGATAGATGCCTGCGTCGTGGGATAGATGCCCTTCATAAAGTATAAACCAAAACTTAACTAAACTTTTATGAGGTTTTGAGGACAATAAGTGTATAGTTTTAAAAGGCCTCTCCTAAAACAGAAATTGTAAATAATTGCCTAATTAATAAATGTCATTTTGCTGTTTTTTAAATCTTTTAAATGGTGTTTAGCCGAAGAGTGGTTTCAGTTTTCCACATCTTGAGTAATCATTTCTGAAAAATGTACAGGTATCATATAGCGAGTGCAGACACTTTGTACATTGATTTTAGTCGGATTTAGATTTCGAGTTTTTTGTAGTTTTTAAAACATTCAATGCAGTTATCTTTACTTGTATCTTTAGGCTAACTCTCTCCATCTCTCTTGGTGCTCTTTGCCGGAAAATCTTTAGTTTTCTTTTCCTTAATTTTATAGTGAGTTGATCTGTCTTCATCTTCACTGTTTAAACTATAAATAATTCACCGTTTTAGTTGTTCGTGGCCCTAGTCAACTCTTAAATAATTATAATTTTCTTTGTCACATAAATTAGCTCTAGGTCATCACCGTTGTTATCACTAAAATAATGTTTTTCCTGGTTGGTAATGTAATTAGTAATAGAGGTTCCTTTCTTTTTTCTTAAGATTTTTTCTTAGATAGTTTCAATTCATGTAGGTAGTATTTGAGTATATTCGTGGCGTGGTTCTACTAAACTCAAAGAAAATCTAAATATTTTATAGTGATACATATACAGAAACACATAATAAATATAACAGAACACAAAAATATTTTCAAAATATAAATTGAAGCCACATATAGGTACATATGGTGCATGAAGGGATAGGTGCCCCTAGGGGCATCTATCCCTCAAAAAATCAGGGCAACTATCCTTTTTGATAGGGATAGATGTCTTGGACATATTTAAATAATAAAAAAAAACAAAAGAGCAACTATTTACATCTAGATGTATACTTAAGGAATCAGTATACTGAAATAATAAAAAATATAACGGAATTAATGAGTACTTATAAAGTTATACAACAACAAATAATAACATTTTAAAATATTCCGTGTTTTTGAAGTTCGTCGCGGAAATGAATGCCCACACCAGCGAAACTTATCCTCACTGATCGTCGGTCCATGGCTAACTAAGGTCAGGGGTGATTGCGGCTCTTGGTTATACTATTGTTTCTTAGTCACGAGTTTGGGAAGTTAGGTTTTTTGATAATGCGGCACCTATCCCACTGGGGCATCTATCACGCTCTTACCCTATATGTGAACATGCACATCTATTTTATTAGTGTCGTGATCACAAAAGATTTAATTAACACTACTTCCCGATTATAACTTAAACTACAGGTAACTAGTAAAATACGGTTTGTTTATGGTGCACTGTCGACAATGGATACACTACTATAGTTTTAACTATAATTGTAATTGAATAAACAAGAGTCGCCTAGTCGCCGGCAATGCATGCATTTATGACAAATTTAGGTCTCCTTAGATCCGCTGAGCTTCATTGCTCAGCGTCAATACTGTGCGTGCCGCTGTTGATCCTGGAGCACAGGAGTTACAGTGGCGGGTGTGTGGTGGAATAGGGCCAAAAAAAATGCATGCATTTTTACTATTGAAAGGAACAAATAGGTATTCTAAACTATACGTGCGATTTGTTTTTAATACTTTGTTTAAATTTGTGTGTATACCCTGTTAACTTTTGAATTATGGTCTTGGGTCACACGTATTCTTATGAGCAAAATTTTTATTTTAAGCGGCGACGGCAAGAGAAATACATAGAACTAGTTCAGAGCCTCTATGGTAACCCGCGCACGAAATTTAAGCGTACAATAAAATTTAGATATTTTACTTTGGTTTAGAGTTTGAAGCTTCATTTACATAATTTCCATAATTTCTGGATTATTATTCTCATTTACCGAGTTCTTAGTGACTTCCTTCATGGTCACATATCAACTGGTCTTCGTAAAAAGGCGTCCCAAATGCGAAAGTTTGATTTTCAATATTAACCGTATACATATATATAGCTTAACGTGTCTCTCCTCGTCTTGGTATATGTTCGAAGTCCTGTACATAGAAAATAACTAGCATGCCTCGACGTCTACGAATTAACACCTACAATTGTGCCGAACCATGCATCTGCTTTTTTTGTTGCCGAAATTTTACAAGCATTTCCTTAACATTCCAAATAATATGTAAGCGTAAGTAGGTTTTGTATGCTACACTTTTTCGCCTAGGATCAAACACGACAAATTTCGGTACACAATAAGTTTTAAAAAGCCGTGATGAAGTGAGCGAAGCCGTGGACAAAAGTCGATAAAATAGAAAGACTATCATTCATTATTTTTCAATAACTAATATACAGGAAAATTGTTCCCTTTGTTTTCATTCAATTTCAATATTTTTAACTGATACTTATATTTTTCATAAGTCACATTTCATAAATTTAAATTGCGTGTGCGTTAATTATTAATTCCAACTCACTGTATGTGTACTAAAGATATATATATTTTCTTGAGCTAAAGCCTGTTTAAGACTTTGCTTTATTTATTTAAACCTAAATGTATCAATAAAACTATCTCACCAACGTAAACACTATTCAAACATAGTCTAATTGTCTGAATTCACGCTTTAAGCCTATCACAACTGCAAAATTACTTCTTTTGTACCTAATTATTTCGCATTTACATCATATGCATCTACTGGACTGAGTACGTAGGCCATAAATCATGCAGGTCATTACCTGTTTTAATACTCATTGGTTTGTTCTGTGGCGGAACAGGTATGGCCCGCGACGGCCGTGATGTGTTGTGTGGTGAACTGCAAACACACTTGCCATGTACTATGTATGTATATGTGAATGTGCACAGACCTGGCACTAAATATGGTGGCGAGCGCCATGAAGCAGCCGTCTGCGACGCGCGGCGAGCCCGTGAAGCACTTGTCCACCGTCCAGTCTAACAACGGCCCGATGTCGGGGTTGCAGTCCAACAGTAGCACTATTGTCTCGCGGGCGAGCTCGTACACCTGGATAGAATGGAAAATAAACATTATTAATACTGTGAAATATCATACATCGGTGTAGATACGTCCCACAGCTGGGCACGGGTCTTCTCTACAACTGAGAGGGTTTAGGCCTTAGTACTTCACGCTGGCCTAGTGCGGGTTGAATTTTAATAACTTTTATTATTTAACCGAGGGTAGGTGTTGAAAAACGTACATAAGTGTGAATCATCTGAAGTTTGTAATAATTCTAAATTTAAAAAAATATTATTGATCAGTATGTTATTTAGATAATAACGATGAGTCATTCATTGGAGTACAGAATAAAATGTTATATTTACCTTATCGTTTGTAGAAGAGAGCATTTCGCTAAGCCAGGGGTACAGAGTTCCGTCTTCGGCCAGAGCACTCGGAGCGAAACACGGGCCGCAGCAGACAAGCGCGCTCATAGCCTGTATACAATGATTTTTTTTTGTATAAACTTCATAATTAATTATTAAACTATTTTGTCACTTATGGATACTGATCGCATTTTAATCTTATTTTTTTTATGCGCTTAATAAATCAACCATCGGTTCATTTACACTGATATGCTTATTGATAGGCTTTAAAAAGCTTGGTTTTAAAGCCCGTTTAATTTTTTTTACTTACTTAAAAGCCCTTGTTTTGAACCATTAACGTACAAGTAATCAATTACTTAGTTCCTAAAATATACAAAGGTGCATACATACATAAACTCATGCCTGTATTCCCCGAAGGTGTAGGCAGAGGTGCATTTCTGCACCCACATTTCGCCAGGTATCAGTCTCACGTAATAGGCCTATTGCCGTTTTTCGGGCACATTTCTAGACTCTGTACTGCTACTGAGAATTCCCTAATGGAAAAACCCAATAACACTTTAGCGGGAATTTTCATCTGGGAATCAAACCCAGGACCTCTAGATCGCACGGCACATACTTGTACCGCGAGACCACGAGGCCGTCAAAGGTGCCTAAGACGCAAACTCTAAAAAGTAAGAGGCTATAAGTTACCCTGAGCGCGGAGAGGTTGAGCCTGTCGTCCACATCCTGGGGCGCGGGTTGCGGCACCAGCGCGCCCAGGTGCCGCGCCAGGGGACCGCACCACCCGCTGAACAACGAGAACAGAGAGCGGCACTGCTCCTTCTTCAGCAGGGAGCTGTACATCTCCACTGCAACATGCATAGTACATTCCATTATCATTACCAGACCAGATAAATCCTACTGCTGGGCACGGGCTTCCTCTTCAACTGAGAGGGTTTAAGCCTTAGTCCACCACGCTGGCCTAGTGCAGGTGGACATACTAAGAAATTCCCAAGAACGTTTAGATTTACAGGTCTTCTCACGATTTTAACCATATCATTATCACTGTAGTGTTTATCTATCTCGAATTTATCGGGAAAGGATAATTGCCAAATTGTCAAATGGTAATTCTTCGATTTAGCCAATTATATAATGAGTTTATGTTATAACAAATACTCTGTGAATAACGCTGACTGTATAACTCGAGAGAGCCGAGCACTGAATCAGATTTAAATTATTAGATTTAAAAAATGCTACAACACAACTGCAAGCAAAGACCGCTCCATCATTCTTCATGCATGTCGGCTAATGACCATCCATCTTCAATGTTTCTTAAACTTTACCCATCATTCTAACTTTGTAGGCATTTCACAGACAGCTCAACTCTCAAGTGGGTATTGCCCACACGTTAAATATATTCTTGAGACACACAATCCTCTCAAAGTTACGTGGCACGTGAATAAGGTCCAAAGATTCGAATATAAAAATCGACTGCCTATTCAACAAATTTCCCATCTAAACAGCCATCGCCATGAAATTAATATGTCCAATTAACTCCGAGTACTGACGTGGAAAACTTTTGATGAGTTCAGTGACAAAATCAGCGAAGGTGAGTCTTTGCTCCCTGGCAGCGGGCGCGTCCTTCTCGGCTTCCACCTCGAGGCACTGCCGCACGCCGTCCAGGTACTCGGTGAGATTCGAATGCAGACTGCCGCCTTCCAATGCGAACGAGCTGAAGCATTAAAAACATGGATCAATTGTATTACATATTTAAAGCCCAAATTACCAAGTTACTTTTGAAATTTCTTCATAAATTAAGTCAACAGAATTTTCTATTCACTTGTTAGTTTATCGAACTGGACAATACTAGGGTGATTCGAAACCCTTACTCTTAATATTTAGATGGCTGTAGGAACAAATAAAAACCTGTTAGCGAAGGTTTTCTTCTGCGCGATGAGTAGCAGCATCTTGTTGAGGTTAAGCCGCAGTGCGTCGCGACGCCTGCGCCGGCGCATGTTCTCTTGTTTGCGGTCCACGGCTTCGCGTAATAGGGGGACCAGTTCCTCCATTAGATCTCTATTAAACGAAAAATAAATGTATTTCTTAAAGACGAATGATTTTTCTTTTGTTACCTAGTGAATGCGGCATTTCGTATTTTTTTTCGAACTTGTCTCTATGTCGAACTCGACGGCTTGTATATTAACGGAATCTCTAAGAAGAGATACTTAAACATTTACCAGACGTTCTTAATATGACCGCACCTTTATTGCGTTCAGTACATGCGTGGATCACTATCATCTGTTTCGGAAATATCCATGAAACCTTAATATGGCATATCCACAATGTTCGACAGTTGTCAAACCAAAGAGTTAATAAAACTGACTTGAGCGCGTCCGGGTTGATGTTGCCACACGCGGCCACGGCGGCGTCCCTGACTTCAGGGACTTCGCAGCGAGCCAACGGCACGGCCAGTTTGTGCAGGGAGCTGGGCGACGCCGCCGCGCCCCGCGCCTCGCCCCCGCTGCGCTCGCTCAGCGAGTCCGGCGAAGAGCTGTCGACATACACCGCGCTTTAAACTACCACCTTCAGGTAGGAAACAAACACCGACACACATACCAGTCTAACACCAAATGGAAATTATACTCGTTGTTGCTGAAGAAGCCAACATCAGGTAAGTGAGACCCGAGCGCAACAATTGTTATGCAAAGTGATTATATTAACGAATCAAATACATCTCTTTATATTACTTAACGTAATTTCATAAAAGATTTATTCAGATATCAATTTTCGTTCAATTGGATTTAAGTAAGACCACAGACAACCTAACCTATAGACGACGCATTACTGGGGACATGCTTTCGCCGACGTTATGCCCTGACACCACATAACCGCCGGCCCCGCCCCTTAACGTGACTCATTCCGCCGCCGAGTGTCGCAGTGACATATTGTCCCTGTTTTAAAAATATTAACTGTCATAATGCCGTATTGTTCAGTGAAATTTTGTGGAAAGAGCAGCACAACATCTAGTCTTGCAAAAGATCGTATTACATTTCACAGGTAAGTTATTATTCTTTCATTAATCACTAAAATAACTATATACTAAAAATAAAATATTAAAAATTCTGGCGTTTAAGTCGTATTTGCATCTCTTTCTTTCTTATTTGAATTCATATAACATTATCTCGCTCTCTCTTTGACACGCAGACTAGTAATGAGACACAATATAATTATTGTTTTATCGACAAATAATATTGAGATCGATATTTTTATAGACTGTATATCGTTGTTTGTCTGTTGTTCAAAAGGTTTCCCAAGTGCCCTGAAGTGAAAAAAAAATGGATTGACGCTACCAAACGAGATGATAATTGGTTTCCTGGAAAAAATCACGTTATTTGTTCGCGACATTTTACTGGGGATTGTTTCCGAATTGTTGGTAGATCTCGACGTTTTCTATTTGAAACTGAATAAATAATAATAATTTGAAATTTAATAAACCAAAGAGCTATCCAATGTATCTTTCTTGTAAAACATTGAATTCTTTAGCAAACCTAGAATTATTCCCCGACTTACTGCACCATCAGTTTGACTTTGAAAACGTCAATCATTTGATTGATTTAATAAAATGCGTAATTAATATATATATCGACATACATTTGGCTTATTTAACAAAAAAAAAAACTGAATCAAAATCAATAAGGAGAGTTTATACAAAATTAATACATTTTAGAAGTCAATAGTTGATAAATAATATTTACTTTTAATTGATGAATATTTACTTTCGTAACGAATATTTATTTTCTCGTCTCCGGAAAGTTAATAACTCTTTTATGGGGAAATGTATACGCTTCTATAACAAACTTCCGAAGGCTCTTAGGGAGTTTCCCTTGACAAAATTTAAGAAATCAATTAAAGATAAGCTTTATAAAAAAGCATACTATAAAATTTCAGAGTTTATTGAAGATAATAAGCCTTAGTCCGCCAACCCGCACTAGGCCAGCGTGGTGGACTAAGGCCTAAACCCTCTCAGTTGTAGAGGAGGCCCGTGCCCAGCAGTGGGACGTATTCGGGCTGATGATGATGAATAAGCCTTGGGAGTAAGTAAATTGATCGGAGTTTTGTTTTGTTGCTACAGTTTGTATCATTATGACATTTATAATGTAAAATTGGAATAATGTAATGAAAAAAACATATATTGCTATTTTTTAAAGAAAAAATGACATGTCGTGTTGCTGAGAGAGTTTCTTGCCGTTTCTTCTCCACAGCGATAACACGTTGCGAAGCGGCAATAGTTTAAAAAAAGTGTAAAATTGACGATTCTAAAGAACTTGTAAAAGTCTATTTGAATAAAGATAATTTGACTTTGACTTTGATGATTGTTTAACTTATAAGTATTAAAAATTTATATGAAAATTAATGTTTTTTTATTTTTCCTTTATACTATAAACTTCGTAGATTATCGATAATTATTAGTTTATCCCATCTCTAGTGCGCACTAGAATGTTATCAGTGTCTTGAAGCGTCCAATGAAAACTAGCCGACTGCCCCCGTACCCCGCCACGATTTAGCGATTTTGTTTTCATATTAAAATTAAGAGAAGCGGAGTCTATAGGTTAGGTTGTCTGTGAGTAAGACTAAACCACAATTAATGAAATCAAAAGCAACACAAAACAGATAATAAAAATTCCTTCTATCTCTATCTCCTTTTGAAATATATACTATAAAACTATAAAGGTTATAATTTACCATGAAAACTGTCTGTGACATCAGTATAAATAATATAATACTTATAAAATTGTATGTAACCCAATACTATCGAAGTTTTATACAAGACCATTTATTGCAACAAATTATATGAGTCCAGTATACTAAATAATTAATCGATTTAAACTCCTAGAATGTGTCACAGTAAAATGTAAACTATAACACCACAGTAAGTAGTAACTTGAGTTGAATCTATTTATTCGTTCATTTTATTCACATTACCTGATACTGGCTGAGTAACATTATATTCTTTTGCCCTACCGTGTAACAAAAAACATCAAAGATATAAAATAATCGCCAATCATAACACTACTTCACAATGTTTTCACACTACGTCTTACGACGTCAAGTATTTTAACAAAGATTGACTTGTATCATTCATAATGACAAAAACTTACCTCTTATAATTTTAACCAACTTGTCAACTTTTACTTGGCAAAATAATAATAATACGAATAAAAGAAACTAAGTTCTATAAATTATTTAAAATACCGACAAAGAAAGTAAAATTCCTACTTTTATTAGTTTGTGGAATTCTTAAAAAAATTGATTTATATAGGAGGTGGTCTACGAATATGCATTAATTACAATCTTCTTTTTTGGGGCAAAATTAATGACGAACATATTTTTATATTTATCGGATTGATACTTAGGTATTATTTTATTATATCGCAAATTTCATTTAATTCTCTTTTTCAAAAGGAGTTTATATGTAAATATGTTAAATGTAAGAAATATTACAAACAACTTGACGTTGGTGTTTCATCATCATGATTTGTGTTATCATCCATGGACAAAAAACATTGTAAAGTAGTGTTATATAATTAATGAAATATACAATTGGCAATAATATTTGTATATACGTATGACCACTAATAAAAAGCTTAACTATGAATAACATACTATGTTGGCATTAGATACACGCCGGCGACAACAAAAACAATAAAAAGCGAATGTAACTCTAGACAAACAACACATCTAATAGGCGGGACTGTTGCGAGCGACACCTCCGGCGACTCAGTCTATGACGAGCGCGAACTTCGGTGCTTGCACGATACATCACTATGTACCACTGTCAACAAAACATATTGACAAATTCTCTCTCAGTTTCCAAAATACTGATTAATTAAAACTCATGTACTGTCAAAAAATTGACTTACAGACGCAATAAGAGACCAATCGCTTTAGAAAACACACAGTCAAAATAAAAAAAGGCATATTTATTTAATGAGGAAGTTACAACCATTTTTTTGTTTAGTAGACTTGGTAATAAATTTGACAAAACAATCTCATTTTACATTGATCAGATGTTTAGAAACCATGGTTTATAAATTTAAACAGTCACAATCGTGCAAATATCGATTCCACGCCATGTTACCACCTTTATGAGTGATTTTAACACAAACAATAATAATGTTCTTTATGTCATGAATATTATCCCTATTAGACCCATTATCTGCATTTATTTTTCCACCAATACAGCTCATACCGATTTGAAACTCCTCTTGTAACATAATATCGAACATATCAAAAATTGAATATATAAAACATTGATTAACTAACGTACTATACGGTGCAGGCGAGCTACCTATGTCTGCCTCGGTACAATACTAGTATGAGTCAACAAAATACGGAGTGTGACATCTAACAAAAACTAAACGCTTATGGTAAATCATCAGTGGAAAAATTATCTCGAACAAAAATTGGAAATAAATAACTTAAGTTACATATTTTGATATATGATATACTACGCCACGCACTTATAATTTTAGCCACGAAAGGTAATATGTTATTATAATTATTAACAGATGATAAAACGAAATTTACAAATATTTATGTCAACTATGTTTAAGTAATTTTTAAACTTTAACATCTGAATATAATGTCTATAGATTACCGCTATTTATTTTATTTTACGTCACTGCAAACAAAATATACCTCACAAAAGAAAACTAAGTAAATCCCGAGTTGTCGAAGATTATTTGATTAATTAATATATAGAAAAACAAAATTATGTAAAATCCAACGCAAAATTGCATTTTGTTACGATGTCAAACACTGTATAAAAATGTCGATAAAAATTTAATTTTGAAATAATGACAACAATCTTCGCGAATCTTATTAATCTATACTAAATGACTTTATGCTTCGATTAAAATAATTAACATTATCAATAACTATGCCTACAATCAAAATAATGTTGGATTTCCAACATAAATTTAGTAAAAAGTTAAATGTCCGGAGCTCGCTGCGATGGGGATATCATTGCTTACGACATATTATACTCAATCTCTGCTCGGGGACTTACAAGCGAATCATAGCAATGTAGAAAAAACAACTGATGAAAAATATCTGCACAATATTGACGAGCACGCAAATGAGCTGACAACGGCAGTAAGTGCCGATGATCCATCACATTTCAATATTTGCTTTTACTTTACGTATAATCATCAGCCCATTTACGCGCCACTGCTAGCCAAGGGACTATCTAAGGATTTTCACATATAAAGCGAGATAATGACTTACTAATGTTTACCCAGATTGGAGCTAAGTTTGGGAAACGAACAAAATAATTATGTATTAAAACCGACGTCTTGCCACGATGTATCTTAATAGTCCTTATAGGTCCTTTGTGACGACAAAGGATCTATAATTCTCTTAGTTTCAATAACTAGGTGAAATAAATTACGTTGACAATTTATAAAATTTCGGCGGTTTCAATATCGAAAACTCTTGTCGACGTCACATGTAAAACTTCCATTGTTTCTAAAATAAAGTTCAACAAAAACGGTCTCCTTTCTCGTAGGCGCTCTATTTTATACAGGTGAATCCAACATCATGACATTTTTTTAAACCACGTATTTGTGACGACATCCATTAACAATGAACAAAATTTGAGCAAAATCAATAGTTTTGACAAAAACCGCGATTTTAACAATAACGTACTAAACTATGCAGTTATTTGGATTACACGACGTTGCCGCGGCGAAATATGGCAGAAATTATGGCATTTTAATCAGAATTATTATTTTATCGTATTAAGTATTGTTTGAAATATTTTTACTTTTATGACATAATAAGTGAGTGCATACATTATTTTTTGCTTAGTTATGCTAATGTTTTAATTGAATGGCACAATGTAAAGATCACCCGTAGAAAGAACAAAAAACACTTAACTGCCATTTAATCTCTTTTTAAATAACTTTCAACCTGCTTAAAGCATCCAATTAACTTAATTTTCTGAGGCGAAGTGTTGTTATATTTACAAATGACAGAGACAAAAAAAATTGCGTATTTTCATTAGTTTTTGTGATAACTTGTGCTGCTCTTTAACAATCTATTTGCACCGTATAGACCTTGAAGCAAGTCGAATGATATCGAATAAGACAACTGGTATTTTACCAGTAAATAAATTGTCATGTTGGTCAGTCTTCCAGGAACTGGGGGAGCGTGTAGAAAACTTAGTTTTATCATCGGGGTATAGCCACTATGAAAATCACTATATTATTTTTCCGACAAAACAAAACTTTACATAGCTCACAAACAAAAACATAAATGCAACGAATTAGATTGCTAGGTCACGTTGAAATTTTATCTGAATGATCCCCAATAAGTTATATTTATGACTTAAAATAATCTTACTGCACGGTCACAACAATAATATGCGGCATTTAAAATACCGCATTCAGGCATCAAATATCTTTATATCAGATCCCATAATTTGAACCGCGGCGCTAATGACTACTATCGAGCAATACCTACGCATCTATAGGTGAACTGCGCCCGTCTAGGCTATTAGAAAAAACTGCTTTTAACGATCCATGATGACCTCGCATATTTCTTTTGTATGTACAGCGCATTTAAACAGTAGAAATAAGTTAACTGCGATAGAAATAGTACAATCACTGTTATCGACAGCAATTATTTCGTACTTTCAAGAAGATTCGAATCATTGCTTTTGTAAAAAGCACATGCTCAACTATAGATACGTAGCTATTTTTTTATCTAATCTAATTCATTCGTTATTAGACAATGGCCACAATGTACAAAATTGTCATTTACAAAACATAAAACATAAGGCTATGTTAAACATAACATTAAAATGTTTGTATGGTCGTGAACATGTGGCGTGTGTATGTAGCCTAACTTCTGAACATCCTCGTCGGAAATGGACACCATTTACCATGTCAGCACTCACAGGTCATGGATCAGTCTCGTATGAGATACGCTAGCTGTGCACAATACCTATGCGTGAACTCATGAGCGATGAGAGGCAGACTTACAATGACCTTTAACACTCCCACTTCAGTTTAAAGGTCAATGTACCGATTTACCCACAATGACACATGACTTGTGCCGATTCCATTCCGATGTTCTTTGAGTATGCACACAGCTCCACTCAACTGCACATACCGGAATCCTTTTGGTTCCTCTTCAGTTTATTTCGTAACAATTCTCCATAGATTCCAATAAAACAAAAATATTCCAAAGCTAGTATGAGAGAACCAGTGAGCAAGAAGCCGCGATGGCTAGTTAGCCGGTAGGCGCGTCGGATGGAAAGGGCACGAGCACGGGTTGGAGCACGAGTACATGATGGAGTATGCGACGTGCATGTAGCGAGCGACAACTGGCCACCTCGTTCGTTTGTGTTGCCTATGCGACCGCGCGTAGCTCAACGGCAGCGTGAAGAAACCGCCGGGCGCGGTCACAGTCTCACCGGACCAATTCAGCACCGGCGCCCCCGGCCACGGTTCCGCCTCAGTGCTACGGGACACAGTGGTACTCCGATATTTTGGGCCCCGCGCTCATGGCCTCCACTCACTAATCGACTCTGCTAAACTCACATTAAAATGCGCTACTGCGTTACAACACGGGGACGCATCGTCCACACTCGCGTCGACGTCACCTCGCGCATCGGCTAATGTCCTCGGTGTCTACAGACCGTTCCTACCGCTAGTCAGTGTACATACGAGAGAGTAGTGTGAAAATAATCCAATCAAAAATAGACAAAGTTAAAACAAAACATGCCATTATGCGTTCACTTTGTAACGTGTTCCGTGAGATCGGCGCGTTACTCTATGTAATTATGATACAAAATATAATCTAAGATAATGCGGATCTCACGTTGTCCAATACAAGTCTTTACTTATAAACGCTCAGTGTATCGATATGTTCCCGAAAATTTATGGTAGCCCGTACACTTGTATTTATTAATAACAATTAGTTTCTGTTGCAAGCTATTAGCTAACACAGGCTCTCAGAACAGAAAGGACAATCACGAAGCCGTCTACGCTTGTGCCACATCTCTGAAAGCGTTTTCATGTGTCAATACTTTCAGCCACATTAAACTATATCAAAACACTAATTTAAAATTTATCGCGCTATTCTTGTAATGAAATTTTAAATCAATGACATCACATACTATCGACATTTTTACGTAACTACATCGTTTCCAATTTAACATAAATAAAAGTTTTCTTGAAAATATTATTTTTGTACAAAATTATATAATCATGAAACAAACCCGAGATATATTAGTCTATTTGACAAAAATGTCGTAGTAGCGACACCTAGAGCGTTGGTAAGCTTCCGTCTAAAGTCGTTTATAAGTAAAGCTGTTGTACATGTGATAGCAAAGTAACGCTACTCTGCAACGGCGAATACAAATATCAATTTTGAAACATAAAACAGATTACTGCCAATCATAAAAAAATTAAAGGAAATAGATTCGAAAATCAAGCAATATCTATTCGGCGGTATCGTAGTAAATATAAACTGTTTGTATTGAACTAATCCGGAGTGGACGTGACGGGGACTTTCTAACATTATTAGGAAAGCATTGCTTCAACTACGGTGTGTTTTCGTCTTGTAAATTATCCAATATGTATTTTGTTAGACGCAAATATTGTATCGTTTATTATCCATGTTCTCATGGATTTATTCATTTCTGACATGTTTTTATTTCATAAGCAGCGATGTTATTTCTTAAACTTTAAGTCAGATCATAAAGACGTTAATAGAAAATAATTTAGTAGAGAAACAATAATCCGTAGTGGATGCAGCAGTCCTCACAATGATATAGTAATATCAATTAACATGTCATGGCCGGCGGTGAACGAGGGAGTGCACCTTAGGCTGAGGTCTGGGCTGGCGCAGCGGATCACGGGGCTCGGCACCGCGGGCACCACCAGGTACGCCATCGTCATGTAGTACTTCCACACCTGGAAACGTTACATTCAACACTTTACTCGACTGGGCAATTGGCTAGACCCCTCCCCTTCCCCCCGCACCGAAGCAAATATTTGTGCGATTCACAGATATTTGTTTCCGGTCTGAGTGTTTGTGAGACCGAAAAGTCTCTCGTAGTTTGTGATACCCACTATTTGTATCTTAGTGTGGGGCAGAACTATATACGTGACTATTGGGTGTAAAAAGTCATAACAGACAAAATACGACAACCTATTAATGATCTACGATAGACACGATAGATGAAGATTGCGTCCAATACTGTTATGTACAATTTTTTTAATCTATCCTATTACAATTTTACAATGCATGTTTTTAGCCTTTAACTAAAGAAATTATTTACATTGCATTCTACTAACACATTAAGGTAACTTCTTACTAACAATTGTATGGGTCGTGGGTCATATACAAATGACACATACATGTGTTTTACAAATACTTACTAAACGAAACTTGTATCTCATAATTTTTTTTAACATAATTACTTGTATAACCATTCGATAGTTGTTAAATAAATTAAGTGACATAGGAATCACCGGAACAGTAGTCAAAATTAGCAAATCTTGAGACCTCTACTTTTCCATAACAATATACATATACATTCACATATAAATAGCTTACATAATCTCACGCCTGTATTCCCCGAAAGGGTAGGCATAGGTGCATTACTGCACCCACATATCGCCACGTATGTATCAGTCCCACGTAATAGGGGGCGAGCCTATTGCCGTTTCTCGGGCACATTTCCAGACTCCGGGCTGCTACTGAGAATTTCCTAATGGTAAAACCCAATAACACTTTGCCCGACCCGGGAATCGAACCCAGGACCTCTAGATCGCACGGCACATACTAGTACCGCGAGACCACGAGGCAGTCAGAGCAGTAAATAGCTTTTAAGACAATATATAGATAACACTTGAACTCTATTATTCTGGCAACTCAGTGAAGTCTATTTTTGCGAAAGGACAAAACAATCTCATCTTATTGGCAACATAGTTTAACTGTAAGTTCAGTGGATGTGTTATTTTTAACTTAAACAAGCTCATGAAATGTTAGTTTTAATTTTAGAAAAAGTTCTCATTATATTGAGATAATGTATTTCTATGAGAAATAAAAATATCTTCAAAAATCTAAATTTTATAAACAATAAAGTCAACTCACTTGCATATAGCCATCTCTCTCTTTTTCCGGTTTCCGGGGCAGCCCGCGATCCCCGCGCGACAACAATGATGCGCGATTGTCATTTGCGGGGCTGTGGACATTTTTAAATACAAATCAAAATAAATACATACAATTCTAGAAACCATGCTAAAACATTTATGTCGTATCAATAATGACACAAGGTGGTGCAAAATTAATCCTCCTTTTTGTTTTTATACATCTTTTCGACTAAATAAAACTAAATAATTGTTAGTAATGGAAATCAATTTGGATAGCATCCACCATCTCACATCTCAATCTCATAAAGTTTAAAGCCCCGCCATAGTGATACCCGGTACAGTGCCATATTCCAAGATTAACTTACGGATTTCCGGTTACCAATAGACTGGCATTAATGTGTCGACACATTTTCGCCAATTGACATAACTTTTTAATTTAAATATAACTTGATCAATAACAACGAGTGACAAAGTCGTGATAGCTTCGAGATTTAGTTGCACGGTCACGGGTCCAAACTCTAGGCCCACAATGACTTTTCGAAGCTACATGCGTGTTCAAACTAATTCTAAGGCCCAATCCATCTCAGTTGTAGAGGAGGCTCGTACCTAGCAGTGGGACGTATATTGGGTGATATACAATAACAAAGAGACTCACGCGGGCTCAATAATAGTGAAGAGAGCATGAATCCTGGCGTGCAGCATCGGCCACGCCTGCTGTATGGTGGAGGGACACCGGCCGGGAACACGGCTCCGCTCCAGCAGACCGAACAGTACCACCTGAAACCGTAAACCTTAAACGTGTAGCTAGATATTTATTAAGCACAAGAATCTTGAAAATTATTCAAGTATAATACATAGTAAATAGCATAGTAGGTAAATTAAATTCAATTTATTGCACTTGAACGGTTAAGAAAACACCGTTCGAGCAAATTGTTAGTCCTAAAAAGTTCTCCATAAGGTCTTTGATATATTTGATGTGTAGTCCGCCAACTTGAACGAGGCCAACGTGATGGACATGGCCAGCGTTGAGACAAATATAAAAATAAATTAATTCCATGAACTCTACTAAGATCCAAACCTTCTCAGAGAGAGCACGTGCTAAGTGAAACCTGCTAGCTCTGTTATAAATTAATACAACTAAGTGGCAACATAGTTCTGACCCCACACTAAGACACAATTCTTGTGTCGTAGGCACCAGAAATTACAAAACTTTACGATCTCACAAACACACACCAAATATTTGTGTATCACACAAACATTGGTCTCGGAGGGGGATCGAACCCGCATCCTCTCGTTTCACATGCTAGTGTCTATCCAACTATTATGAGCGTTAAATATTTACGAAGTGGTCATAAATTTTCACCGCGTCTTTGCGATGTGTCGTTTCAATTCCATATTGTTTGTTTCTATTATACTTTAACCAGTAGAATGTTACTAGGCCACCTTTTAAACATTACCTTCAAATCCGTCACTAAGTTTTTCATTAAACAATGATATTTAGATAAAGAAAACAGCCGATAAGTTTACAAAATAATTCGATGTGATAAAGCATAGATTACCTCCCACGGGTCGGCGCCGTTTGACGCGCTGCCGCTCCAGCTGTTCTTGGAAGATGTGTCATCATGCTGCACACCTACAATGTATATTGCAATGTCGATGTTAAACATATCTATGTAATGACTAATGTATATTGTAGTTATTAAATTTGATAGTATTATCTATTTATTTGGGGCTTTAGAAACTTAATCTTTGTCATGATGATAATATTGACACATGACTTTGTGTAGTACAAAATCCAAGCTCAACGGAATATGCATTTAAACACAGGTCAATCTACCTTTTATACATGCCATCATCTATCTATCAACACAAAAATCCTCCAGGAGTATGAGATGTAATACCCTTTTTTTAATTACCCTCATATGGTTATACATCCCTAAAGCTTCATTTATATTAAAAGTATTCCCCGCTCACAAATAAAGATTGGCTTTCATTTTTATACAAACCTGTTATTTAAATTCGAAGATGTCTTGCCCACAAATATACATAGTGGTTTCAATCGATATCACTTATTTAACAAATAAATTTTATTAGCCTTGAAAAATATCACAGCATTTCTTATTACCCGCAGTCCACACAGCATGAGTCCTCTCGGCTATCCACACGAGGTCAGGTTGTCCAGCAGCCAAGATGGCCTGTTTCTCAGCCGGCGGCAGCAGCGGCAAGCATTTCTCGGCAAAGTAGGGCACGTGGGCATCGGCCGCGTCAATCAATGCTGGCTCGTCGCGGGTCAGCTGTAGCTTCTCCAGTAGGTACTTCGTTTCTCTGCGGGAAAAACGAATCAATGAAATTTTTGTGTACAGTTTAACAACCTATCATGACAAGAACCTCCACTCATGTAATAATCTTCTCCTTTCATGTCCTTCTCACAACTCAAACTTTTATCACTCCTTTTTCTTGGCAACTTTCATTTAATAAAAAGTCAGAAGCACCTTGGTTTGTATGTGCATACACGTGTAAGTCACTATTTATATTATATTTTTATATAAGTACTATACTATGTTGATATACTATATCTTTTCATCTAATGGTTGGTAGTTTCTAATTCTATATGCATATCTAATACATACATTTTTTTCCCTTATTAATATTTATGCATCTATTCGCTTATTTGGTTCACTCTAAGGTTCACTGGTATATAATAAAATAGAATAACATAAATTTTATATATTTTACGTGATAGAACAGTAGTAGGAGGAACAGTTGTTATTACGACATAAGATTAATTCAGATTGTAATTTATACCTCAATACATGTACGGCAAGTCTTCTCGGGTAGGCTTTGCATTGGCAGAGCATAACCAGCCCCAGGGCTTCGGCTCCGCGTACAACGGACGCCAAAGGCTCCATCTTTGGGGGCGCAGTGGTGGCAATTGGCTCGCCGTTCTTCCAACTGGTCACCAACTGCAGCAGCATCCGTAGACCGTTCTCGACTAGTTGTGGCGAGGTGTCCTGTTAATTTTTCATCATCATTATCATCATCAGCCCATATGCGTCCCACTACTGGGCACGGGACCTCTCTTCAACTGAGAGGGTTTTGTCTTTGATCCACCACACTGGCCTAATGCGAATTGGCGGACTACACACCTAGGAAATTCCTCAGAACATTTAGGTGTGCAGGTTTCCTCACTATGACTTCCTTCGCCGTTAAAGTAAGGGTTAATTCATTGTAAATACACACACCTTCGAAAAGTCAGGTGTGTGCCTGGGGTTTTAACCCGTGACCGCTGAGTTTCTCGACCGCGCGCCATAGCCTCGAGGCCATCACTACTTTAGATTATATTTAGAGGAGTTTTATTTTAAAAGTATCAAGATTCATCATCATCATCATCAGCAGCAGCCTTTCTTACGTCCACTGCTGGACATAGGCCTCTCCTATGTCACGCCAATGGGCTCGATCTTCGGCCCTCCTCATCCAACCGTTGCTAGCCAGTATCAAGATTAGCAATTTTAAAACTATTACTTTTGGTTAGAACAGGCGTTCTTGCAATAACAAGGATACATACAATTCTTTCGTCATATGTTGCAAAATAATATTTTCTACTAAAAATAAGTTTAGTTACGGACTATACAGAACATGGTACAATGGACGATCATGTGCGATTATTCATTCGTGAAAGTGGCATCAATTGAACAAATTGCCCAATCATTCATTAAGTTCAAGGCAGAGGACTATTGACAGTCAAAGGCCAAGTGCCATTCAAATATGTATGTCGTGAGCTTAATAACATGGAAACAAGGAGCCTACTTATTATAGACATATTGGGAACAGTAAGAAAACTATATTTATATAAATTGTTTACGAGTATAAAAACAATAAATAAATTGTTCATAAAAACAATATTTTTATAAACTACGTCATATCAAGATTGAATAGACTGCCTCGTTGTCTCTGAGTACAAATATCTGCCGCGCGATCTAGAGGTCTGACGTTTAATTCCCGGGTCAGGCTATTCGCGAACTACTAAACTTTCACATAAATCGCCAATAGAGGCACTTGGGCCCTTAATACTTTGTGCGCTATCATCTCCTTGGGGACACCCCTTACGTTAACGAAAAGTTATGGATATCACTATCTTTAATACACAACTGTAGTTCTCCTTTGTTAACTTTAATTTATGGATAAAGTAAAATAAGTTTATAAATTATTTTTAGTTTTTCAGAATTATTGTTCTATCCATTCATTTCACTTTAAAGCGAGCTAAACAAGTGATACTAGCCTGCAAATGGCTAAAGTATTGCCAAAATTATTGACTACCACACTTTTAGGCTTATACTGATTGTTTACTTGAACTTCTTTGGCTAAGAACTGTGTGAATCCCGCGAGCACGTCCTGCCGCCACTCGGGGAAGTCCACGATGAGGGTCTGGAGGCTCTGGAAGGAGAGGCCGCGCAGTTCCTCGTCCATGTGCACCGTCAGCCTGCACAACAGGTCCACCAGCTCGCTGGGGCTCATGCCCTCCGGTATCAGCCTGTGACATCACAAAAACAATATTAATGGTTCCGCAGCGCAAGATCTTCAAGTCATCGACTTTAAGAGTTATTTGGATTTTTCCATTAGAGCTTGGAAAAGTGACCGAAAACGGCAACAAGCTACTGAATTAGACTTAAATCAGTGTAAATGTGGGTAAAAGTCAATAGAACAGTTCGGCATAATGGTTGAAACTGGAGATGAATCGAAACCATTTATGAGAATCAGCATATAATTATCGACCCATATAAAAATCAGGAAAGTAATTGTCGATAATATTACCCTTCATGCGGAAAAAATAAGCCATTGCCAACTAACGTCAGACAATTTTTTATGCATTTCCGATAAATTTTTTAATCGGATTTTGTGAAGTCTAGACGGTGTTATCTAATAATAATAGATACGGCTGAACTGAATAAATAAACATTTTCAATGAATTTTGTAAATTTATGAACTATATCTTATAGGACTTAACTATGCCTGGCTCTTACCTCGGTATTGCAGCAACACAAGTCCTAAACAGATCAATCCTGGGCTTCCTCTCGCCAGTGTTGATCTCTTGTTCTTTGGTAACGTTTTGCGTGTTGGTGAGCATAAGTGGGCGTCCGTAATGCGCGTCCAGAGCCCGTAAGATCTCTACCAATACTCTTCTCACGTAGGGGAAATATGAGCTCATTCCTATGGAGCGAGCTGTCTCGTCGGTCAGCATCTTGTTCAAGAAAGTCTTCTTCACGCGTAACGTGTTGCCTGAGGGAAGAGTGCCTGATGTCCTCGGCATGGGAGGCTCGCCCTCCTTCTGTTGCAGACTGTCAGCCACCACTAAGAATGCTCTAAGGCCAATGGACATTCTCTCCGGAGTGAGAATGATCTTGATCGGCCTGCCCACCATCAGCAGGTCGTAAACGATCTCGCGCATGGCGAAGTCGAGCCTCTCTTGGGCTATGAACTGAATGATTTTCACGAATATGTTGAGGGGCGTGTCTCTGGGCACCACTCCCTTCGACCCCTTGGGGAACAGCGAGTTGACAATGCTCTGCAGTCTGGACTGCGTGGCTGAATTGCTCTCACATTTGATTCTGATCATGTACACCCACAGGAGACGGTACAAAGATTCTGTTGAAAAAATACGAAAAATATATTTACGTACGTTTTAAATTACCAAATCTATACTAATATATAAAGCTGAAGAGTTTGTTTGTTTGTTTGGTTGAACGCGCTAATCTCAGGAACTACTGGTCCGATTTGATTAATTCTTTCAGCGTTAGAAAGCCTATTTATCGAGGAAGGCTATAGGCTATATAACATCACGCTACGACCAATAGGAGCGGAGCAGCAATAAATAATGTTTCAAAAGTTTTTTTCCTTTTCAGAACTTCCGCTGCGTGCGCTGCGGAAACGGTTAAAGTTTCGCTAAAATAATGTATGACAGAATTGTTCCCCTTTAAAAGTTCTAAAAAAAAGTCCGCGACAGCATATGTCATCTTTTAAGATTGGCTCACTATAACTTTTTTTATGCTAACCAAATTTGTTCTAAAATAAAGCATTATTTGTGAAGGTGTTTTTATAAAGATGATATTAATCCTTATCCAAATAAATACGTTATTCATCACAAGTATTTAATTTAAAAGAAATTTGCCCATTACATCATTTGATTTCAATGAGTATCTTAGAAGATATCGCAGTTTTAAAATAACACCGCAGCGAAATAATTATCAAGCGCGCAATGATGTACATATGTACAAGGCGCCGGCCGGCCGGTGCGCGGCGGCACACGTTTCACGTCTATTTGACCGATTTGAATGATTTTTTGGTATGGACATAAATGGGACTCTGTGGAGTACCTAAAATAGACTTATTTTCTTTCTGAACCCGACCCTGTAGTCTACGCAGACGGAGTCGCGAGGAAAAGCTAGTTAGATATATATTTTGAAAAATGAAATACCTAATGCCACTCTGCACATCTTGGGATCCCTGTTCTTGAGATGGGAGAGGCACATGGCGAGGAAACAGTGCCAGTTAGCGAGGAAGAACTGTTTCTGCGAGACGCACAGCAGACACGTGACGAGCGGGAACAGCGCCAGCCGGTGCTTGGACTTGGTGCTTGCGTCCAGCGTGTGGCTGTACAGCATCTCCACGAAGTTCTTCAGGCATGGCACGTTCACCTCGTTTTTCACTGTCTGTGATATATGACAAATTAATTAACAATCATTAATAATCAGCCCAAATACGTCCCACTGCTGGGCACGGGCCTTCTCTACAACTGAGAGGGTTTAACAATCATTACGCAATAATAAACCGCAATACCTATTAGTAATAAACAGGAAATTACATTTTAGATGATCATTTCCTTGGACACTTCAAATTACATCGCTTATATTTCTGGAACGGTAGGCAAAAATGTACAACTATATCCATGTATTGCTGCGTATTAGGTCCCACTCATAAGGCAGCACTATTACTGTTATACGGGTACAATTTTACACTTCGTGTTGCTACTAAACTTAATCCTACCTGGGAATCAAACCCAGCGTACTTCCTTGACCCCACGCTGCACACTTATCAAGTACCATCCATTATTCCAAATACCAAGGGCAGTAAACTCACAGCTGCCACGGGGACTAGGATCTCAACGAAGAGTCCGGCGAGCGCGTGTCGGATGTCCTTGTCCTTGACCTCGAGGAAATACTGCGCGCACTCCTGCAAGAACTGGAACGACGCTTCGAACTCCTCGATGGGCACCATCTTCACGCGGAAGAACTTCATGCCCATCAGCAGGGATATGATGCTCTGCGTCGTGTGTGGGGATGGCTCTCGGCTCTTTAGCTCCTGTAATACAGTTCTCATGAAAATTCTTGCTTTGGTCGCAAACATCTTTAAATCATTGCGTTTTTATATGAACCAATCATTTCATTTTCTTTTTTTTTTGTATCAAATACTGACTACCCGAACAAGGTTCCAATGTAGTTTATCAAGACACCACATAAGCAATTAGCGGTGCAATTCCAAGATTTACACTACTTTTTTTCTTCGGAAGTTATTTTAGACATATGATCCAAAATTAAGTGTATGTCACTTTGCGAGCAAAAAGCTCCCTCCGCCTTCCCCCAAAACCTATCGAGCTGGTTGATTAACACCAAACTCCTTTAACTTGTACGAGATTTATAAAGTGCATCTCTCATCATTGAGAAGTATACAGGCTGATATAGCATTGTGGTTTACCTTTAATTCAGCAGTGAATCTCTTTCTGACGGACGCGAAACGAGACTGGGCCAGTACGCCGATCACTTCCGCGTACAAATCCGCTATTATGTGCACGTTGGCTGCGTTGGGGTTCGACTGCAACCTGGTAACATAAAATCACAAATTCTAAAATTGTTGATTTCATAGCTACAGTATATTAAAGACGTGTACATGCAATAATTATCGCTCATCGGTAATGAAAATTATTGTATAGATAGTCTTGTGCGAAATGAGGGGACTTATAATGACGTTCAGATACAATAAAAATTATAGAACAGTATTAAAACAGAGATAAGTAAAGTATATAGGAATATAATAAGGATTTAAGGTGCAATAAAGTGTGAACATAAAACGGATGAAATGGATGGATTATTAATTGTTTTATTAATTACAAATATAAGAACTTTACGCATGAAATAAATTGCATAAACAATGCATTATATGTCTAACAACTGTGAAACACAACTCTCTTCGAAGATCAATACAAGTATTTCTTCCTTGAGAAAGTTTCTACCTCATATTATGAAAACGTATTCTATATGATACGCACCCTTCTTTATAGTTGAATCTCTTGAAGGCGACGTTCTCTATGTATTGCACGAGGTCCTCGTGTCCTGGGTGGAAGGGCAGCTGCTTGAGAACTTCTATGAGCGCCAGGCAGAAGAGGAATTCCACGGCAAGGTCGCGACGTTCCGCCTGCAACTCCTCACAGCTGCGTTCCACTGCCTCGGTGCCGGCGCCGCTGCCCGATACGATGTATATTATGCTGTGGAGAAAAAATAAATAAATAAATACTCCCAACATTCATACTCATAGTACCCACCCCACATTGACATACAAGACTTGTGGTCGTGGGTACCAGAAACTACCCGAGACTTATCGGTTTCACAAGCACCCAGACCCAAAACAAATAGTCTCTGTGCGGGGATCGAACCAGCAGCCTCTTGTTTCCCAAGCCAGTATTTAGCCAGCTACACCACGGACACTGGCAAAGAAAGACATTTACCGATAGTTCTTAACAAAATATATGGGTATGGTTTTTCAACATTTCCCAAGCTTATTGTGAGCTTGGTCGATTGTAAGCTCCATTTTAAGGTTAATATGGAGTAAATAGTACATTGTGAAACTCGATAATATTTTGGTGTATGTATATGTGGCTTACAGAAAGAAATCTATGCATATAATATTTTGACATGTTGCCATTTTTGCATTTTGTCATTTTTGCACATTATTGTGGCATTTAGTACCCCAAATGAAATTGGGAGCAGGGCAAGGCAATGATGATTGTGGCATTTAGTAATTTTGACTCGATCCCTCTCCAAGTTGAAATCACCTTTTGTTTCGTAAATCCTGGTGTGGTTTCTTGGCCTGCTCGCTGAGCTGTGGCGAGTCGGCCATCTGTCGCTCGAGCCAGCCGAACAGCGCTCGTAGCAACGACGGCAGGCAGTGCTCTGCCACCGTGCCGAATGCTGACAGGATCTGGTCCAGCTGCGGGTCTTCACCGCGCTGCAGGGTCTTGTTCAACGGCTTCTCCTGGTCACGAATTGTTACAGATATTAATATCAGCAAAGCTTGAATGGAGAAATGCACTTCTGCGTACCTCTTCGGTGGTACAGGCGTGATTTTTTTGTGGATAATGAGGGTTTGAATAAGGCAATTATTATTAACCGTATATGGTTAGGAAATATATTAATTGGGATTAAGCTTACACATACCATGGAGGACACAAAACAAAGGGGGAAGTGAATGAAAAAATACACTTAATCTACCCCTTTCACTGATACAGGCGTAAGAGAGTATTGCCCGCAATAGTATAAATTTTACAATATAATTGATAATAGAACGACAACGTGATTTGTTTAATTTCATTACCAGCAAATTCTGTTTAACAAATATGTAGGTGTGCTCCAGCAATGGCAAAGTGTGTTAAATCTGGATGCATCACAAGGTCGATTATTACGATCTCCAATATATTCAAATTGCTATAAAATTTTACTATGTTCCTCGCGTGAATATTGCTCGCATCCTGCGGCATACAAGCGTTGCAGCGAGAAAATTAGATTCTGAGCGCAAAACACGTGTGATGGGAAAATAAAACATTTGCAAGTATATTGCAACATTTCGGCAAAACTGATATTAATATCATCTTATTCGTTATGCCCCACGGCCGACGTAACGTTTCCCAATTATTTTCAACCCTATTTTTATCATATCGTTAACTTGTTAACTTAGGATCCTTGACTCTAGCCGAGATTTGCTACATACAGCTGAGTTTATTTCTTTAAAACTCAACTATTTATCTATAAGATTTTTTAATTAATTTTTTATTTCCCTTTTTTTAAATTTTATTCTACGCATACAAAAACATGGGCTAAAATCATTGTGTGTTTGTCACAATTACTGGTCACAAACATACTCGTATGTACGTACCGGTACTAAAATAAAGTGTCAAAGTAGTTAAAACTGATTGATTGTAACACGCTCAAATCAATGCAGAGTGTCGCGACGTAATGTCTCTTTATTGTCTTTATTAAAAATATATTGACGGTGCACTGTGGTCATGATGCCGACACATTACGTGCCTTTGTTCTGAATCTGTTTCATCTTCAACATAAAATACGTTTTACGTGTAAATCCATGACATATTTTGCTATAGAAACTATAAAATAAGAAGCAGATAGACAACGAGTAGAATCATACGAGGAAATATTTTATAATTTACAATCGTTTTTGGAGATGTATTATTGCTTGATTTTAAAAATAATTTTGATTTATTTTCGGAGTGATGTAGTCTATACTATATTCTTGTGTACATATATTATTTATGGTAAAAGAGAAGGGAAATAAATGATCTAGATACTTACCAGCGGCTCAGCCATGACAGCTTCCATCTTGCGTTCAGCTTGCACTGTGAACTCGGTGAATAGCAGCCTCATTACGAACTCGCCGGGACGAAGGTCGGAGTCTTGTGGTGGCACCACGGGACCCTTGTGCGAGCCCCATGGCAGCATAGATCCTGTGCCATAGGAAAGACCATTATAGCATTCTATTGTCAATATTAAGAGATTTGTATGAAATTAATGAACATATATTCTTCAGTATAGGTGGAAAACAATCAAATTACCGTTACCGTTGTATATTGACGACCTAATTTATGATGAGGGGAAATAATAAAAGTATAACAACGACCTTCATAGATCCATGTACAAGCAGCGATAAATCGATAAAAACACCGCGCCATTCATTGTATTCCCCAGCAGTGCACCACTGTTTCCACACGTATTATTTGGCTCACCGTTGACAGAAGCATGCGATTGGTTGCCGCAATCCGGCAAAACGTAGAGTTTTGACACAAATGTAATTTGAACTTCTTCCATCCGCCGGCAAGAGTTGATAAATTTGAATATTTTACTAGCATAGTGACACGACATCATTAGGAATGCCGAACCCTATTTCGCACCCGATACTGCGCTATCGAGAGAGGAACAAGGCAATGCAAATATTTCAGCGGCAAGCTTGAGACACGGGCTCTCGGACAACCATTGCTCACAATATGTGTGTGTATAAGGAAAAATATAATATATGTGCCGCGTGAGTATGGTATTATTACACAAACATAACTTTATCTCACTGAAACGAAACAGAACAAAAATCTACCAAGCATTTATTTTCATTTGATGACTGGAGACTTTAAATCAAGCACATTTGCGTCGCAGCTAACTAGGTATGTCAAGTTACCGAACATTTTAATTAAATTTATGTTTCTTAAAGCGTATAGTAAACATTGGGATCTCCCTCGTTAAACAATTGGAAATTACCAGGACAGACCATTCAATTGGTCATACATTTACCATTTGTTGTATTAACCGTGTATGAAGTATTGAAACAAGAAGCACGATGCTCACCTCTTGTTGAGATGAAGGATGTGAGGGAGCTGCCGACGCCCCTGTAGTCGCTGGCAGGGGCGGTCGGTTTGTCCTGCAGGGTGTGCGAGTCAGAGCCAGCTTCGCTCGTCTGACTCACGAGGGTGTCGGTGTCGTGGCGCGGAGTCTCCGAGAGCATGCTGCCCTCAGACTCAGCTTCACTGGATACCATCGAAGAGGGAGCCTCCTCCGTCCCCGTAGCTGTATACATATTGGTGAGCGGGTGCTTCATCATTAATATTGTCAACAAATATATGTCCCAGTGCTAGGCACAGGCCTTCTCTACAACTGTGAGGGTTTAGGCCTTAGTCCACTACGTTGGCATATCGTGGCTTGGACTACAGACCTAAGAAATTATAAGATTTTTTTGTTCCTTCACATTGTTTTTCTTTACCTTTAAACGACGTGATAATTAGTTGTGAATACACACATAATATGTAACTTCAAAGTCAGAGGTGTTTGCCTGGGATTTGAACCCGCAACCGCCGAGAATAGACTCCACGGCACACCTAAACCTCGAGGCCATCATGAGCATAATTGGGTTCCAACATTAATTAATTAATTTTTTGTGTTTTTAACGTATAAGGGTTCGTTGCATTGTCAGATGGCAATTAACATTACCATAGTCCAAAGCTAATAGACTGCTTAATAGATGTAGCTATGGGGAGTATACGTTACCTGAACCATCTTCAGGATGTCCATCCGACGGGGCGGTGTTCACAGAGTCCGTTTCCTCTGGATTCATGGCGATTGGTATCCGCTCTGACGATGAATATCACTAAAACACAAATAAATGAGTAAAAAACTTACATCGGTAGAGTGGCAGCGATGACCTCTGGCGACGGCTTTGTGCAAACAAATAGCGCATCGAGCTGGACTCTCGAACGTGAGGAATAACGACGTGACAAAGAAGTAATGAGCGGCTCGATGCCTAGCCGATGAGAGTCGTCGCACGCTGATAACTGTGTCATCGATTCTGATTTTAATCTTAACACTTACCAAACTATTCCTTTTTAATATGAATCACAAATGTGTTGTTTGTGTTATCTTCGTGTAAGTTAAAAACATGTTTCATGTCGTGGGTTTTCCTCGTCATTTAAACATCACAACAATTTGGCCAAAAGTCCGTTGTGGATCGTCGTGAATAATTTGAGTCATACAATTATTTCACCGTCATCTTATATACTTATTGCTACATTCTATACTTGGCAAATTCTATTCAAGGCTAGGCGCAAACATATCTACCTAATATAACCATTTCACTTCCTTGGTTTTTTCAATATACGAAATAGTGATTTGTTTCAACTCTATTAACTTTGATGACGTCTATTCACCCTCTTTGAAAGTATGAGTACTGAAATGTCGGCAAAAAAAATGTTTTACAGGAAATATATGAATTTTCGAATCTGCGTCGCAAATATGAATTTATACGATGAGAAACTCTGAGTGATAGCTCGGAGTCCGGCAAAGTGACCCATATACGGCAATAGACTTGCAACTTGTGAATAGACGATTAGTGGGCGTTGGAATACGCTGGTTCCGACACATTCGAACATTAGTGTGAGAAAGAAAGTAGGTATGTATTAATGTTACTAGAAAGTCAATACTTGATATAAAAAATTTAGACTTACATATTTTTTTTATTCCACTGATTTATGTTTGTGAATTGTCTCAGAAAAGAATTTAAAAGCAAATATGAAATAAAATGAAGTATAGGTGAAAATGTACTATATTAGAAATTAAGTTTATTTTGAATTAATTTTTTTTTTTTTTCATGTTTGTGTATATCCATAGATGGTTTGTATTTTTGGACTTGTATTTTTTAAACATATCATGCAACAGGAAGACGGTGGTAACAAGTCATTGTTATAAAAGACCGTTCCACATTGTTAACACAAACAAAATACATTTTAATACAGCCAAAATGATAAAAGATTTTTATTGTTTCGGAATCAATCCACCTTCAGAGTCTTGAGGTAAGATAAAAGTAATAACTCTTTATATTAGAGCGCCTTAGTACATAAGTGACCCCATTTTTGTTTAAATTAAAAAAAACGAAAATAAAATAAATAGTAATGTGATTATCATATCAACAAAACTGTAAGTAGTAAATGATGCACAGTCATAGTTTCTAAGATTGCGACATAATAGTTTTGTACTAATTAAATAATGAAAATATAATGATTTTTTTTAAGATCCTTTTAAAACTATTAAGTATTCTTATTTAATACATTTATTGGTTTTATTTCTTAAAAATAAATTGCAATAATTACCTCCAAGCAAACAAAGAGATTAGGGCCCATTTTGCAACTTCGATTCTGAAACAAAGAACTATTCATTATTGTCATTATAATTGCCGTAAAATGCTGCACAATAGTGTTGCCAACCGCCAAAGCAAATGCATTAGCAAAAGTGCAGTACACCAAATTATAAACTACACATAACATACATTTCGCTATGCAAATAACTCGCAAATTATAATAGTTTGCTCAATATTCAATAAATATTTTATTCAAGAGCATCGCCAAGAGTATTCCTATAAAATACAATATTTTACAATGTTAATGGTGTATAGCATGCTGCATGTATAGAATAACCACAATTGTTCACATTTGATAAATTGATTCCTGCACACAGTTATACAAGAGTGAGTGTGAACATGACCTATATAACAATCCTTCGGACAGGTAGTGCAATTGTGTGTAATCAATGATACATCAGGCTCTTTAAAAATCAAAGATTAAACTTGATAGTTAAATACACAATTACAAAAAAATATGCATATCAATGCACAAAGCACTGATTGGCACATTACCCTCAATAAAAAATAAAAATAGTTATAGCACTTGATACTTGTCACTACAATAAAATCACCACAAACTGTTTTACATATTGAGGTCTGAGGCTGGTTTAATTAATTGACTCATTTATGAAGATGGTACCATCGATAAACAATATTAAAACAAGATATAAAAGTAAGAATGCATACATCCCATATAACTTGAACTTTGCACAGCTATATTGTAGTGACAAAATTATTCAATCAATGACAAAATTGCTCAGCACAATGATATGAAACTTCATGCTCAATATGAACCAGGAGACTTGTTAATCAAAATGGCACTTGTAAGTGATCGGCAATAGTGTCACAGCTGCAGTGTCTCTGCACCCAGCTACACATTTTGTAATATTTTATTTTCTCAAAACTTATGAAGTTATCAAAAAATATCTGGCAGATATTTTTGAATGGTGTGAAAAGAAAAAGGTGTCAGAGTTAAGTGAACGACTAGCAAGATATTGTATGTATGCACTTTTCAAATTAATGAACCTTTTTCTTGTTTAGAATTCAGATAAATTTTATTGTGAAGTGTAGTTATATGACAATAGTTCTTTAATGAAGTAATATAGATGTGAAAAAAATTGTAGTGTAGCATAAATTTGCTATCTGCACTAAGAAAAAAAAACACTAAACTCAGCTATAAAAACTATAAAATAAGTGCATTTGAATTACTGATTTTATTGTGGTGTTTTATATATTTTTATGTTAACAAATGGTTATCTACAGGTGTAATATTAAATGCTAGAATGCACCATATACATATTAAGCTACACTGTGTTTTGCAAGTTGGGAAATTTGAAAAAATTATATTAGCAAAACAAATGAAACTGTTATACACTGGACCAAGATATATTGAAGAAGCTAAAACTATTCATTTCCAGTGTGTAAAAAGAAATCCTATTGTTGGTATCTACAGCAAGTTAACTGTATCAACTACCATAATCATGTACTAATTCAAATAATTTAATAATCATTTGATGAAAATTGTTCTTGTAAACAAACAGAATATTCCAATTTAAGGCATTTAAACAATAAATAATCAAAACTATAGTAGAACTATATAAATTACAAGACATAAATTTAATGTAAACACTAAAACCCATCCCCATTT
Source organism: Hemaris fuciformis (assembly GCA_907164795.1). Classification (NCBI taxonomy): domain Eukaryota; kingdom Metazoa; phylum Arthropoda; class Insecta; order Lepidoptera; family Sphingidae; genus Hemaris; species Hemaris fuciformis. Next base: position 25,068,385 of record OU015431.1, read on the forward strand.
TCCTCCTATACGTGAACACTCACTGCAAAACTGTCCTTTGGATGCTAAACGGTAAATAGTATTTTTTCAATGTTTATGTTTTAATGACATTAAGTTTATGTTAGCATAAATATTTGTACCTGAAAATGGCCGGCAATCGACCTTAGTACACATTAGTGTTAGTGACAAACATTACTCGTTGGTAGGCTTTCAATAAAACAAATTTTGTTCTAATCTAAAGCCAAGTACGACTGGTAGTGATTCAATCCGAGAAATATTCGTCACAATCACGTAGACTAATATCAGGAGTACAATTTGACATTTCACATTACTAATACATTAAACGACCAAACATTATGCACAGATTTTAGTGTACGTCATTGGGCCGTCAAACGTCTGTGTCACTTTATGAGGTTATCTTGTCTATGACTTTGGCATTTACATTCCGTTTCACGAAGTAAATGAATTGCTTGTCAAAAATGTGTGTACCAGCAATTTAATTTCGAATGGTAATAAAATTAACAAATAATAAAATTTTGCAAAAACAGTATTGGTAGTGCTAACAAAAATATTTGTATCATAATACATTATACAGATAAAAACTGACTGATAGATATAAGTAAAGATGTGTATAATTTTATGTTAATGTTTACCATTGTGGTATTGCTTTTATAAAGGTACGTAAACAAGTAATAGTAATTAAAAACTGATTGATTTACAACAGCCTTTATTAAGCAGAAACAAATTTTAAACAGTAATCTACAACAATGATCTTACTGTTATTCTGAATCATTCGATATTCTGAATCGACTGATGATGAATTAATATACCAATTTTTTTAGTGCATTTCTTCAAGCATAGTAATGCAAGCAATTTGTATTACTTGCAGTAAGTAGGTACAGTACAGTGGTCCAGCTTAATTTAATTTAAGAGGAACAGAACATTTTATTTTATTTTATAAACCAATAACCTATTAACTGAAAGAGAAAAAACAAAGCTAAACAAAGCTGTACTGTGCGGTAGCAGCATTCTCTTCACTAGAAAAGTAACAATAGTAGCTTTCAAGGATTTCCTAGAGAAGTTCGGACACAGTTGACACCTTCAACCTTAACTATAATTGCCTAGTGCCAATTAAAATAACTGTTAGTAAATAAAGTCATGATTAAATTTGATTTCGGATGATTTTATAATCATTTAGATAGTCCAGAGGTACAGTTGATTATTATGCTGCGAAACGAGAGGCCTGGGTTCAATCTCTGCATTGAGACAAATAATTGTATAATCCGCAAATATTTGTTTTGTTAAACCAAAAAGTCTCTCGTAGTTTCTGATACCCATATCACAAGAATTTTGTGTTAGTGTGAGGTCAGAATTATGTTTGTGACTGTTGGTTGTATTTATGTTATATCAATAAAATAATAATTTTTATATTTAACAATTGAAACCTACGAAGTTTTCAAATTGTATCAAGGTTATCAATTTGTAATCTAGTTACTGTAAAAAAAAATTTATGTAGATATTTGGCAATTGATTAAAGGCTAAACTGTAGTTGTTATGCGTCTGGATGATTTGCTCACCGACAAATATTTATTGCTGATGCTCAAAACATAAGTTTATTCTTGCGGACTTGTAAATACACTCAGTATTTACCTACCTAATATTATGATTTTGTTGAAATCCATATTTCGTAACTTACGATTATTTTTTAGGGTATAAATGGATTAACAATTTAAATTTTATGATTACTTTTATTAAAGAAGTGATTGCCTCGAGGTTTAGGCACGTCGTCGATAATCTCGGCTGTCGCGGGTACAAACCCTCACACACCGGGCACACACCTTATTTTTTTGTTCTTGAAGGGAAAGCTGATTATAGCTCTACTTCCCTTTAGCCCTGGGGGAGGAGGCCAGGAAGCCTATGCGCGGCAACGTCACGTCCACGCAGATGTTAATGCCGAGTTGGGTCCCTAACAAATTCCCTATGCCGGCATACCGACCAAAACCCACCGGTGGTCATCTCCGCACCATGTGAGGTGACCACGGTGTGTGGGCGAGAAGCGCCCACTATTATTTTATTATTCATCATTATGTTATTCCGCAGCCGCCTGGTGCCTGAGACGGCATCGTCTTGGCCGGCTTGGATTTCTAGAGGTTTTATTCTACTAGCTTGGTTTGGGCGCCCACACAGACCACAGTGGCACCGCCCCTAACGGGGTCACTTTCAGTGAGGACGCACTGCCCCCGGAGCGCGCCCAGTGACCCCAAGGGCCCCTTTTAGTCTCTTTTTCCGACAGGCAGAGCATACCGTGGTGGGATTCTCACGCCCCCTTGCCACAGGGCAGAGGCACACACCTCTGACTTTTTTAAGTTATGTGTGCATTCAAAATGAATTATCACGTATTTTAACGGTGAAGGAAAACACCGTGAGGAAACCTGCACGTGCACAGGCACACCTTAAAGTTCTCAAGAACTTCTTAGGTGTGTAGTCCGCGAACCCGCACTAGGTCAGCGTGGTGGACTAAGGCCTAAATCCTCTTAGTTGTGGAGGAGACCCGTGCCCAGTAGTGGGACGTATATGGGGTGAAGATGATGATTATTACTAAATAAAAATAAATTTACATGTTATTTATTGACATTGATTATAATTTAAGATCAAAGTTATTGTAAAAAGGTATACTCCCAACTAAGAAGGTGATAAAAACATTAGGTTAGTCATATAGTTTCATAAGTGGGATCTTAGCTATTATAGAATCTAGTGCGTGCTTTATATAAAGATTTTGAATTTTACCCTAGATTTTAAAGAATGATATGATATGTTAATTTAAGATTATTATAATCACAAATATTTTTTATTACATTTGTTAAATTTACAATCAATCCGTAACTTCTGTAATGTTGACGTAATACCAATGCTTTAGTATCGCCCAATAAAGCTGCTTGCACGGCAGAGTTAGATAAATATAGCGCTTAAAAGTTTCTCATCTCATTGAGTCGTTTTGTACCCATTTGTTTTGTATTCATACCTTAAAAATGTTTGTTAAGGTAAAGTTAATTAAAAATATATTTTATGAATATACTTACATAAGAATCCTTGTCTGCCTGAGCATAATATAATAGACCAAAGTGGGAAGGAATGGAATGTACAAGCAAAGATAAAAGTAGTATAATAAAGAAATAATATATAATATATACCTACTGTTAAAGTAATATACGAGTACATATTTACATTTAAAAAGACATTAGTAATAGATACGTACCTACAATACGATTTAATAATAAGAGTTATCATTGTTATTATCCGATATGTATAATATTTAAAATGGCTAATTTATAAATACTGTTGTAAATGTGGGGTGTCCGGTAATAGACCCCCGATCGTGTACCATAAGCTCGTGAACCGCGCGACTCGTCCGTTGGGTGGCGTCAAACTCGCGCGGCAACTACAAGCGAGCAGTTCCACTGCATACCTGTCGGTGGTCGCATGTGTGCCAGCTAGACACAGAGCACGCCAAGAAACGTAAGTACACGCTCTTCGAACCAAGTGCGAACAGTATAATAGGCCTATTGAATCAATTTTAAATTTATAACCGAACTGTGCAGTGAACTCAATTGAGTTTAAATTCTGAGTACATTGGTGTGGGAATATTGTAATATACATATTTTTTTTATAGAAAAATGTCCAAAAACTCGTTGGAGTCGAAGGCGGGAGGCAGCAGCGTGACCGAGTCCACGCCGCTCATCGCCAAGAATGTGAGTACCTGATAGTACCTACTGATCATTAATACGCTACTTCCGGCGGTTTATATGCTACCTTCATATTTTCATATTCAATTCTGAGTGTGCCCTTCATTAATTTATCAATGGGTACCTAGAAAAAATATTTTAATAAGTGTCAACTTACTTTATAAGAGCTGGAAAGATTATTTTGTATTTTTCAATTACTCCGCATCTAATCTACCCAAAACAAATAGGTCATTTTAAAATATATAATTAAAAAAAATGAAACGTCCTTTTCTTCTAAAAATATTGCAAAAAGTTCACGTCCTTTAGTACGTTCATTTGTCCTACCTTTATGTAAATGCTTTTGGCACCTACAATTAATAAATATGAACACGAGAAAGAAACAAAAAAGTTTTTTTACTTTATTTTTTTAATGTCATGTATTTGTTTATTTTTATATTTAATGTTTTCATGTGTTCAACGGTCGGAGAATGATAGATTTTTTATTATTTACTAGTCAGGAAAAACTTCATCGGGAATAACGAAGCGATCTTAAAATATAAACTCCAAATACGAAACACAGTTGACGAAAGGTTAACGCTACGCTTGTTATTGGATATTAAACAATGTGGTTTTGTAAACTTTTTCGCGCCTAGTTAGTACGGCAAAAATTCAATTGGGAAAAGTTTATTTTCTCTCGTCCTGCCAACCTTTACCCAATATTCAGTTGATGCTCAATCATCAGAATAAATTCACAAACATCGGGTTGACTAATGAGATGAGTACAATTTATAACTATTTAATCTCCATTGAAGTCAAGCATCTATTAAAAAGTTAAAAGCAGCTAGGAATAAGTTATACAGTAATAATTCCCAATATAACCCGCTCTCCTGATCATCGAAACCTCCGGTCCGTATCGCATTTTTTTTGTCGTCAGCGGTACTATACTAGCTCATGCCACGGATCCGATTCCGAAGTGTCAAGTTAGTACATACACTCCCTAGAAAGCGTTCTATATATCGGCGACAAGTGCGCCAAATACTCAGTGAATCGTGTTAGTTGTAATGTTGAATAGGCCTCGTCGGGATCTAGCGCTCAGGCCACGACCTGGATGCTCCAAGAAATCGCAGAAAAGGAACACCAATCAATACCACTAGTGGTACCATGGCATCTATAATTATATCGGTTGCTTGGTCAACTGACGCCTAGTTTGGAAAACTAGGTTGCACAGAAATACACTTCTTGATAATTAAAATAGGTTCTATTTTTGCAGCGTTACTGAATTGTTTGTTTCATTAAATTACAACGAAAGTGATAATATATTTATTAGTTTATTTCCTTAGTTGATATTATTTCAAATTGATCTAATCAGCATAACTTTTTCGGTTTAGTTTTGCAAGTTGTAGAGCCACGCCATAGTAATTCCATATTGGCAATGTTACGTATCATTCAAAATGTGGAGTAAAATTTGTTGTTAATAAGCCATACTTCTCGCTACAGCAACAATTGTAAATTTGTCGCGTCCAAGTATCAACCCGTGTATCTTCCACAGTGAATAGGCCGAAATAATTATTTCTAATTGTCAGATGCACTTGTTTCCGCCAGTCAACATATTATTTGAACCACGCTGCACTTAGTGCTGTTACGGTTACAGTGCCATGTTTTTTTTAATGAAGATAATTAGCACCACTGCACAATACAAGTGTATGTAACGACAGAAGTCCTTCTCACTCGTCAACACAATCCTTTCTCCACGATTCTTTTAAAAAGGGATAGAGCTTTTATACCAAAGGATTATTGAACAGTTGTCATTTAATGCAGAAGGCGCGTATTCTTAGACACCATGTATACTTCTTAGGTAAATTTCATGAGCGGTAGCCAAGGAGTACCACTATATGCCACTTTATGCCTGGTCTTTGAGCCAGCCCTTTCTGCACCATTAGTGTCTATTAAAATATCTAGGTATTACAATTGTTAAAAAAGGAGCGCGGTTATAGACAAACTTGTTACTTGTAGTCGTCAATATATGTATTTTTATAACAAAAAGTACAATTTGGCGGTTGCGACAAACATATACGCTTACCTACATTAAATTGCATCAATATAGTTTTTTTCTATTGTAGTTTTTAAACTAAAAAAAAATATAACGTATTGAAATTTAGAAGGATATCGGTATTTTATAAATCTTTATATACTCTTCTTTGAAAAAGTCTTCAGTTACTTGAAAATGGTATTCCGTCCAAGAAACCTATGATAAGAATTTTGTATGTTTCTAATATTAGAGAGCTATGTAAAAAGAGTCTTGGTTCCACAATTGAAATTTATTCTAAGAAAAATACTACACGACGTGGCGAGAAGTATTCCTTACACAAAAGTATTTCCTTCAAGAAGGCCACGTTTCACATATTTCGTAAATAGATTTTAAGAAGGAAGCACAAAACCGGTTCAATCTACTTGATAGTAATGTGCAACAATTTCTATTATAAACGACATTTAAATTCGACAAATCATTACAGCGTTACGTGCCCTTACCCACAAAAATGCATGCATGTAATCACCGGACATAATGACCGTCCTACGCGGTACACAAGCCGCGGTTGGGTTCATTACTTCACTCTTTGGTGAAGGCCTCGAGATTTGACAAGCTAGCGGCGGCCGCTCTGCCGGTCTGCCTCGAGCCGGCACTCTAATTACATTCACAAAAACACTACAACCCATTCAAGTTTTTATCAAAAATAGATGAGGAGTTAGTATTTTATGTTCCTTATTTTATATCGACATGTGTAGGATACAATGACATTTACTGATAGAGTCAAGTCTCCAAGGCGAGAGCTTGGATATGAAATGCAATTTGGTATTTTATACGAAAATAAAAAAAAAGTTATAATCAAGTTATAATATAAGTAATATCAAAATATAAAGTATTGGAAAAAAATTGTTAGATTACCAGTAATCATGTTGCTACTAACATTTGTTCTGTTGTTGTTGTGGCTTATATTTCCCTTTCATTCCAACCTTATATTGTTATAATAGGCGATTCAAAAATTTCAAAGTACTCTATTCTTGGCTTGCGGCGTGATTGACGTTACCTTGACGCTTCAGATTACTCTTGGCCATTGTCCTCTGTAACGGAAAAGGTATTTTGCATCGATCAGTGCACAATTTTATAGTCAGTCCCTAGTTGAACGGGCATTGCACGGAGTTGGAAATAGGTCAACTAGTTTCAATCTTGCAGGCCACTGCATGTAGATCCCCTCGTAGGTCCTAGTTACGGCTATTGAAATCAAATCTATTTTTATGGATCTCAACTCTTTTATGAAGGATATATATAATGACCTCCTCCTTGAATTGAATGGACGTACATTCGGCGCGCTGCTTTTCTATTAGAATACCACCGCTATGATGCCTGTTATACTTTACTCACAGACGATTTATTACGGCCGTTCCTCTTAAGATCAGTGGCAAAAGATTTTATGAATGTTTTTTTATCCACCAGCTGATTGCCGAAGCATTCTTGAATACATCGGCCTCATGACTTGACGTACTTTAATCATCCTTTTTTAATTTGCATTAGGTAAACAATACACATAATTGATAATTAAATGTAAAACTAAGATAGTGTAGTAGTGATGGCCTCGGGGTTTAGGCGCGCGGTCGAGAATCTCGGCGGTCGCGGGTTCAAACCCCAGGCACACACCTCTGACTTTTCGAAGTTATGTGTGTATTCACAAAGAATCATCACGTACTTTACGGTGAAGGAAAACATCGTGAGGAAACCTGCACACCTAATAGTTCTTAGGAATTTCTTAGGTGTGTAGTCCGCCAACCCGCACTAGGCCAGCGTGGTGGACTAAGGCCTAAACCCTCTCGGTAGTAGAGGAGTCCCGTGCCCAGCAGTGGGACGTATATGGGCTGATGATGATGATGATGAAAACTAAGAGTACATTATAGACGCAACCATACAAAAAAAAAAACAGTATTAACTATTAGGACATTGCCTTGAAACCTCTATCTAAAAATATAAAACATGGAAAATTTATAGTTCTATGTTCACGGTTCACGTTAGCTACTATGCAAAATGATACACGAATAACTACGGCGAATGTAACTTAGATGTTAGCCCTGAACTTAAAGATCATATAGTCAGTGTGTGACCAAACATCTCACGAAATGGACAAAATGGACCACTAATTATGCAGCACAAATCTTTATCTGCGCGAGACGGATATATTAGAACACTTCTTTATTAACATATTGAAATATTTAAAAACTGACGCTTCCTCGACCGTGATCGATGTAGAGGAGTTTATAAGATATTTTATATACACACATCACACTCTCACATCTAAATCCCCAAAGAATCTGACAGTGGTCAGATTATATCTACAGATAATATTTGGCTTGTGATATTTTTGTAGTCACATGTTGAATGCGGCAAGGGGTAACGTTTCCAGACTCCGTGTTACTACTAGAACCTATTAAACTCCTTATTAGTGCCCTAAGAATCAATATAAACCTATCCAATAGAAATTCGTTGATCGAGTGTTAAATGGCTTCAATATCTACTGTTTAAATTAATAAAGCAACTCAATGATCTGATCATGCAAATATTCGTCACATACTGATTCGTTACGGTTCGGGTATCAAACCTACGGCCAGTCGTTCCAAGTGGTCGAGCCGGGCCTTTCACTACCTGCGCCTATCGAGGCTATCCTACTATTTCATATTATTTAGAACTGGACGCAGATAACTCGCTAGAAAAAAATGTGGGCAGAAGTAACTTTAGTTGATAACTTTTGGTTAGTGTCACTGATGATGATTAACCGACTTCCAAAGATAATCAAATTACCCAGCAACTAAGTGCGACCTTATTCTACTCTAGCAAAGCAATTCAGCAGAGTTTTATATTTTGTTAATATTGGTTGTTACAATTACATCACAGATTCGGTTGCCTAATATTTTTTTATTTGGTCACACTAAAAACTTATGAAACACCTATCGAATTACTGTTCGTCATAGCGGTTGTGGGTCTTCTGTCGATATACCAATTTCCTTCTGGACACGTAATCATGTCCGAAAGAAGCAATCAATTCTCTCATGTTATGTGATGGGTAAATAGTATAATGAGCTTTGTGGAAAGATCTAAATATGTGATCGAAGAAAATAAATGAGGTCATTTTAAAAGTCGTTTTTCTCGCTTCATCTAAAATCTCAGGTCACTACAAAATAAGCCAAAACCTCTCTTAGCAATGTAAGGCTTGACATATATACCTACATATTATTTTTAACAGTAGATAAATGCAAATAAAACTCTGGGCATACAAACTTATATCTCAACACGAGTTTTTAAAAGTTAGCTGACAGAATGATAAAAATACCAAGGTTTTTGGACCTAATACTTATCTATAAAATGTTAATATATTTAAATGATAAAAAAGTATTTTTCAAAAGTCTGAACGTATCACTGATTAAATGCAAACGACAGGATTCTGTGATATTTTATTGAACACGTTTATGGCTTGACTAATTTTAGTTTGATGGTTGTTTTTTTTGAAAACGAATTTATTTAAGATATCCAAATTATGCTGCGACGTTGGAGCTAGATGGCGCGTTACAATATACTCATATGATATTATTATTGAAATTTTAAACTAGTTCGAATCCATAAAAAATTGTATTTTTACAAATTCTCTTTGACTCTAGGGTTATTAGGTTAACCATTTGGAAATTGTCATTAGCAACTCGGAGTCTGGAGTCACTTTCTGTGACTGGAAAACAGCAGTAGGCTCGCCCCTTATTAAGTGCTAAGAAAATACATTCGCGAAAATCGAGTGTAAAAATTCTTCACATTAGTCGCCAAAAATCAATTTCTACCACAACATATATCTGGTGTAATTTATAGACTTCTCCATTGTTGATCGCGTTGAAAATTTTGTGTCATGCAAATCTGTAATTTATTTTGTATATGCAGGAGTTGGATGGTAGTGACAATGGGAGCAGTAAGGGCGGTGGCTTGTCCGCCACCCAAACAGCGTTCTTGATCGCTGGTGAGATGGCTGGCAGCGGCGTGCTCGCCCTGCCCCGGGCTCTCGTCAAGACAGGTAATACATGCTCATAATATTTCTCACTCCTACGTCTTTGCGAACATGTTTTTTAAAGGCAAAGCTTGCGTCGTTTAACAAGCGAATGACATCACTATTTTACCTATTTTTATGATCTCCAATAGTTCAGAACATAATATGTCTAAGTGTAATAATTAATTAAATAAAAACGTATATATTATGTTTCGTACTGTATCTACGACCCTAAGCAAATATCAAGTAGATTTTCAACTATTTTATTTTGAATAAGAATCAATTTTTATTTTTGTTTGGTCATTGTGATTTAGGTTGTCCAATGTCATTATTATTTCACTATAACAAACTCGAATAATCTGCAGCAACAACTGCTTACCTACACCTATCGTACAACATAATCCGCATGAGTTGTTTCAAAGTTACGTTTTCATGTGGGAGGCCCGAAATGTGACTCCGATAACCACCAAACCGCGCGGTAACTATTACGTTAAATAATTCAACTATATAATTTTTATGTCTTTTTATTCAATAAAACCACGCAATTAATTAATTAATAATTAATATTAAGACATTGTTGCTTGCATTTCTCCTTGCTTTTGCGATGTTATTTTTATAAGCTACGCTACGTATTTCAATATGTTTATTATGAACGTATATACGTCATAAGCCAGCATAAAATTCGATATTATCAATAATGTGCTAATGCAGATATAAAATTTAAACTTATATTCTAAATGGCTTTGATTAATAAAAACATCGTCTAATGTATATTTATATTTGACCTTTTAAGCTTGAATTTATTACGTTAGACAAATTCTGAACGATCGTGGAGGCAGCGTTTGTGTGTCCCGAAGGCATTTAGTGCACTTTTATTTTATGCACAGTATGTACTACAATGACATTGACTATGAAGCATAAAAATAAAACGTGTGTCTTATTTATTACATCTAACGACCTACACATTATTTAAAAAAAAAAAAAAAAAAAAAAAAAAAACATTATTTTAATTCTATTTATAGATATATATTCTAACTTCAGTGATACTGTCGGTGTAGGAACCGCGTCTTTATTAATGAGTCGTATAATTACGATTCATTAATTGCTTTTGTTTTTTGCCGTTATTTTCTAACAGCAATGACAAGGAAAATAAACGAAATACTTATACAACCATTAACAATTATAACTTTTTGAAATATTCTTATAGGGCTATTGGCTAATTAATGGCATTGCGGCGAAATTACATTCAATTAGTGGGAAAATATTTTATATCGTTTTAAGTATTACTCAGAGATACGATTAATGACACAACACATAATTAATACATTCTAGTTTCAAATGTATACAGCTTGATTCTTATTACATTCATTAAAAATGAAAAATATCATGATAGTTTAGTCAACAGGAGCAATATAAGATTTTCGTTTCACTGTCAAAATCGCAGTAGGTATACAATAATATATAGCAGTGTTGACCGTGGCACGGTGCTGCGCCAAAGTATTACATATGCATATGTATATATGGCATGTTAAAAATTATAATTCATGTTGATAATTTTGTTTAAAAAAAATATGTTTCTGTGACAAAATAACTAAGTTTATACATTTATTTTTACTTAGTTACACACACGTGGCTAATTAATTAGTATCATGATTTCAGGCTAAACCTGTATTTAGGTACTCTACAAGTAGATTCAGGGCGCACGGCAGTTGCTTTTAAAAGGCAACGGAAAAATTGTAACTAGATTGCGTCCGGCCGTGCTGCTCGCTAAATTGAAAGCATGTTCGAGTTGAAGTTTAAAGTGTTTTATATTCATATATAAAACACATTCCACCCAATATTTAATCAGTTACAAAATCTGTTTTACGAGCGAATAAAATGAATATATAATTATATTATACGGACGCGACAAATTCTACAGAAAAATAACTCTGGAATTTTTGGTAGTAAAGCGATACGAATACTAAATGAATCGCTATATGTTTGTTACAGAAACACGTTCGTCCTACAGGAAAAATCGGTTTAAAGTTTTAAAAGAAAAATTAAGTATCGATTATTATTGACTGACGCGTATCGGTCGGTTGAAATACTGATGAATATTGACAGTTTTCGCAAGTTGTAATTGAGCGGCTGGGGATGCTGGCCGGGCTAAATTATTTATCGGCACTCCCGGCTCAATCGATACGTGTGACACTACGTGAACTGCGATGTCCTAGGTCAGCAACAAATTAATTGCGACTATTCGTAACAGATTAATATTAGTTGGCCATGGTCACTTTTGACCGAGACGGTACGCGGCTATTCGGACAACAGGTAGAACTACTTTATTATGATAATGTACGACCATCAACTTAACGATCATTTCCACATTTCATGGCGCGACTGTTCCCAAATGTTTTAAGTAATAGGAATTTGGTATAGTCATGTATGGCTAACTTAAACAATTGTATGGATATATTGTTGCGGGATAGTATATTTCTTGTAAATATTTTTTTATGTAGGTAAGTGCTGCTCTCTAAGTTACGAAAAGTAATAAATACTACTTAGTGTGGCTTGCACATGAGAATGTGGCGTGCGATCGCTGAGGTTCAATTCACGGGCCGGGCAGTGAGTCCACGGTGGAAATAATATAGACAATAAACAAATATTTCTTGGTTATAATATTACTTTTGCGGGCATCATAGCACCCATAGTTTGAAGTTTCTATGTACTCAACAAAAATATTCTGTTCGGAATACTGTTGTCAACTTTAATTCAACTTTATTCTACTACGACGTTGTATAAGTGGGAAACAGAATCTGTGTGGCTGTAGCTCACAAAGTTTGAAGTTACTGGCGTCTCCCGCATATTCGCCGGAAAGTCTGTTTGTCAAACTTACTTTTTGCATTTTTTAGGATGTGTACGGCCTCTGGAGTTTTGAGTGATAATTTATAAGAACGTTACTTATGTTTAGTTCTGATTCTGAAGATCTTTTCCACTCTCACGAATTTGACAGTCTCATTTACTTTCAAGAATATGTCGTACGCTTTTGTTCCATAAAACAAATTCAATTGAAGTAAATTAAAAGGCCTCGAGGCTTAGGTGCGCGGTCGAGAATCTTGGTGATCGCAGGTTCAAACCCCAGGCACACACCTATGACTTTTCGAAGTTATGTGGGTATCTACAATGAATTATCACGTACTTTACTTTCACGTACAAGGAAAACATCGTGATGAAACCTGCACACCTAAAAGTTCTTAGGTGTGTAGTCCGCCAACCCGCACTAGGCCAGCGTGGTGGACTAAGGCCTAAATCCTCTCAATGGTGGAGGTAGCCCGTGCCCAGCAGTGGGCTGATGATGAGTATGATGATAACGGTGAAAGAAAACATCGTGATGAAACTGAATATAGGCTGATAATTATGTAGCAGTCTCCCGAAGCAACAACTCGCGCCTACAGACACCATTGACTTTTCCAAGTGATGTGTGATTCATAACGCATTAACCCGCAGTTAAGCGTCATAAGAAAACATCGTAAGGAATCTTGCATGCCTGCGAGATCTCCTTTAAAAATTTCTCTGGTATGTGAAGCCTACCAACACGTATAGTGGCAGTCTATCCCTTTCGTCATTCTCAGCCTATCGCCGTCCACTGCTGAACGTAAGCCTCCCCAAGTAGGCGCCAACCATCCCGGTCTTGAGCAGCCCTTATTCATCCGCTACCCGCTACCTTTCTCAAGTCATCGGACCATCGTGCTGCAGGACGTCCTACACTACGTCTACCTAAGCGCGGTCTCCACTCCAACACTTGTCTGCTCCAACGGCCGTCCGTCCGTCGGCAGACATGGCCGGCCCACTTCCACTTTAGCGTGCTAATCCTGCGGGCAATGTCAGTGACTCCGGTTCTCTAGCGGATGACTTTATTACGAATTCTATCCACCAGAGAAACTCCAAGCATTGCTCGCTCCATGGCACGCTGAGTGACATTAAATTTGTGGACCAGACCTTTAGTGAGTGTCCACGTTTCGGCTCCGTATGTCATTACGGGTAGGACGCACTGATTAAAGACTTTCGTCTTGAGGCACTGGGGGATCGACGACTTGAGAATATGACTTAGCTTCCCGAATGCCGCCCAGCCCAACCGTATTCTTCTGTCTGCCTCATTCTCGAAGTTGTATCCCTTTCGTAGTACTGCACAACTGTGGGAGATATGATTGCAGAACGAGACACTTAAATACTTATGAATTTCGAGTGTCAATGTTTTTAGTATGTATATGTAAAGTTACAATTCGAGTAGAGTGTATTTCTAGACAAAAGTTAAGCGCAGTCTTGTCCATAAAAAGAATTTCAATCACATGCTTAACGTATTTAAAAATGTATATTAACCGGTCCGCTGGTGTGTTGTTTGGGAGTAGAGTAGATGGCCACACGATTTCCTAAACCGAACGTAACCTCGAGACTCGTTTGACCACTTTTTGTGACATAATTAAAAGAAGTTGTCTACTCTGTGGAATAGTTTGAATGTATTTAAACGTATTTTTTATAGTAATAGAAGCGAAGTTGTTCTAATTTTAAGTTCATTATTCCCTAAAAAAAAATCGTACTCTAAATGTAAAGGGATAAGGACCTAATTAATATTTGAATTTCAACTAAAGAATAAAAATACGACGGTATATTCATTTGCGTTCTAATTTATCACATATGCAATAATATAAAGAAAATTTGAAACTAAATAATTTTATACTCCAATATCCGTATAAAATTCCTAAGCATTTCAAGCCAGTTGTAGCCCGCGGTCTCACGCACGTTAAACAATCGCTAGTCATAATAAACTAGTTTATTACTTCAGACTTTAACCTGTCAAATGTTCTCCAGACCCATTCAAACTTTATTGTGTAACAAACATTCATCATTCATCCCTAATATTTTATCATTATCATCATTACTAGCCATGTACGTCCTACTACTGGGGACACGGGCTGCTGCCTTTATAACTGAGAGGATTTAGATCTTAGTCCACCACGTTGGCCTAGTGCGGGTTGGCGGACTACAAACTTAAAAAAATTCTAAGAATTTTAGGCCTCGAGGTTCAGGCGCACGGTCGAGAATCTCGGCGGTCGCGGGTTCGAACCCCAAGCACATACCTCTGACTTTTCGAAGTTATGTATGTATTCACAATGAATTATCACTTACTTTAACGGTGAAGGAAAACATTGTGATGAAACCTAGACCTAAAAGTTCTTAGGAATTTCTTAGGTGTGTAGTCCGCCAACCCACACTAGGCCAGCGTGGTGGACTAAGGCCTAAACCCTCTCAATGGTAGAGAAGGCCCGTGCCCCACAACGGGACGTATATGGGCTGATGATGATGATGATGATGATGATCTGCTTTATGACTGCAAAGCATAGGTTTCTACCAAACGCTTTAAAAACAATATGCAAAGACGGTGTACAATGTACATTTACAAATCCCCTCTAACGTTTATGATATGATTCGTTCCCCTGGCCGGCGAGTTGAAATTAAAAGTTTTGTTTCCCACTACGTAGAAACTCATAAATTGAACATTCTAGGATGGGTGGGCGTACCGATCATCGTGGTGATGTGCATCGTGGCTGCGTTCAGCGGCAAGCGGCTCGGTGACTGCTGGACCATCCTCGAGGATCGTGATCCTGAAATGAGGAGCAGGAAGAGGAACCCCTATGCTATTATCGCTGAGCAAACTCTTGGCAAAACTTGGAGGTATACTAAGTTAATAATTTATATATTATTTAGTGTAGAACTGACAACGAAAATTTATTCATGTTATAAGTATAATTAGTCAGGTCTCAAATGTTCTAAGGTTGCTAAAATAGTGAATAACGAGTTCCGGTAGGCGAAACGAGTTTTAGAGGAAATATTAAAATAATTTATTTTTATTTATCCACATGTGTATATAAGTATTGAAATACACGGACAGAACAGTCGAAAGATAAAAAAATTCAGCTGAACTTGTAGTAAGCCCAAGCCGTTTTGTTTAAGCGTGGTGGTATCGATGGCGATCATAGTGACGCTGTTCGGCGCGGCGGTGGTGTACCTGCTGCTAGCCGCGCAGATCATCGAGCAGGTGTTCCTCGCGCTCGTGCCCACGCTCACCATCTGCTGGTGGTACCTCATCGTGGTCGGCGCCATGACACCGCTCATGTTCTTCGGTACACCCAAAGACTTCTCGTAAGTATTAACGGACAATTTTAGTTTTGTTTCCAGTTTAGGTCGGCGTGGAAATGTGACATCTTAGTAAATTTGTGTCATGAAATATCATAGATTGAGGCATTTTTTCTTTTGCTGGTACGACGAAGCTTCTTTGGGCACGATAAATAAAATAAATACACCAACAATCCAATAACGGTCCAATAAAGGTCTGAACCCATACTAAGATAGAAAGTTTTGTGTCGTGGGTATCAGAAACTACGAGAGACCTTTCGGGCTTACACACAACAAGACCTGAAATAATTATTTGAGAATCGCACTAATCGTTGCCTTAGTGCGGGGATAGAACTCGCGGCCTCTCGTTTTACAAAATGATGCCCAGCCAACTGTGCAGCGACAGTCTACTCTCAATATACCATTGAGAACTGGGTTTACATTAATATCTTCTACAGTTATCTTACATTTTATCAAACATTACAAGTCTCAACACTCAGTTAAGCTTTTAAAACTTGTTTCTAACGAAATAATATAAACACACATTTTTTTCTTATAACTTTATTATGTAAGCGGATTTTTTGGTCGCTTATCTAGTTATTATCTAGACTAATGTTTGACCAGTTCTAGCGATTCAGCGACAAGAAATATATAATTATATTTATTACCTAGAGATATGTTACAATTCGCCATAAAATTCTCAATAATTATTTATCAGTTAGAGTATTTTATTATATACATTTTTTAATATCTAAGTTGAGCGCATAATGTAACAATACAGTCTACATGTGGTTGACTGATTATTTTAACCATCCGGAAGACAACCCACAAAATGCACTGAAATTATTTCAACTTTACTTCATATGAATACCTTAAATAAATTTATATGGAAAAAATCTATGATGTTTTTTTGATTATAATGACTTATTCCAGGTAATATTAATTATGCCTATGGGTTTATTAATGTTACAGACCACTGAAAGAATCAAAATTATGATGGAATATTAAAACAGTGCACATTACATTCCCAGCTTCACTGGAATCATCGCATTCGGGTCTACAGTGGTCGCGTGCATCCTGTACTTCATCGAGATGATGAACGAGATTCATCCGTTCGTTTTCCGCTGGGGCATACACGGATTCCAGGACTTTTTCCTCGCCTTCGGTACCATCATGTTCGCGTTCGGCGGCGCTTCCACGTTCCCCACCATCCAGAACGACATGTCTGACAAGACCAAGTTCAGCAAGACCCTGCACTACAGCTTCATCGGTAAGTTTTAGGTTTTTAGTGAAGAGTAAATTAAAATGTTATCTATCAATATCATTCATGTGCAGAGTCGCGTATTCTCGTCGATATTCTCGTCTCCTTTGTTTGACCCTCAGTGAGATTTCCAAATTCCAAGGACACAATGATGATTAAAATTTGAGGTGCGTGCCTTGTGCTTCGCAAAAATGACGCGGATCCGTGACTGCTTCCTCAGCATATCGCAGATCTCTGTCAATTTTCTGTGGTTAATGTATCTCCAAAAAGAATTGGGTGAAAAACGACAAATACGAAAATAAACTCGACAAGTGTTGATACGAAGATATTTGAAAGTGATTCCCCAAGCAGGTTAAACAGAAAATCAGAGTTTGGTCGAGTTTAAGTAAAACTCCAAAGTAGGAACAAAATACTGCTTAAATATTCTAATATTGTATTTTATTTATATATTGAGTATCTTACTGATATAATAATAAAAACTTAAGGATTTTTCTAAATTCTCCATGGTCTTGATGGTACTCACATTATGGATGTATGAAAAACGTTCCATTTTAATATATTTCACGCAACACCGAAGATATTTGGGATATGATGATCGAAGAGAACATGGGTAAGCAATAGTTAATTATTATTATTTATTTATTATCATTGCTCTAAGTCCTTTATACGGTAGGAATCACAAATTTCACCAATTAATTATTAATTTGAACATGTTACTGCAGCTAACGTTCACATTAATACCATAATTACTAACCTTATTACGAGTCATTGTAATTTGCAACAGGAGATCTAATTTGTTGATTGCCAAGCGCACGAATAATTCTTTTTTATCAATAAAATATAATAAATGATGTGTTAACTGAGTAATTTAATAAATATTATGGAAAATTTGTTCCGTCTACAGGAAAAGGTGTATAATTCATAATTTAAGGTATAATATCCCATTGTAATGGGCAGACAAACATACAATTTACGTCAGTGAACAAAGAAACTTTTTTACAGAGTTTAATATTACATAAACTCACGCCCGTATTCCCCAAAGACGTAGAGGTGCACTTCTACACCGTGCTTCTTATATCATATCTTCCCTCATAACGTCTAACCAACGTTTTTTTAATCTTTAGCAATTATTGCAATTATACTAGTATTACGAAAAACTGAAAAGTCGTTCCAATAAATAATATAGTATTCATAGGTTGAAGTTGCGTTGGAATTTAGTATACAATTCGTAGGGGGTTATACATATTTACACATTGTCTTGTGTTGTGTTGCAGCTATCCTTCTGTTGTATCTGCCCATCACGATCGGAGGTTACGCGGTGTACGGCGAATCTGTGGCGCCCAACGTGGCTGCGTCGCTGATGGCCACTCCCCTCACTCTGGTCGCCAACGTGCTGATGGCCATTCACTTGGTGTTCGCCTTCATCATCCTCATCAACCCCGTGTGCCAGGAGATGGAGGAACTCTACAGCGTCCCGCGCGGTAAGATATTTCCCACAGGTTGCGTCTGAAAGAAGGACATGATAGATAAATTGAAATATTGTTTTTATGTGAAGGTAAGGCTGCGCTAAACTCTACATGATGTCTAGGTATATTGAATTTAATGTTCGAAAACTTTTTGACAAATACTTATATTATGTCAATGCAGAAAGATTGCTTTAAATAAAAGGAACGTGTAAATGGGCGATAATAACATTTCCTATGGTTTGCGTAGACTCGGTTGGATGGCGCATGGCCGTGCGCTTGTCCATCATGGCCGGCATCCTATTCATCGGCGAGAGTGTGCCGCGGTTCTACACCATTCTGGCACTCATCGGCGGCAGTAGCGTCGCCCTACTCACCTACATCCTACCCTCCTACTGTTACCTCAGCCTCATCTCCCAGGCTCCCAGGGAGGGACAGACACCCATGTGAGTACTCTGCTATTCAAACATTTATGGCGTAACATATTTCATTGTCTTGTTGAGAATCCGTAGCTCTATTTCCGGACCTGGAAAAGTGTTATTGGGCTTTTCCATTGAGAAATTGTCAATAGTAGAACAGAGTCAGGAAATGTTTCAGGCAAGTGTTGTGGTAAGAATATGGTTTTTGTTATAGTGAGACTCCCGGCTGGATGAAGATGGTATGCTACGAGGTGATTGCTGTGGGCGTGCTGGGCGGAGTGGCCGCCACCTACAGCTCCATCAGCGCCATCTTCAGCACCGCCCAGGCGACGCCCTGCTACCTGCGATAAGACACCGGCGGGAACGACAGGGCTCCCATCACCACACCTAGAAAATACAACACACATCCCCAATACACTATTGTATACTCATGGAATGACGCTTCCATTTGTTTGTTGCTTTTGACAACCAATGGCAAGTCCATTAATTTACATTTCCTTTTATAATAATTGGTTAAAACTTACTCTTTCAACTGCAAACGAATGCAAGCTGTTCTAGTGATGTAGGCTTTTTGTACGATAAAAGGATAGCCTGTAACCAGTAGCCGGCACAGTTCCGTCTATGCTCATTCCCAACAAACTAGCTATTAATTTGTTAAATAAAAAAAATGAGTTTATTTTTTGCGTAATGTTAGTTATTATTATTGCGTTGGAAAATGCTTTACACTTGAATAGGTAGCGGGTGTGCGGCGGCAACTATGTGACGCACCCTGGATACAATTAACACTTTGATTATGATTTGTTAGTTTATTGTACGCTTTTCATGTTTACTAATATCTTTGTTTATTCAGTAGTTAATAAAATGTAGTCATAATAAATCGATGTTTTATTTATTGAAGGGAGAAGTTTTGGTAACTGAACATTTTGTACTCGCAATGGTCCTTTTTAACGGCCCGTGCCCAGCAGTGGGACGTACATATGTATATGGGCTGATGATGATGTAGACACGAATATTCCACCACCAGTGGTTGTGGCCTCCATGACGTTCACTCACCACAAGAAAGACAAAACTCACACAGTACTTCTAAAGTTATTTGTGCATTCATAATAAATTGTCGCGCACTTTAATAACGCGGGATAATACGTAGAAAAATTGCATGTCTCGGACTTCAACACATTGAAATTCTTAGGTACCTATGTGAAGTCCACCAAATCGCGGTGCACTAAAGCTGATTCCCTCATAAGTAGGAACAATCGTGCTCAGCAGTAAGATATGTATATTTGCGCTATCCGCTCAGACTCTTGTTAACGTACCGCGCAAATCTTAATATTTCATACTTACGCAATATTAAATGTATAGTATATCCAGTGGTGATCTAAACAAGTTGAATTCTGATGTAATACTGTGTGTGTGCTCTCGAGGGGGTATTTCATCAATTGTTTGTGCGCGAGAAACAAACAAGCGCACTGGCTCCGACCCCCAGTGGACTGTGTCATCACGCCGTGCTCCTTATCGCACCTTATCGCTACTCGTACAGTCGTTTGAGCTTTGAGTCATGGAGCTGTGGGATGCGACGCTGTCGATGTCGATATCTTAAACCTAGGTACAACTTATTCCACGACTGGTACTTTGACAAAGTTTATACTGCCATGCTCTTTTCTCAAAATATGTTTCAAGTATGTTTTGATCATAGAGAATCAAATTAGCATACAGATTGCTTAATAACATAACAATGAGTAAGTGTTGGAGTGGAGACCGCGCTTAGGCAAACGTAGTGTAGGACGTCCTGCAGCACGATGGTCCGACGACTTGAGAAAGGTGGCGGGTAACGGATGGATGAGGGCTGCTCAAGACCGGGATGGTTGGCGCTTTCTTGGGGAGGCCTACGTTCAGCAGTGGACGGCGATAGGCTGAGTGTAGTGTAGTGTAGTGTAGAGTAAATGTTAAATAAGCCAAAGTTTCTGTCAAGTTGATTCAGCCACTAACTATGAATCATAATTCAACATAAGTACTTGCGGGTTCAAACCCCAGGCACACACCTTTGACTTTTGGAAGTTAAGTGTGTATTCACAATGAACTATCCCGTATTTTAACGGTGAAGGAAAACATCGTGAGGAAACCTGTACACCTAAAAGTTCTTTTAAAAAAAAACTTAGATGAATAGTCTGCCAACTCGCGCAAGGTCAGCATGGTGGACTAAGGCCTAAATCCTCTCAGTTGTAGAGGAGGCCCGTGCCCAGCAGTGGGACGTATAAGTATGGGCTGATGAAGAGGAGGATGTCCATTATACTCGTTTGTCGTAGGAAACTAACTGGGTTATTAATTTTAAGGTCTTTAAGAAACCGCGTGGTATGGATACAATGGAAAGAGCAGCGGAAGATGGTAAGTGACCTACTCATATCACAGAGCGATAGTGTGCTTAAATTTATATATTATTGTAGTGAGTTAATCAGCAAAATAGGAACATATTTAAGACATAAGACAAGCTTTTCTGTTGTAACTTGTAATGATTGTAAGCGAATTCTTCGGAAAATATCGCACACACATTACAATTAAAAATAATATTTTTAAATAGACACTTTGGGACCGTTAATCACAAAAAATAGTTTTATGTTCTACGAATGTGTTAAATGTTAAGTGAATGAATATTAATTTAATTAGAGGATGGTAAGTGTGTACGGTGTAGTGTAGCAGTAATGTTGAAGTAGCACGC
Source organism: Hemaris fuciformis (assembly GCA_907164795.1). Taxonomy (NCBI): domain Eukaryota; kingdom Metazoa; phylum Arthropoda; class Insecta; order Lepidoptera; family Sphingidae; genus Hemaris; species Hemaris fuciformis. The sequence continues at coordinate 25,090,169 of OU015431.1, forward strand.
GCACACCCAGTGTCACAACAAGCGCCGAATAATAACATCGGGAGCAGAGGTCACGCTGCACTTCGATAAAGAGGGTAAACGATACACGCGCGGAATCAGGACCTTATGATACGCATTAGCTCCCATTTATAAATTCATCATCAGCCCATATACGTTCCACTGCTGGACACGGGCCTCCTCTACAACTGAGAGGGTTTAGGCCTTAGTCCACCACGCTGGCCTAGTCCGGGTTGGCGGACACTTTTAGGGTGCAGGTTTTATCACGATGTTTTCCTTCACCGTTAAAGTACGTGAAAATTATTTGTGTTTATATCCTCATGTTTTTAAAAAGTATTTAAAGTTAATAGAATGTCTAAATCGCTTATTCGGTAATTAGGAAATTTTACGAGAGATATAATCGCACTTCCACTTGACTGTCTAGTGGTCTCGCGACTTAAGTATGCGCAGTGTGATTTAGAGATATTTGTAATTGGGTCTTTCCATTAGAAAATTCTCAGCAGCAGCACGGAGTCATGAAATGTGCGCGTAAAACGGCAATAGACTCGTCCCCTATTACGGGGGACTGATAGATACCTGACGAAATTCATCTCTGGACTTCTTCTGGGAATACAAGCGTGAAAGAAATCGCCGCGATAATACTTGCAAAAGCAAATCTAGCCTAATATGGTTGCCTAAAACCTAAACCCCTGATTATAGTCGAGGATCCAATAAGTAGTGGCATTGATATATCCAGAAAAGGGCTATGCCTTTCCACACTGGAGAGTATTTGGGTCCCTCTAAGTATCCCAAGTACGCGCGGACATTAAGACGAGATAAATTTCGTCGGTGTAGATCCGGCGACATAACGCCTCCACCGATTGACTAACGTACTTCTCTCATACTTATACTGTGTGTCATTTAAACTACATTTAATCAGGTAAGTCAATACATTTTACTTTAGACCTAATGATAGAAACTAGATGGTGACGTCATTCATTCAGTATTTAGTATCTACTTTTCAACTGTGTTCATTGTTAAGAACTTCCCACCTAATCTGAATTTCGTGTTGTAATTTCTATTCAACCTTATGAATTGTATCGTATGCGTTAATATAAAATGTGTCTCACCTATTTCGTGGGACTGATACATACTTGATGAAATGTGGGTGCTGAAATGCACCTCTGCCTACCCCTTCGGGGAATACAGGCACGAGTTTATGTATGTATGTGTCTCATTAATGCGATTAAAAACTTTACCATAACATTCCATACACAAATGCTATTGAATTTAATGTTCTTAAAAAACTGTTTAAAAAAATATTAACTTTTGACAAATGTAAAGTAGTCATCAGAGTATCGTTAGCAATTTATTACAGGACCATATATTTGAAAGCAGTGATGGCCTCGAGGTTAAGGCGCGCGGTCGAGAATTTCGGCGGTCGCAGGTTCAAACCCCAGGCACACACCTCTGACGTTTGAAGTTATGTGTGTATTCACAATGAATTATCACTTGCTTTAACGGTGAAGGAAAACATCGTGATAAAACCTGCACACCTAAAAATTTCTTAGGAATTTCTTGTCCAGCGTGGTGGACTAAAGCCTAAACCCTTTCAGTTGTAGAGGAGGTCCGTACCCAGCAGTGGGACGTATGTATTTGGGCTCATAATGATGATGATATTTGTCTAGTTAGTAATTATTTATTTATTTCGCGACTTAATTTTCATGTTGTATGGTGAAGTATATCATATAATTAATTATCATGTCAGTTCATTTACACAGAACAACTATATATACCTACATATGTTACAAAGGTCCATGAACTTTCGACTGAGAATTTATGATACGTGTAGATTGTAGGTAGGTATTGTTACTTAGCTTTCATGATTTAAAGAGATAAGGCATGTGTTTAATTTTATTAAATAATGTTAATTGACACTAATGTGACGCACGTCTGTCTAGTTGGATTCGATGCGAAAGTGTGCGGCGAGCGGATCCCACGATCAGATCGTAGGTTTGAGTCTCAGATCGAGCCATGTTAATGGGTTTTTCCATTCGAAAATTCACAGTACACACGTTTTAGAAAATGGACCCGAAAAAGCTTTGTACACTTAATTATGTTTTAAAACAGATTTGGCCAAACGAAGCTATTTTTTGCGTGGTTTCCATGTTAATTGTAGAAGAGTACCTATAGCCATCTACCCGCCCCTAGTACACAGATATACCTATATAATTGAGGAGAAGGTTGTAACTAGTTGTAACTTACCCAGGTGGGTACATGTTCTGCCCTGTGTCACAACAAGTGTGTCCTGTGGTAAGGGGGCGTTAGAATCCCACCACGGTATCCCCTGCCTGTCGTAAAAGGCGACTCATTGGGGCCCTTGGGGTCACTGGACGCGCTGCGGGGGCAGTGCGTCTACATATAATGTGACCCCGAGAAGGGCGACGGCACGGTGGCCTGTGTCCGTCGCGGGCGCCCAAAATAGAGGCGCCCAAATCAAGTAAGTGGGGGTGCAAACGCGCCTATTAAAAATCCGTGAAGTCCGAGACGCTCTCGTCTCGGAAGCGCACCGGGCGGCTGCGGCACTATTGTGGGCGCTTCTTGCTCTCGCCCACGCACCGTGGTCGCCCCACTGGCGCGAAGATGGCCACCGGGGGGTTTTGGTCGGTATGCCGGCGTAGGGATTTGGTTAGGGACCCAGCTCGGCACTAACATCTGCGCGGACGTGACGCCCCGCGCGCCTGGCTGGAAGGCCGGTGACCCCGACATACGCTTCCTGCCCCCCCTCCCCCAGGGCTGGCGTGAAGTAGAGCCATAAACAGCTTTCCCCTCGAGAAAAAAAAAAGGTGGGTACATGTTACATAGTTGATATGAAGGTGGAGCTAGTTGTAATAATAATATTGTAACATTATGTCGGTGTGGTTTCAGTAAGCATGTCGGTGAGCATCCTGTTCCGCGCGGCGTCGCGACTCTCCAGGAGCAGCCTCAGGCCCGCGTGCTGCAGACCAGCGCTCTACTCCACAGATAGCAAAAGTAATTTCCTTTCTGTACTCGCATGCAGTGGCGGTACTTCCATAGAAGCCCAAAAGTACTTTGTAATGGCTTGTATATATGTGTAATTATTTATTGTGCGGTCAAGATTGTGACTGTCTTTAAAAATTTGTGCTCCTTGCGAATTGATTTTTGAAGTTATACTTCTTTTGGCGCGTTAGGGAAAAATGATGAGAGTGATTTTTTACGATGCGCGCGCACACCGACACCAAAAAGTTATTCAGAAAAAGTTTGTTTTAAATTTTAAGAATGTAGAATAGTGACAGTAGTAGTTTTTTTTTTGATTACGTCACGTACGGTCAAGACAGAGTCGAGAGAGGTATTTATTTTATTTTATTTATTTTAATTTAATCTGATTTTACTTTTAAAATTCTGCTCACGTCACGTGCCGTCAAGACCGAGTCGTGACGTCAGAATTAATTATAATTTTAATTTCCTTAATTAAAATTTATTTTAAGCTATCGATTGGCCCCATTGGAATCAGGAATTTCGTTCATTCTAATTTTAAGATTAAGTAAAAAACTTATTGAAGTTTTGAAGTTATTACGATGCGCGCGCACACTGTCATGAAAAACCGACACCATGATTATAATATATTATTATATTATTTAAGAAAATATATATTTATGTATGAAGTATAACTTCTAACGCGTGTACATAAGTACACACACACACACTTTTTTTTATATAAGGTATTATTTGTTTTATTTCTGAGCGGTTTAAGATTAATTTAATGAGTTCATGTTGTGTCTCACGTTTGAGTTTTAAATATTTTAAATATTAAGATAAAAGCTTATGGGTTCAATCTCTGTGTGTACGTATCAATTATAACAAATAAATATTTTGTGACAAAAAATATCACTTTTGGCACAACTAACCAAAGGTATACAAAATAATATATAGTAAGTCGTGATGGACTCGAGGTTTAGGCACGCGGTCGAGAATCTCGACGGTCGCGGGTTCAAACCTCAGGCACACACCTCTGACTTTTGGAAGTTAGGTGTGTATTCACAAAGAATTATCACGTACTTTAACGGTGAAGGAAAACATCGTGATAAAACCTGCAAACCTAAAAGTTCTTAGGAATTTCTTAGGTGTGTAGTCCGTCAACCCGCACTAGGCCAGCGTGGTGGACTAAGGCCTAAACCCTCTCAGTTGTAGAGGAGGCCCGTGCCCAGCAGTGGGACGTAACTATATGGGCTGATGATGAATGAATGAATGAAGTACAGACATGATCAAATTCGAGTTAGGCGGATATCGCTTCCTATAGGTCCCAATAAGTCGCATTCGAAATTTTTGAAAAATGTCTGGAGTGATGACGTGGAAGCTTACTATTATAAAGCTACAATATTATCTTGACGGGTTCCACTGCTGATTGTGACAGTCTGGAAGACGTTGTTTCTCGTATTCGACACTATATTAGCAAAACACCATACTTACTATCAGTTGCCAATACGGTTATTTTGCCAGGTCAGAGTAAAAATTAAATAGAAGTATATTATTGTCATCATCAGATTTTGTAGCACTTTTATTTCCAACTTTCAAGCTGTCTGATACTCAAACAATAGATAAATGTGCGTTAATGATAGTTGAACGAACCTTTTGTACAGAAATTGCTAAGGATATTTTATGCATTTTGACAGCTTTTACTAAATGCACATTTATGTTTTCATGAAATTTGTGCCCAAATGGTAAAGTTATTGGTCTGTCCCTTTGTGAAGTCCTCCAAATTTTTTAATTAGCAGCCACTGTTTGACGGCGTTTTCACTGCAACTAATATACTAAAAATTATGCTATATTCTTAATTTTATAAAAAGTATTGGGGGCTCAAATTAAAACAATATTACGCATAACACTAGTTTCTATATTATTAATGTCGTAAGATATAGCTAATTGTATAAATAAATAAGCTATCGTAGACGTCAACAGTTAGTAGTAACGTACAAATGTGTGTTATCAACTAATCGGTTGGATCCGAATGCGAACAGTGCATTGCGCAACGTCGCCTTGTAACAATTATCTCACGATACGAGCACAGCATCCCATCGGATACGTCTTGCGAAATGCGCAAAGTTCGTGTTAAGTTATCTGGAATACAAGTACAGCATTAATGTGTAGGGAGGAGGGAAGTGGAAAACTCTTTATTTTCCAACTCCTTTATTTGTCTTTCTAATTAATTTCGTTGCGGGATTATGACAAATTTAGGTTCCCCTAGATTCGCTGAGCTTCATCGCTCGGCGTCAATACTGTGCATGCCGCTGTTGATCCTGGAGCACAGGAGTTATAGTGGCGAGAGTGTGGTGGGATAGGGAACAAAAAGAATTGTACAGCATTAATGCCTCTCGAGTAAATAATTCAGTATTTTCGTAACCTTTAATGTAGTGTAACATGGAACATTTTATTAGAACCAAGCTTTTGCCGTCATTTCCGCATGCGATACTTTAGACTTGAAAAATAATACTTTTCCCCGTTTTAGCATCATCTTTTATAACTGCTTCACTCATTGCTATTGGTCGTACACTCGTAGCGTGATGTTATAATGGCTATAAACTCCCTAGCAAGAAGCAGTAGTTATTGAGATTAGATTTCAGCTAAACGAATAAACAAAGTCATCGGCTTTATATCATCATCAGCCCATATTCGTCCCCTGTTGGGCACGGACCTCCTCTACAACTGTCAGGGTTTAGGCGTTAGTCCACCACGCTGGCCTAGTGCGAGTTGTCGGACCACACAACCAAGAAACTCCTAAGAATTTTTAGGTATGCAGGATTCATCACGATGTTTTCCTTCCCCGTTAAAGTAAGTGACAATTCATTGTGAATACACACATAACTTCGAAAAGTCATAGGTGTGTGCCTAGGGTTTGAAACCGCGACCGCCAAGATTCTCGACCGCACGCCTAAACCTCGAAGCCATCACTACTTTAAGAAATAACTTTATTCTAACTGCGTGTCTGAGTCCTAAACTTGTCGACATTAGTCCAAACTACTGGGCGCACATGCATATTTTTAATGTAGACATTAAGTAACAGCTATGCAGATCTTTACTCGTTGAGATTATTTTCGCTTTGCAGACATTCTCTTTTCAATTGTTCTGCGGATTAAAATCTGTTTATTTATATTTTTTAAGGAAAACGTACAAAAAACGGTTGTATAAGAAACCTCTCAAAGTGTTACAGACATTTAAAGTTCTACCCTTTCTTTTGATCGTGGTATATTAAAACAAGCCAGACTGCAAACTCCACTGTTCATGGGAGTTGTATTATTCTTTGTTTACAAAATACAAAAAAAATAGAAGTAATTTTTTTTTTCAAATCAATTGGATACTGCCTCCTGATCACGCGGCAAGTATGTGCCGTGTAATATAGAGGTCTCGGATTCGATTCCCGGGTCAGCCAAAGTGTTATTAGGTTTTCCCATCAGGAAATTCTCTGTAGCAGCGCAGAGGCTGGAAATGTCCGCGAAAAATGACAATAGGCTCGCCACCTATTTCGTGGGACTGATATCTATGTACCTGGTGAAATGTGGATGCAGAAATACATCTCTGCCTATGCCTTTGGGGATTACAGGCGTGAGGTTATGTGTTTATGTTTTTCATTGGCGACATATAGAACATATATGTATGTATATGCTACAGCGAAATTATTGATAATTGCTCAATTTGTAATGTTTTGCTACCGCGAGTGTTGGATTTATTTCAGCTCTTCTTTACACGTAGATATTGTACAATTTGTATTGAATTGGTAATTTGTATTGTTTTCAGATCGATATTACACGAAAAAACACGAGTGGGTGGCTGTGGATAACAACATCGGCACCATAGGAATATCAAGCTATGCACAGGTATTTACGTTACAGCTTTTATGTGCTTTTGTCCATTAGACTGGTTTTGTCGTAATGGGTTTTAGAGGTCGTCGACTTTTAGGCCTCCAGCAAGGTGGTGGTAGTGTAGTGGGAAACTAACCCTAAATTGGGAGGCTAAACTGATGGGATCTTTACTTTTATACAGATCGCACTATCAAAGTCAAAGTCAAAATCATCTTTATTCAAATAGACTTTTACAAGTTCTTTTGAATCGTCAATATTAAACTATTTTTTAAAACTATTGCCGCTTCGAAACGTGTTATCGCTGTGGAGAAGAAACGGCAAGAAACTCCCTCAGCAACACGAAATGTATTTTTTTTTTAATAATAAATATAATTATTATAATAGCATTTGTAAAATGTCATTATATAAATTTAATCTTATGTATGTCATAACGATACAAATTGTAGCAACGAAACTTCTGATCAATTTACTTACTCCCAGGGCTTATTGTCTCCAATATAATCTGAAATTTTATAGTAAGCTGCTAATATCAGCGTCCGATATCAGCGCAAAGTAGGGGTCATCTACACTTCTCAATTGTAATTATTTTTTTTGCATTTGAGGCCGGCTACATAGTGTCAATCCGTCAAAGATAAAAGCCACTGTTCCTCAGCTGCCAGATACTTTATATCGCTCTGAATATCTTATAATAGAGTATAATTACTGCCACTATTTCACCGCTCCAATACTAAAATACCATTTGCCTTTCTATTTTTCGTGGAGAACACCAGTGTGGTCATCACTGGGCGAGAAGCATATCCCTGACTTTTATTTAAACTTAAAATGTTACGGTATCCGGCAACACAAAGGGCTTGCCACCTATTCATCATCAACAGCCCAAATACGTCCCACTGCTGGGCACGGGCCTCCTTTACAACTGTGTGGGTTACCTATTACGTGGGTCATCTTATTTAGCGAAACCCACAATACCTACATCGTCGTCTGTCCCTTCAAAGATTTGGGTGTGAGAGTATTATGTATGTCGTGGGTTGTTAAAGAAACATTATTTACACGTGTAAGTCGTGATGGCCTCGAGGTTTAGGCACGCGGTGGAGAATCTCGACGGTCGTGGGTTCAAACCCCAGGCACACACCTCTGACTTTTCGAAGTTATGTGCGTATTCACAATGAATTATCGCGTACTTTAACGGTGAAGGAAAACATCGTGATGAAACCCGCACACCTAAAAAATAAGTTCTTAAGAATTTCTAAGGTGTGTAGTCCGCCAACCCGCACTAGGCCAGCGTGGTAGACTAAGGCCTAAACCCTCTCAATGGTAGTGGAGGCCCGTGCCCAGCAGTGGGACGTATATGGGCTGATGATAATGATGATGATGATGATTTACGTGTGTCCGTAAGGGTAGCGCTTTGTGATTGACCACTGGCTAAGTGGCCTAGTTAATTACTGTACCAATATTGTAATCTCGATGTGATTAACAATAATTTACAACCACTTATAAAACAATTGTTTAAGCAACTATAATTAAATATCCATATCAGCCCAAATGGGAGGCCTTTTCTACAGCTAAGACGGGTTAGCTATTAGTCCGCTGCGCTATTCTAGTGTGGGTTGGCGGACTTTAATAAAATATGTAGCAACTTAAATATCAGAGGTTATTCATACCTTTTGTAAATGTTGATGAAACAACTCGTTTTAGAAAAGAAATGAGCCGGCTCGATTGGGGTACTCTCACAACATGAAAGAAAGCAAGTTTTCGGTCTACAAAACAAGGACATCTCCGAAATTTGCCAGTTATGTTTTAGTCCCATTTAATAGAAGGCGAACCTTGTGCAGTTTTCCGGCAGCTAACAGCAAACAGAAAATCTAATAACATTTCCAGAGAACCAAAACCTGGTCTTCTAGATTTTATGCAGCGGGGCCAACGAAGCCTCTTCACTTAGTAATGCAAGTTATAAGTTTACATTTTGTACTTTACAGATATTACCTAATATAAATTTTTGTGCAGAGTACTATTTCGAAAGACTAAATACTATATATAATGCTGCATCAAGTACAAGATACTTGTACATTACACACTCGTACTGTGATCAATACGAGTAAGAAAGCTTTTTTTTTTTTTTTTTTTTTTTTATTCTGGCACGGCAAAGTGACCCCATTGCACCTGATGGTAAGCGCAATGGAGTCCAGAAAAAGTGCCGACCAGCGAGAGATGATGGTCTCCCGTTGGTCGACACAATCATGCCGGCCGAATACCTCTTCACCTTATTGTGAAGAAGTTTGGGGGACTATCAATCATGGCGATCAAAGGACCAACCGCGACAAACCGGCCAAAAGAATTTCACCATGATTGAAGCCCCCCCGAAAACCGGATATACACTGGCTGATCCCGGAACGCGGCACACTTGCATGTGCCACTATGGCGGGTTTTACGCCCTGTGTACGGTGGTCGCCATCCGGGCGGATACGAATATCCTACCACCAGCAAGCTTCTGTAAAGCCATGATAGGTACTCTTATTTCTGCGCCATGGCAGTAAATAGATTGAGAAAATATCGACATATCCATAAGAAATACTAAGACAGTCTACAAATTTAACCATGTCTAAGCTTATATGATTCCCAATTCCAGGACGCGCTCGGAGAAGTAGTGTTCGTCCAACTGCCCGACGTGGGCAAGGAGCTGTCGGCGGGAGACGAGAGCGGCGCGCTCGAGAGCGTCAAGGCAGCAAGCGAAGTATACACACCCGTCTCGGGGACGGTGAGTGATATAAGCATTACCATTATAACCACATAGTCAATACCTTACAACCGGCTATCACCGAACCAAGGCTCAGGACAATATCGCGTCTGAAGGGAAACAATAAACATGCTACTACTTGTACAAAAGAGCTTGTAAAAGTATATTTGAATAAAGATAATTTGACTTTGACTTTACTTGATACTTGAAGCAGGCTTGCTGGATTTTTGTTGATGTTACGCTTCAAATGTTTTTCTCAAACTGCTTTTCGCCAGAATTACAAGTTAATTAGCGGAAAGCCTATTGCTGTTTATCGAGCAAACTTTCGGTCACTGTAATGCTTTTGCTTAATAAAATATGTATATGTGTTGCTACTTTACACCAGCCGGGTATCAAATCAAAAACGTTTAGATCGCACAGCTCAGATTTATGTCGCGGAACCAACAAGGAATTCAACATAAAAAAGTAGTAACAAAAACACATAACTTTTTAAACGCATTCATTTATTTCACAATAGTCATTAATGCGTTATTAAAAAGAACTAAAAAATGTAATTATACAATAATTGCAATAACGAAGGTACATTCGCACTATCATTACAAAATAAAAGCACAATAATTGTTGATTGCGTATAATAAGTGTAAGTTCTCATATTTACATGTATTTGCAGGTGATAGAAAAGAACACAGCGGTAGAGTCCACGCCATCGCTCATAAACAAATCGTGTTACGAGGAAGGTTGGTTGTTCAGGGTGAAACTGTCCAAGCCTGAGGAGTTGCAGAAGCTGATGGACCAGAGCACGTATGATAGCTACCTCAAGGAGTCGCACTGACATCTGGCAACATGTGGACAACACAGACGCAGCCACGAAAGAACAAGTGCTTTATAGCCTGGTCAAAAAGTGCAAATATTCCTTGCACACCCACTATTCAGACGAACTAATTTGTTTAGTTTTATTATCTACGGTAATAAATCGCAGTTATTACATGTCTCCGCTTCAATAACCTTAAAAATTGTGTCCAAAAAATGTTGAGGAAGATTTCGCTATCGTTATTAGCAATAAAAAATAATCAAATGAGAGATAATGATAGCTAATTAAATGCAAATTAGGGCACTTTAATTGTATCCTCATTAATAAAACAGGTTTTTGACCAGACTATACAAAAATTAATTGTGTATTGATATGTTAAGTTGGACAAACTCCGAAGAAGCCATGTGAACTATTTTATCAATGGAGTTATCAATGTCTTTTTACGTTACTAAAATACATTTTATTTACCTAACAATATTATTGCTGAGTTTATTTCGCAGATAATAAGATACCTCAGTAAAATTATTATCTTCACAGTTTGGTTCCAACACACAAATAAACGAGAATAATTGAGTGCCTATTGTGAGGCCACTGACCTTCTCGTCTTTATTAAACAGATCTAGAAATAAGCTATTTGCTTGGCTCACCCGTGTTATTTAGAAATATTCTATCGGATAAGACAAATAATATAATTCTTTTCGCAACCGTAATTTATGTTACAACATAAAAATCCATTTATTGATTATTTTTACATTCTCATTCCATGGTTGGTTCTCGTCAAAGAGTAAGTATCGAGTGTGCCTTATTTCTGTAGCGCGGCGGCGCCCGAGATGATCTCGATGAGTTCCCTGGTGATGGCGGCCTGGCGCGTCCTGTTGAACAGCAGCCTCAGGTGTCGGATCATGTCCTCTGCGTTCTTGGTGGCGTTGTCCATGGCGGACATGCGCGCCGACAGCTCCGACGCGGCGTTCTCCTTCAGCGCGTAGTATATGAGCGCCGCCAGGGTGAACTCCACGTAGCTCTCCAGCTGGTCAAGGTCTACCTCGTCGAACGCGTGCATGTTCGGCGCCATCTGTTACACAAAGTGGGCTTACATTATACTAGGCTAGGTACTGTCATCCACATAGCGTCGCCTGGCGCGTTGGCGCGTTTTTTCAATGTTTATCTGTGTCTGTAATCAAACGGTTTTGATAGCTTAGGCATGAAAACAGAACAGTAAATGTTATTTTTAAATAAGTAAATAAGCGCTGACAGAGAGGCGTTAGAGTGTTTAATTTATTGTGGATGAAAAAAGGAAAAAAGTTTCCGAAGTACCTAGTACAAATTTGTGGAGCAGAAAAATAGGCAAAAAAATCGCGGCTTATAATAACAATATCCGATGATGAAAAAGTTCGTTTTCTCATAATTATTTAATGTCCGGTATATCTATCTATTCATATAATAAAAAATAAAAGTCTAAATTACTTTTTACTGGTTTGGGGTGAAAAATACGCGATACCTCTGACGGATACGCAATTAAAAAAAAACGATTTTGACGGGACTTATACAGGAAAATAGCTGGTGTTAAAAGGGATTGACATAGGCTAGTTTAATACTTGTACAGCTTACTTTAACGGTGAAGGCCTAACGCCTCTACAAGTTCTGTGTCCAACAGTATGAGAACTAAAATTATAGGCAAACTTTTAGCTAGTTGAAGCAGGCACTGACCTCAATGAGCTCTTTATTGAAGAAGGGTATGAGGGAGAGCTCGTACTTGACCGGCGTGTAGTACTTGTTGAAGTATATCTCGCCCCAGTCGTACAGGTAGCCGGACTCGGTGATGGCAGCCGATATGAACGCCGCGTCCATGAACACCGGCGCTATCCGACCCACCTGACCATCACACGCAGGGAATTTGGACATTAAAACTCAAAGTCAAAGTCAAATTGTCTTTATTTAAATAAACTTTTACGAGTTCTTTTGAATCGTCAATATTACATTTTTTTAAACTATTGCCGCTTCGAAACGTATTATCGTTGTGGAGAAGAAACGGCAAGAAACTCCCTCAGTGACACGAAATGACATTTTTTTGTTTAGAAAATAGCAATATATAATGTATATGATTTTAATAGCTTAAGTGACTGCCTCGTGGTCTCGCGGCACAAGTATGTGTCGTGCAATCTAAAAATTCTGGGTTCTATTCGGTTAGACAAAGTGTAGCTCTTAATGTGTCTGAAAAACGGCAACAGGATGCGCCGCCTATTACGTGGGCCAAAAACATCATTGGCGAAGTATGGGTGCAGATGTGCACCTCCGCCTAAACCTTCGGGGAATACACGCGTGTGTCCTTATGTATGTACCTTCCTACTAGCTGAATCTCGCAATGTGAGCACCTGCAACTAGCTTTGTATGGAATGACTCTTATTGGGAATTCCAAGATAGGAATTTTCAACTTTGATTTACATTTCATTCATACCGTCTCAAATCTATAGGTATCCTTCAAGGAATAGGCAAAGGTGTGTATCTAAATTAACGTTTTACCTATCATTAAGATAAATGTAATATAATATTTCGACACTCCGTTCTGCTTGTAAGGATTTTCTAACAGAAGAGTACAAACATAATAAAGCTATGTTAAATACGAAAAATGAACTTGGGACCTCTTCATCACACACACAAAATTTATACCACAAAGTCCACAAAAAGGTAGGCTTAATAGACTTTTGTTATAGATACACTAGCTATGGGGACCGCCTCCGCACGGACGCAACTTTGAATCTCGTGCTCATGTCACGGACACACTAGGTAAATACAAAAATAAAAATCTCACCTCTTTATAATGCATGAGTATGGTGGCATAATTCTGATTATTTCAAGTCCAAAACTAATTGGCTTACATCTTTGACGCTGATGAGTATATTGAGGGGGTACGTGCGTCGCAGCATTCCGCGGGACTTCTCGCCGATGCACACGACTTTGTTCACTTCTGGATCGACGCCCTGTGCTGCCACCTCGCGGCGCACTCGTCGAGCCACGCCGCTGTGCACACCGCCACACAACCCTGATACAACCGACTGGTTGTTAAGTATTTCATGTAGTTTGACCATATTGCGATAGATGGCGTTATGTTTTGTTATTGCAATGTATAACTTACAGCTTCAGGGTACAATATTTTACTGTAGCAATTATGTAATTAACTACTAGGTATCGTTTTATTTTAATTATATCGCACTAATAGTACAATAATGTAGTAACTCAAAATATGTCGAAGGTGAATTTATTTGATTATCGTTTTTGAAAGAGTTTTATAAGTAGTCATAATTCCTTTGAGTTCACTAATAAAGCATCTAAAGTATTCATTTCTTTTTAAGTAATTAATAGGAAGTCAATAATTAATCGACACCTCGGTAAATCTAAAATTGGATTCACGTCTTTGAAAACTGCTAAGAGAACTGAGATTTGGCGACAAGTATAAAGAAGAACGAAGTCCTTAGCTGACAGTGGATTCTTCCCAAAATCACTTCTAGTACAAACATACTAAAACACACTTGACCAGCTTGGTGGACTGGCGCATAACACATTGTAGAGAGAGGCCGTGCCTCGTTAGATACTTTACGCAAGGAAGGCATACCTATATGATATAGCACACCACAAAGAATTTTGTATGGAAGTTAATAATAAAATTGTTACAAAAGACACTGAAGTGGCCGCTGAATTTGAAAGATTTTTTACCAATATTCCGTTTAAATGCAAAAAATAACTAAATGTGTAACATTCACAATGCCCAATGTTAAAAAATTAAAAACCACTGTAAAAATTACTGTGGGGCCACACATTCAACAATTGGCAAGTAAATTGATTTCAGCAGCATATGCAGTGAAAAAGATCAGACGTCTGAATGACGAAGAAACGGCAAGAATGGTTTATTTTAGCTATTTCCATAGCCTTATGTCCTATAGTATTCTGCAAAAACATGCTTAAAAATGCTAATATTATTAGATCGTTAGATGTATACAATACCGTGTGTAAGTACTGAGTGCATTCTAGTCGCTTTCTCAGCGCTCTATTCCAAAAAGGCTAATTTTACAGAAACATGCATAAAACATTTTTTGTAGATAATATCACGACAAACAATTCTTATAATGACCTCTTTGACCGCCGAGCCTCTTTGAATAGGTCGCGAGATATTTGCGAAAAAGTGATTTTTGGAACCCTTTGACCTTTATAACTTTTTTAGCCGGCACGATATCAATGTCGATTTTTCACATCTTCATAATAACACCGTAATAAAGGTGTACCTATACAAAAATTCAGCTCACTAGGAATTATTCCGTAGATTGGAGTTTAGAATGACAAAAATGACTGGACTATTTGAATAAAGATGATTTGACTTTGACTTTGACATAATAAATGGTATGAGGAAAATATTACCAAGATTTCGCACATAGAATTCCCATACAGGCCAACAAAAACTTAACAAAAAAGTGGATGTAAAACATATTATGTATTTTCCTTGTTGTTTGATGTCTATCACGTTTTTTAATATTACTCGAACCCAGCAGTGCACTAATAAAATCCGGAACTGAACCTAGATAGGCAGTGCGGAATCGTTCCATATAAGGACAATTACCAACGACAGCATTCCATTGGACAGGCCTGATAGATTTACACATACATACATACATACATACATAACTTCACGCCTGTATTCCCTGAAGGGGTGGCAGAGGTGCATTTCTGCACCCACATTTCGCCGGGTATGTATCAGTCCCATGTAATAGGGGGCAAGCCTATTACCGTTTTTCGGGCACAATTCCAGACTCCGTGCTGCTACTAAGAATTTCCTAATGGAAAAACCCAATAACACCTTGCCCTACCCGGGAATCGAACCCAGGACCTCTAAATCGCACGGCACATACTTGTGCCGCGAGACCATGAGGCAGT
This sequence comes from Hemaris fuciformis, assembly GCA_907164795.1. Classification (NCBI taxonomy): domain Eukaryota; kingdom Metazoa; phylum Arthropoda; class Insecta; order Lepidoptera; family Sphingidae; genus Hemaris; species Hemaris fuciformis. The sequence continues at coordinate 25,105,491 of OU015431.1, forward strand.
CGATAGATTGATAGATTTACTTTGAATACAATCACATATTATCTCCCACACACCCGCCTTTACAACTCTTGTACACCAGGATCAAAATTACACGGAGTCGCTATGGGTACCCAGCTTGTCGCAGCTCCACAACGAAATTTATCATATAATATGAAAATACAAAGTTGTACACTCAGTTTAAATACAATCTGACTTAGTATGAATACCTAAAGAAAAACACCTTAAAACCAAATCAAAGTCAGCTTGTATGGCCGCTCTTACTAAGAAACGGCAATTAAGCAATAATTTTGAGTTTTTTTTTTTTTTTTATACTGGCACGGCAAAGTGACCCCATTGCACCTGATGGAAAGTGTAATGGAGTCCAGAAAAAGTGCCGACCAGCGAGAAATGATGATCTCCCGTTGGTCGACGCAATCATGCCGGCCGAAAACCTCTTCACCTATCTTGTGAAGAAGTTTGGGGGACTAATACCATGGTGAACAAAGGACCGACCGCGAGAAACCGGCCAAAAAATGCCGGCACGGTCATCCTTTCACCATGATTAAAGCCCCCCCGAAAACCGGATATACACTGGCTGATCCCGGAACGCGGCACACTTGCATGTGCCACTATGGCGGGTTTTACGCCCTGTGTACGGTTGTCGCTATCCGGGCGGATACGAATATCCTACCACCAGCAGTTTCAGTGAGATTGTCGGAAGTCCCATTTACTTGTACTAGGACATTCGTGTCCGCCCGGATAGGGAAAGCCGTATAGAACATGAAAATCCCGCTACACCACAACTGAGTGTGTTGCGTTTTAAAAGTTAATCAAACTAAAAAGTAAAAACTAATTCTTAACTTATGTCACTGTTCTAAAACCGTGAGGTGCTTTGTATGACATTTCACTAGTTTCATTCCGAAGTAAATAATTGTTATCATCATCATCATCACCATCATCATCATCATCAGCAGCAGCCTTTCTTACGTCCACTGCTGGATATAGGCCTCTCCTATGGCACGCCAATGGGCTCGATCTTCGGCCCTCCTCATCCAACCGCTGCCAATTGTTATCAACAAGGAAAAATAGTTGCTTTGCATTTGATGACGGAGATTTCCGAAATCTGTCTTTTTCCATCCCCTCCCTTTACAAAGATTAGTATACCCTAGTACATTAATAGATTTTGGTTCGTCGTTCCATCAAATCAACCGGTTATTCGTTTGCCGATCATATTGTGTAAACAACATTGTGAACCACCATTGTAATCGTTCAAATTATGTGAAGTTAGAATAGGAAAGAGTTTTTCCAAATATTGTCTACAACTGCGATGCTATCAATACAATTTTGGTAAACAAAGAATAGTTATGAGTGTCTAATGCGCTCGGTTGTTTCCTTAAGTCCAACAAAATAACCAATAAGTAAGATTTTCGTATGATCTCATGCATTTGAATGCTCGTGCTGATAGTCGGTTATCAGGCGGGGCCGCGCCGGGGCAAAGATGAGATGAGTGTTTTGCAACTCACTTACCTAACGCCGCGCCGTGCTGACGGCCCGAGTGCGCGGGTCGGCCGGGATCACACTTTTAGTGATGTCAACCGATATTCGCAAGTAATGCACGGATTGTAAAGGATACCTTCACTTATTATATTGAACTAAAACACTGGCATCATCCTGTAATAGCGAGACATGAAAATCTTTTTGTATGATACTGAGAAAAACATAGGTATATATATATGAAAAACACCGGTAAATTCTAGTTTTCGTGGGTTATGTTTTGGACATTGTTGTTCAGATAAGAACTAGAATGTGATAGAAAAAGCTATTAAATATTACGGGATACTGACATTGAGGTCTAGAAAGCTGTGCTTACGTAATAACCTCGTGACGAGGAAGAAATGTGAAATTGTCGTGATTCCCGATAACCTACATATATCACCCATTAATTAATTATTATCGCTAACGTATTAAATTAATTGATAAGTAAATAAATTCATTAATGGCGAGTATGTTTCTCTATACAATACAAGTTATCATAATATTGTATGAAGCAATGACTCCGCGTACATGATCAGTTGTTTTGCTTACATAGAATCGTGGAGATTGTTTAAAAATCAAGAAATATGACTTAGATAAATGAGGTCACCCGCGTCACATACAAATCTGGAAAATATTGGAATCTGAAAATATTTAATTTCGCTGAGCGGGTAACATTACTACTGTTAACAAGAATTACTACTGTTTCTCATTCATACAATAGCATTTACGATGTACAGTTTTAGTGGAGGCCTGTGCCCAGCCAAAATCAAAATAATCATCCAATGATCATAATATTCAAGAGTTGTTGTTAAACATTAGTGCGCATTTGTCGATCTGCGCAAAAGTACGATGTGTGTGCGCGGTGAGGCCGCCACGGCTGATGAAAACTTGCCATTTATTGCGAATGTGTCAGAAATCACAAGACACAGCACTTTCGTTATCTAGCTCTTTAACACGAACGAAGAAATTATTTCAAGATCCATTAGGCCACGATTATTTTTTTAAATAGACCGAAGATTACGAAACAAATGCATATACATACCTAAGCTGCTGTCTCACGTCAGTGTCTGGAAGGGTAGGCAGTGGTGAGTACATCCACGTCTCACCGGTTTTTATCTGCTTTATTTGTACTTGTATTTAAGTGTGTTTACAACTTATTACAACAAGCTTAATAAGTAGGTATTCGCGCGGTAAAGTGTGAATAGAATCACGGAAATATTTACATTAAACTAGTCATGTCATTTCCACTTCGATTTTTTTTGTTACTATTTGATTACTTTTTATGCCATACGTATATTATGTATCCCGATATTAATGTTGTCGCTTCGGGATGATATAACAAGCAGCGCCATAATTTTTTAAAAATAAATCTTTAAAATTAGCAAATGCACTTTTAAAGGACTAAAATTTTAAAAGAGGAGAAATAATTTATTAAGTAATAGTAATGTAAACTCATAACATAAGTTGGGAGTGTAATTATATAATTTTCATCTCTATAATACGTTATCCTGATTCTCTATTTCAAAAGTTAACCGTAGGTATACCAATTTTCACTAGGTACTCAAAGTTCGATGCTTTAGAGAAGCCTGTCATTTTGTCGCACAATTTCGTCGATGGTATTGTGTCGGGAAATGATGGCGGCTCGGGACCGGTCGCTAAGCGCTGTATACAGTTACAGATATCTGCATAACTGGGCGGCCGACACTGCGGCAGGATCTCCGCACAAACCATCAATCAATAATGTTGCACTCCACTAAACTACATACGAGTACTTGCTCTCGCTGCGGACTCTGCGAATGTACTCGAGGATTCACTGAGTACATTTAACATCTACCATTTATATACATACATACATACATAAACTCACGCCTGTATTCCCCGAAGGGGTAGGCAGAGGTGCATTTCTGCACCCACATTTCGCCAGGTATGTATCAGTCCCACGTAATAGGGGGCGAGCCTATTGCCGTTTTTCGGGCACATTTCCAGACTCCGTGCTGTTACTGAGAATTTCCTAATGGAAAAACCCAATAACACTTTGCCCGACCCGGGAATCGAACCCAGGACCTCTTGATCCCACGGCACATACTTGTACCGCGAGACCACGAGGCATTACCATTTACCATTTATATATTTAACCACAAATAACTATCTAACAGCGACTATCACTGTTACTCGTAGTATGTTCAAATAATTAAAAAAAAACACTTTGCGCTAAAGTATTTAAAATGAGATATTTAAAAACGAAGACAAAAAACTGATTCGTGTAGTGAATACGTGATTACGTTGTGTAACCTTATGCCAACTACCTGTCTGACTTGTGTAAAGATAATAACCCTTATTTGTGAACGGTACCAGAGCTGCTAACACGCAATTTATAAAATTGCTAAGGCTAGTTGTATCGTTTAACTCCCGGATGGGCAGTAACTACGTTTAGAACCTAGAATTAGCTAAAAGTATGTTATTTATATCTTTAATGTAACTAGTATGGTTCAAATCCAAATACTGAATGTAACGATATGCGAGTACAAGATCGGTCGGTTAGTTGATAAAATAAAACGCGGTCACGATGGTCCACAACTATTTATCTAATATACGACTATTTCCCAGATACGAAAGCAGAGAATAACAGATTTATCATAAACACTCTTAGGCATCTATACAAATGCAGTATGAAGTGTCTGTTTATGCTGCGAACTATGACCCTATACCCTGAAACCATGAGCGTAAAAATTATAGAAACTCACCGGCAAGTTATGATGTTCGAAGTTTGGTAATTCTCTGAGCCCATCAAAATTATAAATGCGAAATTTGATAGCGTCAAACAGCAATCACCTACATAATGACCTATTATGTAGTTTAAAAGACTGCATTATATTAGTTGTGGAGTCGTAAAGGTGTGAGTGCCGCGGCGGTGCGGTGGCCGGCAGGGGGAGGGCAGTGATCCACGGTCCCGTCCGTAATCGCTGATAACCTTATATTATCGCCAAATATTTCGCTCCTACGACTCATCTGTGACACGAGCCCGAGGCCTTATCGCTCCTTCTTTTTGTTCTCTGCTCCAATTTTTTACGGCATTGACATTAAAACAAATCATAATTTGACAAAAACGAACCGAAAAAAATTAGGCTCATCGATCCGCGGTTGAATTCGTCGATTACGACAACAAAGGTTATTTAAAGCATACCTCGATCAGAGGTGACAGCAACGAATATCCTTTTGATTTTGGCGCCCTCCTTCTCTGGAGGTTTCTCTATGACGGGGTCTGGAAGTGGTCCCTTCTTCTTATCGTCTACCTTGGCGTCTACAGAGCCTTTCACCAGACGCGTGCTCTCGTAGAACTTGCGCGGGCCATACCCGAACGGCCGTGCCGCTTGTAACTCCTTCTCGGCTTTTGTAAACCTGAAAGACATTTCACCAGTTATTATGTTCAGCATTTTCGTTAGTCAAATACACATTATAAATATTATCAAAACTATTTATTGCTTCCAGATGCATCTCGAGATTACAAGTCATCTGCATAGTTGCCTTTCTACCTAGATTGGAGGCCACATAATTCAGAAACCCCTTCGCCGTGAATATGCTTTCTACCAACATAACCAGTGAGTCGCTAGGCTAAATATGCAATGAAATTACATCATATAATAGGTTATATTTTTGGGTAGGCCCAAAAATGAGTTCCAATTCGGATTGGAACTCGGAAACACCTCGGAGGTGCACTTCACACACACCTTTCGAAATCATGTATACAATGAATACACTCTCATTCATATTTAGGAAAATATACCTATTAAGTGTAGCTTTGAATATATCAGAGGTCTTCACACAAATTTCTACCGTATCAACAATCCGATAATCCTCTAATTCCTTACAATAAGTAAATATAGACCCAATGTTTGAGAGTAATTTTAAGGGGAAAAATTTACTACTTTTTAAGACTAAGTCCACTGCTACTTCAATAACTATGTGCACAGTTCAAAAGTAAGACATATTTTTAACATGTACAATCTTTTTCGTCTGTTCATTACGTGAACTCGATACACTATGTATTTTCAACATGGGTTTGGTGTTACAACTAATGTTTAAAAAAGATGTTAAATAAAATATTGTTTTCTAAACATTTGAAAAGAAGAGAAGTAGTAGAAGTGCTAAAATAATCATAACAGAGTGCAGTGTTTACTTGCTGGCGGACACCATTTTCATGGTCTTGGTAATTTTCTGTATGTTCTTGATGGATTTGAGTCGCACGGACACTTGTTTCAGTTGGACCATGCTTGGATGATCCCGTCTTTGGTCAAGTCGCGATTTTACGAAAATGTTTGTGACATAATCTACACCATTTCATTCCTTTGACGGTGTCATTTGTTTGTGAAATCATGTGTTTCACCTGAGAACATAGCGCATAGATAATTTATATGTAATATTGAACCTCATTTGATAGATTTGTATATCAGAATTTTTATCATAACATTTAGTTCTAATAAGCTCAAAAAAATAATGTTATGAGCTTCAAAAGCAGAATAAAACATATTATCCAAAATCTTATGCAATTTTGAAGTGTAAAGTTTCGTATATATATATTTTTTTAATACTGGCACGGCAAAGTGACCCCATTGCACCTGATGGTAAGTATAATGAAGTCCAGAAAAAGTGCCGACCAGCGAGAGATGATGATGATGATAGAGTGGCGGGCAACAGCCCGTAATTATACCCGTATAATTCTAGTGTGGCATTGTTTTATTTTCAACAAACCATTTATTACTATTATTTATTAATTAATTTCAGGGCAGTGAGGGAACAATACTACAATAGGTACACATATGAAAAGGTCATGTATGCACTCTACATGAAACTTGTTTACTTTTCAACATAGTGTTTGCAACAAATGCATATAGAGGACATGCTAGGGCTTTATTGAAGGACTTGGAGAAAATTAGACCCACTTGTATAATGGATAGAGGAGAAGGTGGTAATGTGACCCCCGCAGGTATATTGGCCCCCTTGAATAATAGTTAGTTCGCATAACGCCGTCTTATATTATTTTGGTGCAACGGGACCATTTCAGTATACTATTGATTTATTACCCTACAAATCTGCTTGGGGCGGTTACGTACGTTCGTCATTTCAACAAGTCGAAACTCGTACCCGACAAACTTATTTTTCGACTGTGAGTTTTATTCCATAATTTATAAAAAAAAAAATAGTTTTTGCTGTTTTTTTGAATATTGTGTTCGTGACACTGTCTTCTACGGGATATATAAGGTAAATATACATTTTTTACATTTTTTCAATTGTTTTAGGTTGTTTATCAAAATATTTTCAATAATTTTAATTTGGCCCCCTGACACTGGTTGTATCATGGCCCCGGGGGCACATAACAAGTATGACTTGCTTATCATTCACATATTTTTATTCTGCGGTTTCAGATGCCTAGACAAACTGTTTTGCCTCTATCTTCGATGAAGAAACCAGAGACGTGCATGCAAGAGTGCATCAGGTATATTTGAGCCGCCTACGATAGTTTTTCCAAGCAAAAACTTTACGGATATTTTGTTAAAAAGTGGACCTCCTGGAACGATTGGCAAAGTTCATCCATTTGGTTGGATTCGATCCAATTCGTTCACTGAATGGTTCAGGCATTTTATTGATAATTTTTTAGGCATTTTATTGATAAAATTACCCCGGGGGCCACATTACCATCAGTTGATCTCGAGATGCCAAATTTGATTACTTAAGAATAAATGATAATTTTGATTTCATTTAGCGAGTTTCTTTTGTTTCATAGGTAGATATGTACACACAAATAAATACGAAACCCAATAAAACATTTTCCATATTTTTAATTCCATTACTTTAGAAATAAACCTTAAAAAACAAAGTGGGGGGCCACATTACCACCTTCTCCTATATATAAATAAATAAATAAATAAATACACCCAACAGTCAAATACATAGTTCTGATCCCACACTAAGATACAAGTCTTGTGTCGTGGGTATCAGAAACTACGAGAGACTTTTCGGTCTCACATACACCCAGACCCGAAACAAATATTTGTGGATCACACAAACATTTGTCTCGGTGCGGGGATCGAACCCGCGGCCTCTCGTTTCGCAAGCTGGTGTCTAGCCAACTGCGCCACGGGGCTGTCGAAAAGTGGCCAAAAAGTTCTCGAGTGCAAGCCACGTACCGGAAAGCGCAGCGTAGTACGTCCTCCGACAAGGTGGTCAGACGACCTAGTACAGGTCGCGGGACGGCGCTGGTTGCAGGCTGCTACCAGCATGTCCCTGTGGATGTCATTGGGAGAGGTCTATGTCCAGCAGTGGACTTCCATTGGCTGATGGATTGGATTGTATAATGTATAAATAATATATTCAGGTATAACAAAAGTACAATATAAGTACAATATATTTCATGGCTATCATAAACGACTGCATTCCCGAGCTATTACTCTATGAAGCTTAAGATTTTCCTCAATGTAGACTATGAAGATAAATTTAATGCTTTATAGTTTCATATCTCGCTTCCAGGTGTCTGTATGACTGTAAAACAAGGAAAATAAGTCGCGTCCTTGAATAATTGAAGTGTTAATGTAGGTTTGTTTTTATTTCGCGTCGAGTCGCGACCCAAATACACAAATAGAAATATCCAACGGCAATATACTCGTAGATATGTGCATTATCAGTTTATGTTTATCACTGACTTTTCTTATATGTACTATACCTATCTACCTATTGCTCATATATATACGTCCCACTGCTGGGCACGCATCTCCTCTACAACTGAAAGGGGTAAAGTAGTCCACAACGCTGGCCTAGTGCGGGTTGGCGGACTACATACCTAATAAAATATAATATACGCATTGGAGGATGCTTTTAAGACGCTCAATTGGAAAGGACGGGGCGTCAACATTAACGGCCAATATATCTCTTTGTGTCGGTTGATTGTGATCGCTTTACTTTTGTTTACATGTGCGGCGGCGTGTCCTCGCGTGTATTTATGCTCAATGTCACCTTATCGCCGCCACACCAGATGTACCTAAAGAGAGACTTTTTACTACTTCAAGACTGTACAAAATATGCACCTTCGCAGATGTTTGACACCAGCAGTGTCATCATCAGCCCATATAGGTACGACCCACTGCTGGACACGGTCTTCCTCTACAACTGAGGGGTGTTACGCCTTAACCGGGTAGACCGCGGTGGCCTAGTAAAAGTTGGCGGCCTACATAACAAAGAAATTCTTAAGAAATTTTATATGAGCCGGTTTTCTCATGATGTTTTCCTTCACCGTTAAAGTGCCTGCTAATTCATTGGGATTTAAACTTGCGAATGCTGAGTTTTTACAGGACTGCGCGCCAAACCTTCGAGGTCATTACGACATCAACAGGAGCAGCGGATTGGATATACAGAGTGTATTCAGACCGTGATCGGAATCTAAGGCAGGTAATAGCTAAGGTGATTACAAGCCGTTAAAGAAAATCCCGACAAATAATGAAAACAAATGACACACACACATACAAACATACATAAAAACATTCACGCCTGTATTCCCCGAAGGGGTAGGCAGAGATAGATCTGCACCCACTTTTCGCCAGTTCGTGCCATTGCGTTTTCATCCCACGTAATTGGAGAACCTATTGCAGTTTTTTCGAAAACAACTCCTGACTCCGTGCTGCTATTTAGAATTTCCTAATCAAAAAACCCAACAACACTTTGCCTGACCCGGGATCTCATGATTGCAGGGCACATGACTTGAAGCGCGAAACAACGAGTAGTTTTAATACATGGTAATCAGGTGCTAATAATATTTTTTCATTAGATAAAATGAACCAAACATTAAAAGAATTCCGAATTCTTGTTCCTAAAAAGTTTATATCATATAAGGAAAATAAAACGTTCAATATAATTGAATACGCATATTATATCACAAAGAGTGAGAAGTTTCACAGAATCCTTCACGAGCCGATGTTAAAACCGTTTAAGAATCCAATAAATTAATATTAAAAGACAAACTTTACTGTTTACGATAAAAGAACGCGGCCAATATAATTTCGGTGCATCTGATTTGAATCTCTTTAGTTAATTGTGACGGTTAAAATATTTTTTTTATATTATGATTAACCCGTTAAATGGCATTAAACTTATCTCAGTTAGTAAGTCAGAGCGTAAGGACCTCAATGACAATAATATGAAAGTGTTGACAGCCCCGTGGCGCAGTTGGCTAGACACCAGCTTGCGAAACGAGAGGCTGCGGGTTCGATCCCCGCACCGAGACAAATGTTTGTGTGATCATCAAATATTTGTTTCGGGTCTGGGTGTTTGTGAGACCGAAAAGTCTCCGTAGTTTCTGATACCCACGACACAGGACTTGTATCCTAGTGTGGGGTCAGAACTATGTATGTGGTGACTGTTGGGTGTATTTATTTATTTTATTTTTTGTTCGCGATACAAACACTTTAAGCAGCGTGGTCGAGACTGCCAATCCGTAACATGATTTTTCAAATAATTATGCCTTTTCACGTTTTGCGTTTTAAGCAAAATGCGGTGAGAAATAGCGTCAGTAGAATTTAGCTTTGTCTGCTGAGATATCTTGACTTTTAGTTTTATGATGTGAAGTAACTAGTTAAGTTAAATAATTACGATTAAAAATATCGCGAGCCATCATTCCAAAAATAAAACTTTTGAAGTTTTCAAGAAAAATTAGCAATTTCGTCTTGTCATCTTTTTCCATTAAGAAATTCTCAGTAGCATCACGGAGTCTTGAAATTTGCTCGAAAAATGGCAATAGAGTATAGACTCGCCCCCTATTACGCGGGACGAAATTACTATTGGCGAAAAGTGGGTGTTGAAATGCACATCTGGCTCCTCCACCGGGGAACACTGGCGTGAGTGTATGTATGTATTCCATAAATAATATCATTATTGAATTTGTATTAAAAACAGGAATAAACGCGACAGTCACATATCTCAATATTCGGTACCCACATTTATACCACCAACATCCACTTGAAATTAAAACCGACGACCCCGTAAAGGTATTTTACATTATCCATAATGGCCAGCAATCGAATAATTAACTCTATTATTATTGGCGTTCATGAACTGCAAAGAGTACACAAAATCTAGTGTGTAATTGCGCGTTTGACTTCTATTCCATAAAACAAGTATATTACTCATCGGAATCAGTCTCTCTGTATATCAAAATTTGAATAGGCTGACATATGTATTTGTTTCATCATCATCGTCAGCCCATTATACGTCCACCACGCTGCATAGCGCGGGTCGACGGACTACACTCCTAAGAAATTCCTAATATTTTTTAGGTCAGCAGATTTCCTCACGACGTTTTCCTTCACCATTGATGGAGGCGATAATATTTATTATGGATACACACATAACTCACAAAAGTCAGTGCCTGGTGTTTGAACCCGCGACCGCTGAGATTTGACTGGACCGCACGTCTAAACCTCGAGGCCATCACTATATTTTTTTTATTTGGTGTGAGGTAATCACTTAGTCGTATCCGTATAAGCACAAACAATTGTTGCTTTTATTGTAAGAAATGCAAGGATTAGGTACGCCTAGTAGTACTACGAGTAGTAGTGTAGAATCTCACGAAAGAACTGAGTGACGAAGCTGGGGCTTTATTACACTTTCGAGAGCACCTTGCTTACCATCAAGTCCGGTGTTGTCACTGTGTCGTGACCGTATAAAAAAGAAAAGGTATCCCTTTTTATGAGTTGAAATAATTAGATCGTATTCGAGTGAGTAAAATGTTGGAATTGTAAATGTCGAAATAAAATTTAATGAAGGCGGTATATTTGGGGCCGGGTTGTTAGACTAATATCCGTATGAAAGCGCCGGCGCCTGCTCGGCCCGCTCCACACAATTATACATTCGTAAAACAATTATATTTCTCGTTAGCTGTTTCCTCGTATTAGATTTTATTCAGATTTATATCAGAAAATATCATTACTACTTTATTGTAATTACTGCCTCATGGTTTAGAGGTTTTCGATTACCGGGTCAGGCAGAAAACGATAAGGGGCTCAGGCTTTGGGTAATAGGGGGTTACGTGGGATTGATACATTCCAAGCGAAATGTGAGTGCAGAAATGCACCTCTGGGGTAGGCCCCATCGGGGAAAAAAGACCTAAGGTGATGTATGTATAATATTTGTTGTGTAACAGTATTTTACAAGAAAAAATGCATGGAAAAATTTACCGCACTATCACCTGATTACGCATGTCTCATTAGTTGGCTGTTATGTCAGCCTATTGGAAACCGGGCACAGACTGACTATGGAGTGCGACCTACCTTTGTTACTTTAGCGGTCACGAGACCCTATGCGGTTGGATACAAGCGTGTTCTGGTCTCCAACAATCTCGCTCACTAAACACCATTCTGATGCAGCTGATTTATCCGCAGCTCAACCCGATAGAAATAGAACGTGACTGTAGAGTACACAGTATAGTTTCACGGTACAGGTAATTTATTTAAGATGCAGCGTAATACAATCTAGTTTGTCGTGTAAAAATATGCAAGCTGATTTTATTTATTTATTTATTTTGCTTACTTTACATTTATATGTATATGCTTTATGCCTTAGACATTATCTTACAGTCAACCTTAAAAATTAAAAGTAGGAGCATACATACATACATAACCTCACGCCTATAATCCCCGAAGGGGTAGGCAGAGGTGCATTTCTGCACCCACATTTCACCAAGTATTTATCAGTCCCACGTATTAGGGGGCGAGCCTATTGCCGTTTTTCGGGCACAATTCCTGACTCCGTGCTGTTACCGAGAATTTCCTAATAGAAAAACCCAATAACACTCTGCCCGACCCGGGAATCGAACCCAGGACCTCTAGATCGCACGGCACATACTTGTACCGCGAGACCATGAGGCAGTCTAGCATAAACAACATATTATGATACAATATTAGTAGACCACTAATGTTTTGGGTAACAACTTATTTATAGGAAACAACAATAATTTCCTCAAGAGGAAGTATTTTTTTTTTATATAGTATATCATCTGGTCTTGAGCAGCCCATATCCATCCGCTACCCGCCACCACCCTCAAGTCGTCGGACCATCATGCTGCAAGACGTCCAATACTAAAAATAAGGGATAAGGGCTTCGTTCAGCAGTGGATGGCGATAGGCTGAGAATAGAATAGAATATTATCTGGATCCCAATAGAATACACAGGCCTTACTTATAAACGTAAGTTAATTTAACTACTGCTTAAACGTGCTTTGGCCTGCTCTATGAACCTGACGTTCGAGTAAACGAGACAAAGCATGTTCAAGTCAAAGTTAAACTATATCAGCAGGTGGTATTACTGTCACTTCGCAGTGGTCGCACAAAAAACTTACCAGCGTGATTAATGTGAAAATGTATGATTAGTTTTAGCGATGAGGATATTCGCAAACCGAGACGCGGACTTGATCAATAATAAATAACTTGTTTTCAAAATAAGTAGAATTCTCAGAAATTAAATGTAATATTTTGCGTTAGTGGTGAACAATTTTATACTGAGGTTTTTGGAATTAAGTACCTTTCCTCTTGAGATTCTGTAATGCCTCTAAGGCGCGGCTGATGGCCAGTGGAACGCGAGGTAGGAGATTTCAACCGAAAAGGTAATCACCGTTAACCACCAGAAGTCCACTGCTGCTTGTGGACATGAGTGTCAGTTCTAACGAATCGCACTACATTGGTGATGATTTCATTGATTGGTGGAGTGTTAATTTTGGAACTGAGTACTTTTGAGACTCTTGGATGATTATTACCGTAGCACAGGATATTTACCTAGCATCAGCCTTTATATTCGTGACAATGTATCATTTTAAAGCAATTAGATATATTCTGTGGTTGATTCCTTCCATTTTAATCAAGAAAGTATCAATCGCCGAACCGAGAGGTTTATAAATTCTCATATTTATCACTTCATCAAGTTGAGGAATGGTTTGTCAGCAGCATCTAAGCGTGTAGGATAGTTGCGAGAAGTAGTCAACTAGGCCAATTGACACTCTATTCTATAGGGATAACGCTGTGCTTACCACGGCGTGGAGCGATGTCACCACCACTGTACTGTTTCTGAATAAACATAATTATGTCGGAAACATAGGCCGAGTGAAAAACTTTTAAGACATTCAGACGTTATATTTCCAATAAAACTTGACAAATTATAGTACAACGAAACGTGAGACAGTTCCTAGGCACTTGTTGTCCGCGCGGTGGTTCGATGAGAATTGACGACGTTCAAGCTGCCACTCCCACTCGTCGACATCGCTTGACGTCCCCACTCTTCGACTCCGCACGGAAGTGAGCTAGACTCTGCCGAGCGTGCTATCTGCACACTTCGTTTCGCTGTCAGTTGAAGTCCTGTACTAATGACCAACCCGACAATTATATATTAACATAATAATTTCGCCCATAATATGAACAGTATAGTAGTATGACACTACAGAAGAGTTACGATCAGATTTAGATTTCGCAACATTAATCTTTATAAAGTCGTAAATCGAAGTATGGAAGTCGTGATGGCCTCGAGGTTTAGGCACGCCGTCGAGAATCTCGACGATCGCAGGTTCAAACCCCAGGCACACACCTCTGACTTACGAAGGTATGTATTTATGTATTCACATTGAATTATCACGTACTTTAACGGTGAAGGAAAACATCGTGATGAAACCTGCACACCTGAGAGTTCTTAGGAATTTCTTAGGTGTGTAGTCCACCAACCCGCGCTAGTCCAGCGTGGTGGACTAAGGTCTAAACCCTCTCAGTTGTAGAGAAGGCCCGTGCCCAGCAGTGGGACGTATATGGGCTGATGATGATGAATCTTTATTCTCTTTTGACACTGCATCCCTATGTCATAGAGTGAGTTTGGTTGATCATACAGCAGACCGATACCGATAGACGTTGGTTCACTACCCCAACAATAAAAAAAACATTAACAAAGATAACAGACAAAACTTCATTATTTTTTTATCAATAAAAATATATTATAGGATTGTTCAAAAATAATAACATGACACGTATGTATACGTAGCCTAAATATATTGAAACACAAATCGTGTATTTAAATAAAACTAATATATATTACATAACATTCAGTATGCTAATGATAACAGCAAAACTCAATCAGATAGGCGAAACCAGATGTCGTGAGATGAATCAGTCTCCCGAATCGTGGTTACGCAGAACTGCTAGTCTACCAGAACGCGCAATAGATCGCCGGTGCGACGCAAATAATACACATAAAATATTTGGTATAAAAACTGGTTCGACCTTCGTGCCGGCTGCAAACTTGTTCCAATTAAAAACTCAACGCTACGTCCGTCTACATAAAAAAATCACATAATAACGATCAAAATTTTAACATTCTCCAATCACTTATTTATTACTTTACTCGTAAGGACTAATTTTGCAAATATCACTATGAATATTAAAAAGATGTTTGACTCAATTCAACTACTCAGGAATGGCTGATTTCTTCCCAAGTCAACTTTACACAAACATATGTTAATCAATATACATTATGTAACACATGTCATGACGTAATATCGCAATGTAAATAAAGTATTTAAGCCAAAAGCGCGGCCGACAGAGGAACCCTAATAACTCTCAAACGCAACCTCTCTCTTGTATTGCACGAACTAAGTTTTTATCACTGCCGGTAGCTCACGAAACGTACTCAGCACAAACTATTATTTGGATATGGCATATCTTTGAATATTTGAAATCCGTGCCACAGACTGTTGAGTCCATTACACCCATTTTAATTTTACCAATAATATTTACAGCAGTAAGTTAAAACATCTCTCCTTTTGGGTTATGGAGGGAAAAACCGGACCGGACTGCCACCGAACATACACACTCACTGTTCTGATCCCAAATTAAGTTTTAGGTCATGTGGCGTGGGTTTTAGAAACTACGACAGACTTTTCTGTGACACAATCACCCAGATCTGAAACTAATATGTATTTGTGGATGACACTAACATTTGTCTTAGTGTGGGAATCGCACTTGCGGTCTTAAGTTTTACTCTCATTGCACCACGGAGGCTATCAACATTTATTTACAAAATTTCTGATTTTGCCTCCTCGTAAATAATTTCACTCTAATTGATTTACATTTTAGGATCTTATTAAGACCCGCTGAGCCTCGCCGCTTGGTGACACATCTGTTTGTGTCACTGCCGACCCTGTCGCTCAAGACTTACAGATATAGCGTTTTAAATATTTATTTTATTTCTAATTATGTATTTCCTTTCATAAAAATCCGTGCAAGGCTAATACAGTTATTACAAACGGACAAAGTGATTCTCTAAAATTTGATTAACTTAAAAAAAAACTTACAAAATTTAAGTCATCGAAATTTAAGTTATCTAGCTGACGTTATTAATTGTTAATCTGACGACGCAATACGCCACATCCAAGTGGATTCGTTCATTCGCGCGCCTACATAAAGTGCACATAAAAGAGGCGCCCGCGGCAGTGCTGTTTGTTTACTCGCGAGCCTCCGCCGGACTCACTCGCTCCGCCGGCCGCAGCACTATATACAAACACTAAGTCGATCCAATACTTCGCCTGGAAACTCGCTGAAGGCAGCGATGGACATCCCAACGCAGCAGGTCACCCCTAACTTATCCTCTTCGCCACCAGACAAGGTAAAACATTTAAATGTCTAATTCATTTATTTTCGTAGCAAAAAATGCCCATACTGCTATAATTTAACTATCGGTAACAAAGAATCGGCAAAATAGCAAGGCATTTAATAAGCTAATAGAAATCCAATAAATACACATTTAGCACGCTTCGTTCAAGGTCTGAGTAGAATAGCGAGAAATCTATCATTATCGTTTAATAATATTTACTTATTACTAAATATATTTTTGGAATTGAAATTGACTCTAAATATATACTTTCTTATTTTTTTTACATCCGGCTCATGACCACATCATTAAACAATCCACCCTCAATGAGAAAATTATGCAGTTAAGTTTGTGTGTCTGTCAATGATGATCGACTGCTTGTATCTGTACTAGCTCTCTGCGAATGTGATGATGTGACAATGCGAACATTTTGTACTTAATCATCGCACTAGGATGCAGACATTCATACTACTCTCTTATTCGTCCTCGGCAAAGAATATAAATAGCGTAGAGCGAAGTTTTGGTCGACATCTCCACATACTAAAATTATAATAGCAAATTATTCGCACATAACCACGATCACAAATAAAAGAAGACAGAAGATTAAGTAGATTCTAAATAAAGAAATATTTTTTTATGCTAACAAATATTAGCAGAACTTAAAAAACCCGTATATTAATGTTTTGTCGATGTAATGCATAACTGTTGGGCCATGCAAATTATTTCTATCATATACTAACAATTAAATAATATATTACAATAAAATATGTAAATTGTAAAGCAAATCTAATTGTATAATACAACCCGATTTTCGCATAATAAAATGCCATCGTTTATGTGCAAAACATTTGCTGTAAAATATATTATTTCGACAATGTAATTACGATTGCTATCCTCGTACACATAACGACCAACATAGGTATTATGCTTTCATTACTTGATTAAGTGATTGGATTATTGTAATTAATGTAATGATTTCTATTAATAATGCTGTTTTACATATTGAACTTCATAGCTCTTTCCATCTTACTTTAAGTATAGAACGGGAATTTATAAATGATAGACTTGCAATTTTTAAATTGTTTGTAAATTTTTATAATTTTTTTAATGTAAAACAACTTTGTATGTATAGTAATAACTCGTATTATAGATGTTGGTATTATTTATAATATATGGAAATTCCTTTGAAAAACCTGATTGAACCATAATAAGGATTTAATGTTGTCATGTCTATACTCTAATATTATTCTACTAGTTACTCACTGGTGAGTTTATTTAAATCAATGTAGGATTAATTTTAAAAACTAGTTTGTAATCATATGATTTTTTCGTAACAAAGCTGTTTATTAGTGGACATGTTAATCGAGTCAGCTCTTTTTTAATTGCTTGATTTACAAATACTACGACAACAAATCTGGTCATATAGAGATAGAGGTAGATATATTTGAGATCCACATAAATACATAAAAATAAACTCTAACTTTAAATACTCTAGATACATTAACTTTTCATTGCTGGCTTTTGTATTTCATTTATTTTTGTAAGGAAAAGTGACAAAGTGACTCGATTTACACTTGCTATGCACACATATTGATTTTTTGATTATTGTGTATGGATCTCGATACATTTATACAGGTACTCTATAAGCTTGTTTGTATAATGACGCAGAAATTGCAGTAGGCATTTATAATAGTTGAATTTCTAATAAGGATTGGCAGAACTCGATAAATCATGTATAACGTTTCTAACGCAAACGCGGAAAATAACTACGCTTTATAAGTTAATAGTTATGTAGGAAATAACCGTGTTTCCCTTCTATCCTTTCATGAATCCAAGGGAGAGGTAACACCGGTCGGTGTCATGGCTCATTTGCATTTATTAATAAGTATGAAATTTGCCTGATCCGTCACAAGTTTGATGCCAAGGTCAAATTGTTAACATTTTAGCTTAATTCGCAGCACAATTATAAAGGCAAAAACAAAAAGTATTTGTTATTCGTAAGACATTGTGTCGCATATTGAACTTATGGTTGTTGTGGCTTGGAGACATATCGGTGTATCTCAGATTACATCGATATTTAATTATTACGTTTCCAGCTTTATATGTAGACTAACCGTTACCGCCGTGCCTTTGGGAATCGAACCCAGGGGCTTTCGATCATACGCCGCAAAAATGAAGGCTGTCGTTCAATAACAAAACTTGTTCATAGCGCATAAATAAACCACCATATTGGAGGTAATAGCAGTAGCTCTTCTCTGCTAAACTAAAGTTTATTAGATATCCACTCTCTCATACACAAGCGTGCAATAACGCCGCTCGATTTCATTTATTTATAAAACCAATGAGATAAACTTTGTGACCATTTTTATTATTTAATCATTCGATACGTTTATCTTGGCGATTATTAATTTAAATAGGATTCTGTGGCCTTTGGCCGCAGTGACGCAGACGCGAGCGTCCGAATTGGCCGAGTCAAATTTTTGCGATATTGATATCGATATACGAGCGTGATGGCCTCAAAGATAAGCGCGTGATCTACGGAGACTTTATCTCGGCGGTCGCGGATTCGAATATAACGCAAACGTCTATCATTTTTAGTTAATCCTATTTACGTAATTATTGCGGACATTGTATTATAAGTGCGCTTAAAATTCACATAGGTACATTAGTCTAAGAACCAATAGTTGCGGGCCTTACAAATGTCTTATCAAAATAAGTAGGTCGTTTAAGAATACAACAAGCAACGTCTTGCTTCGGCATCCAATCCCGTGGCTGTTTCCTCTTAGCTACACAACTTACATTTTGATCAACATTGAGATCTTCATCATCATCATCAGCCCATATACGTCTCACTGCTGGGCACGGGCCTCCTCTACAACTGGTATAGGCTTAAGTCCACCACGCTGGCCTAGTGCGGGTTGGCGGACTACATACATAAGAAATTCCTAAGAACTTTTTAGGTGTGCAGGTTTCATCACGATGTTTTCCTTTACCGTTAAAGTACGCGATAATTCATTGTTAATATATAAATTAAAAAAGTCGAAGTTGTGTGCCTGGGGTTTAAACCCGCAACCGCTGAGATTCTCGACCGCGCTTAAACCTCGACGCCATCACGACTTAAGTCGTGATCTTCATCATATATGTACATATATAGTTTTTGATTACCTATATTAGCTATTAGCTTGGTGATGACGGCGTGACGCCGGTCGAGGGCTACAGGTTATCACGACTAATTCCACGCGCCACATCGACCCTCCGCCACCATAGGGCAACGATAGCTCGAATAAATACTTGTATACAATTGCTATCCTGTATTTAACGTACATGCAAATTGCAATTATATATCGAAATTAAACCGTCGATTTTGTTTTTATTCTATGAATTTTCGACTGGCAAGAAACAATGCCTAGTGTCTCGATTTATGTGGGGTCACGGCAGTACCATACTTTTCTCGAAACAGTTCAAGCCTTTTTCAACCCCCTTATAAATTCGTGGTGGATAACACTAGCAGCCTGAATTTTCAGTAACCAAACAGGCATTTTGTAAACACAGTATATTTCAAATTTCATTTAAATTGAACAAGTATTTTAGGAATTATAACTATCACGCACTCACTGACTGACTGATCATCATAACTCTAAGGCACTACTAGCAGACATAAAAGCTTCAAATATAGAAAACAATTAGTGTTTCATGTATAATTCAGGGAAAAACATCTAGAGACACCAACTGCATAAATAACTTTGTAATACCATATAAATGTATAGGATTCTTCTGCACAATCTTCTAGTCTTATTCCGATATCGCAGGTATTCACATAAACCACATTTTATTTAACTTACACAATATGGATAAAATAAAAAAATTAATAGTCCTAAGTCTAATTAATGCGCTAATGGATATCGGTTCTGCAGTTTTCACATTCGGTTAAGCTTACGTGATACAAGTCTGGGTGTTACATCTAATTAGTGCCGACTTTGGAAGTATTAAGTACTTGGCTGTCGCACTAAACAATCTAAATTAATATAATATTTATTACTTGGGGGTTGTGAGATATGTACATTGTGTTTTAACGCGATGGCTAAGTCAATATATTTATTTAGAACATTATAGATTTTTAATATTTATATGGTCTCTATTATATGTTATATATTAGGTTAGCTATTTATGGAATAACTTAAGGCAGAAGGTAACCTGAAAGGTTACATGGATCTCACAACTATTTACGGTAGCAGATCTGAGATGCGAGATTTCTTTGCTTTTACATGTTATGTTTTTGATGGCTTAAAATATACACGAAGAACATTTTTTTTTTTTTTTTTTTTATAAACAGTCACATACATAGTTCTGATCCCACACTAAGATACAAGTCTTGTGTCGTGGGTATCAGAAACTACGAGAGACTTTTCGGTCTCACATACACCCAGACCCGAAACAAATATTTGTGGGTCACACAAACATTTGTCTCGGTGCGGGGATCGAACCCGCGGCCTCTCGTTTCGCAAGCTGGTGTCTAGCCAACTGCGCCACGGGGCTGTCAATACAATGATACAAAACTAAACAAATTGTTCATATTATATATTTCCTTTCTTAGAGACCCTAGATTGCTGTTAACAATAGGTCGTTTCAATTGCAGCCAAAACTAATGCAAGGTGGCAACTACATCCGCGAGGGCCGCGACTCCGCCAAGTCTACCTGGCTGTTGTTCTCCCCAGCCACTCCGGACGAGGCTGGGGCCCTAGCCAAGTTCCTCAGCATCTTCTCCTCACATGGCGTTAACCTCAGCCACATCGAGTCCCGCTCCTCAGCCAGGAGACCAGGGTACGAGTTCATGGTGGAATGCGAACACGGAGCAGGAGACTTTGGAGCTGCTCTCGAGGACCTGAAGACTAATGTCGGTTATTTGAATATCATCTCCAGGAATTACAAAGATAACAGATGTGAGTAGACAAATAACATTTAATTCATAGATCAATTATAATACCTTAATATAAAAAAAATGTGATGACTTACTTTTTTGTATTTTTTTCAGCTGCCGTGCCGTGGTTCCCAAGAAGAATTCGCGACCTAGATCGCTTTGCCAACCAGATCCTGTCTTACGGTGCGGAACTGGATTCCGACCACCCAGGATTCACAGACCCCGTGTACCGCGCTCGTAGGAAGTACTTCGCCGACATCGCGTACAATTACAAGCATGGACAGCCACTCCCACACGTGGACTACACTCCCGAGGAGGTCGCTACCTGGGGCGTGGTGTTCCGGAAGCTGACTGAACTGTATCCGTCACACGCTTGTAAGGAGCACAACCACGTTTTCCCCTTGCTCATCGAGAACTGCGGGTACAGGGAAGACAACATACCTCAGTTGGAAGACGTCTCTAATTTCCTTAAAGGTACTTTTTCGTATCAATTACAAGATCATAAAATTTTTGAAATATAGGAGCAATCCACACTGATGTAACAAATTTTGATCTAAAGAACAGTTTAAATATTGAAATACTTTATGACAGATTGCACGGGTTTCACCCTGCGGCCGGTGGCTGGTCTGCTGTCCTCCCGCGACTTCCTGGCGGGTCTAGCGTTCCGCGTGTTCCACAGCACGCAGTACATCCGGCACCACTCGCGGCCGCTGTACACGCCGGAGCCCGACGTGTGCCACGAGCTGCTCGGCCACGCGCCGCTCTTCGCCGACCCCGCCTTCGCACAGTTCTCGCAGGAAATCGGACTCGCCTCGTTAGGAGCTCCTGATGATTACATCGAGAAACTAGCCACGGTAATGCAACATTTGTTGTGTATCATCATTGATCGCTATTGTTGTATTAATACGACCCCGTGACAAACAGTAGTCTGTCTACTTCTGTGTTACCTAATTGTTTCGTAAGGCTTGTCCGGTCGGTTTATACATAGCATGAGATACAATTTATTAGTTATAGTTCAGTTAGTAGTTTATTCCGAAGTAGTGACAGTTTAATGCATATTTATTTAAGTAATTAAGTCCAATTTAATACATTCACAAATACATGTCATGTCAAGAGATAGAGGTAGTATCGAATAGCGAGAAACAATATGTGGTGTTGTGACACAATCATGCCCGATTGATGCACTTGGATCTATGAAAACAAAACTATCATAAACACATTAGGTAAAACAAAAGATGACTTGTAGTCCTTTAATCAGCTGTTTACTTTCTTTATAGGTAAACATAGGATTCATTTAACTCTATTTCCTATCATTTAGATAGTTGCTAGGTTAATTGTTTATTGTTGTTATTGCAGTGTTTTTGGTTCACGGTGGAATTCGGTCTGTGTCGGCAAGACGGCAACTTGAAGGCGTACGGTGCCGGCCTCCTGTCCTCGTTCGGCGAACTGCAGTACTGCCTCTCCGACACGCCCGAGCTCAGGCCATTCGAGCCTGTGACCACCGGCGAGACCAAATACCCAATAACTGAGTACCAACCGGTGTACTTCGTGGCCAATAGCTTTGAGGATGCTAAGGATAAAATGATGTACGTCATTTTTAATTTAATTTACATAGTTTACTTTTTAGTGCGCAGCCTAAATAATTAGGCGACGTAGTCCCGTAGGTGTGGGTTACAACTCCGGGCGCAAACACGCTTTATGAATTTATTTGTGTGTCCGTAACTATTTATTGCGAACTCTAGTAGCGTAGAATTTTTTTGTTGAAAATAATGAATCTTTCTGAGCATTATACACTTGATAAAGTACCAGTGTAGTAAGTAGACCAATGCCGCACTAGGGCAGTGGGATGATGTCTTACCTCTACCTCTTGGTAGATCTATTATCTAATTTGGTTATTATCCAGTACTTGAATATTTGTGGGCTACATATTTATGCAACAGGTACTTGTAATCAATTGCATTTCACTATATCGGTTTCGCGTTATAAGTACGTACATATGTGCCGTGCGATCTAGAGGAAGTGCGTGTATCATCCACAAGGAAATTCCCAGTACGATATTTAGCTCGAAATCTGAAAATTTGCCTGAAAAACGTCCATAGGCTCGCCTCCTGTTACGTGGATTGAATTTTTTTGCGAAAAGTGCACAAATGCAAAAGGAATAAATTGTAATTGTAAATGGAAATACGGGCGCTAATGTGTATTTACGTTAATTCATTTATATTTTGGCACGATGAAGTGGTTCTATTGAGCTTCACATTACATGCAGCACTTTTCTGACACTGTTTACATAATCTAATTCACCTTAAGTAAAATTAAAACACATGTACTTGTGAAAAAATATTTTTAGAGTAACTAAAATACGAAATTCTTTTATATAAGAAATTCGATTTTTGCCGAATAGGCAGTGTAAGATGTTCAGTTAACATAGGATTTGTATAATTGCAGTAAGTTCGCGCAGACGATTCCCCGTGACTTCGGCGTCCGCTACAACCCTTACACCCAGAGCATCGACATCCTGGACTCCCCGCGACAGATGAAGGACCTGCTGCGGGAGGTGCACCAGGAGATGGACCTGCTCCTCAACGCCATGGACAAACTATAGACTGTCGCCTCTAGATCATAAATTTTATCTTAAGGATAGAACATAGACAAGTCTAAAGAGAGTTAAACAATAAGGTCACTATCACGATATTGTTACTAATACCTAGACATTGTAAAACTTGCGACCATCATCATCATCATTGCCTTGCCCTGTTCCCAATTTTATTTGGGGTCGGCGCAGTATGTTTTATCCTTCCAAACATCCCTATCAGCCGTCATGTCTTCAGTCACCCCTTTTTCTTTCATATCTTCTCTCACGCACTCCATCCATCTTTTCTTTGGCCTTCCTCTGTTTGTCCATCCTTCGACTTTCATACTCATTACTTTTTTACCAATATATGTTTCGTCCCTCCTCATAATATGACCATACCACGACAGACGGTTTCCTTTCAACTTATCTATCACAGGAGCCACTTTCAAACTTCCTCTAACGTATTCATTCCTCACTCTGTCAATCCGTGTTACCCCACACATTCATTTTCATTTTTATATCCTGAATGTTTAAATTATCGCTACATTTATTTCTCTAAAACTTTGTTAACTAATCATAAATCAACAGAAATCTGCCAATGATGATGATGATGATAAAAGTAAGTTGCATAAGATAATATAAGTGACTAAAACAGGAATATTATTATCACTTAGATTAGTTATGAGTAGTTAGTTATTATAATTGTTTACTTTTTAAAGTAAGTTAATTAAGTATTAATCTACTATATAAAAATAAGTCGCGTTTTCCTCCCTGACGCTATAACTCCAGAACGCGCGAACCGATTTCCACAGTTTTGCATTCGTTGGAAAGGTCTTGGGCTCCGTGAGGTTTATAGCAAAGAAAATTCATGAAATTTTTCAACAGAAAAGCGGGAAAATCTTTTTTCACATATAGCGCCATTTTTCTCATATAAACTGTTCTACCTAATATCCTGTCAGACATTTTATGTTTAT
The DNA here is from genome assembly GCA_907164795.1 of Hemaris fuciformis. Classification (NCBI taxonomy): domain Eukaryota; kingdom Metazoa; phylum Arthropoda; class Insecta; order Lepidoptera; family Sphingidae; genus Hemaris; species Hemaris fuciformis. The sequence continues at coordinate 25,130,134 of OU015431.1, forward strand.
CCCATCAATACGCTTAATGGTCCCCTCAAATTAAAGAACGTATTTAAATAAAGGTTTGGAATCGACAACATATATCCACAATATTCGAATAATTGCGTATTTTGGATTTTAAACATGTAGAATAGTGTCAGTAATAAAAAGGGATTGACATATTTTTTTGGTTGTCAAATATTTATGCGTGCGTTCAGAAATTTATTTTTAAACTCCTTGGTTTAAAATTTACAAACGAAGGCGGGCTCGGTAGTCATCACGCTTTGAAATCTAAAACACTCAACTATGCAATGGAATGCACTTGGTGTTAAGAAAATTGTTGAGTAATGTTATTCACGTGACGTAACTCAAAAGACAACTTAGAGATGAATAATTGGTGCTTGAGAATTCATCAATTAGATTGATCTAAGGATTTCATTGATCCCAACGGGTTTGAGTTCAAACGAATTCAGTTCCCAATTCGTCTTGCCTTTGCCATGACGATTAACAAAAGACTGTTTGTGATCTAAATTTAGACAATTGAAAAATATATTAAAAAAAGTAAATCAGAAGGTGCTTCATCATCATCATCATCATCAGCTCATATGTGTACGTCCCATTGATTGGCATAGGCCTTCTCTGCAACTGAGAGGGTTTAGACTTCAGTCCACCACGCTGGTGCTTCAATGAGGAGAATTGAAACCGACTGCATCCCATGCTGCACAATATGTACATGTCTAATTTAATGACACACGATTGATGCATTTAATTTTTGTACTTTTTTATATCTGTATTTTTATCTCAATAAAGAGCTGAACTTAATATTTATTTCCATACAATCAAAAATAAAATTCAAGTAATATGTAACATGACATTCAATGACTGTAAGGCGGTACGAAGTTTGCCGGGTCAGCTATTTATATTATAGATGTGAATGTAAATTTGTTTGTTACGCTTTCAAGCCAAAACTACTTAACCGATTATTATCATTAAAATTTGTACACATAGTCTTCGAGGTATTAGAAAGGAGATAGGATAGGTACTTCTTATTAAAAAACCGGAGGGTAAATAATTGGACAATGATTGAAAAAAGATTTGAATGACTTTTGGTATGCAGATAGGACCCACCGATGTACACAGGATACTTTTTATCCCTGAAAATTTAGTGTTCCCGTGGGAATGGTTATCCTTACTATTATATAAATGTGAATGTAATATAATGTGTGTTTGACCCTGTGAAGTAACATAGGCTATGTTTCATCCCGGGAAAATGTAATGTTCCAAAGGGATAAACATATTAAAAATACGAAAATAACTTTCAGAGTTTTTTGATTTCGGTGATGTGATGGATAAAAACGGGACCTTAAAAAAGGACATAGGCACCGTTTTTTTAATTCAGTAAGTGCCATTATGGGCACTTGAGGAACGATTTATAGATTCACTTATTATTTATCTTTCTGCACCCAACCCTGTAGTCTACGCGGACGGGGTCGCGGGCAAAAGCTATAAAAATATAAAAATTGCGATTACAAAACAGGTGTTGTTCGTAGAAGGGTGAAAATTTGGGGTTGTATGTATTTTTCAATGCTGAATCATAAAAAAATAAAAACTTAAAAATGTCCACAAAATAAAAAATAAAATCTTTTGGGTTGGACCCCCCTTAACACCTAAGGGTATAAAAAATAGATAACAACCTATTCTCAGACTTACTGAATATACATATAAAATTTTACTCTATACAGATTTTGACCATATTTTTTTGTTTAAAAATTAGAATGGCCATTAAAAAATAGAGGTTCATCATAGAAGGGTGAAAATTTAAGATTATAATAATTTATCAATACTGAATCATAACACATAAAAACGTTAGGTCAATAGAAAAAAAATTATCATACCCCTAAATGTTAAACCCTTAAATGTTGGCCGATTCTCAGACCTACCTACGATATACATATAATATTTCATAAAAATCAGTCGGGCCATTTCGGAGGAGTTTGCAAAAAACATCGCACACGAGAATTTTATATGAATTGCAAAACAACGTTTGCCGGGTCAGCTAGTATAATATATATTGTAATTTATTATTAACTGAACACACAGGTGTGGAATAAAACAAGGATTATTAACCAACGTTATATATTCAAGAATTTGTACAGAATAAATTTTATGAATTGTGATAAAAAAAGACAAGACGCTCTCACAACGCGCCCTACGGTATACTTGTACAACTAATATAAATTAGATATTAAGAAATTTACATTCCGAGCATGAGGCGACACTTTATGTACAATATGATTGCGGAACATGCGACACTTGCTTCCACACTAATGCGATGTAATTGACACACCATTTCTAGTGTTGTAAGCCGATCGGACGCACGGAACAGACAAGTTTGAAGTGATGTCTCAACTTTCATATTAAGTTTCTATTGAAGTCTGTACTCGTCTGCTTCGTCACCGATCAATGTTAATAAATAATGTTTTATACAAAATAAACTCGGCAATATTGCTGCAATACATCCCGGAGTTTGTTTCATCGCGGAGCATCGGGCGCACAACGAACCATCTCCCGCACTAAATGCAAATCAATTTACAAAATCTCAGTTTCTATTACAAAAACAACATTAAGAGAAATGTTTCATATTGAAAGAAACCAATGGAACTGTTAAAACAGCGAACGTATCACAGTTACTAGGAATAAATAAATAAATATTACTTTTTACAATAAATACGTGAGGTCAATTTTTAAAACTCTTAAAATATTTCATATATCTTACGCTACTTAGGTACATCTATATCTATACATTACGTTATAAAGATATGTCGTTTATTACCCACACTAACAGGCTGAATTGTGAAAGCAAAATTTATGTAAATATCAACACCAAAAATCTATCGTCGGAAATACTACCATAACATTTAAAGAGCATATTAATTACCGTACAATTAAACGAACTAAACAATCTGTTACATTGCATCTCGTCTAGCTACGTAATTAAACAAATGAGTTACGGAATATATCCTACGTTAACTCTATGCATTATGCATTAGGTACAATACGCTATAATATGGCAAGTATTTACAATAATGTTCAATAGGAGCGGATCTGTTGACTTCTGCTACTCCTCCCGGCGGTGCCCTGTACCTCCCGCCCCACTCCTCACACTTCACTCTGCATGCAGTGGATCGACGAGTCTTCAGACAACTCATCCATTGAAGAATCCGTGAAAGAAGTTCCATCTGAAAACAAATACATATTTTATTTATATTTTATATGCTTACAAATACTGAAATTGCTAGCACTCAATATTTTTTTTTATTAATAAAATTTACAGTGAAACCTGGTCAACTGGGATCTCAAGGGACCATGTGTTTTGTACCAATTATAGAGGTTTTTAAATTAGACTGGTTTAAGATTACAGCTGTCTCATTTACAGAGGCCTCCGAAAGTGAGTGAGTGAGGTGGAAATGTTAATAAAAATGTGCAGTTTTGGTGTTATGAATGCATCGTACAGAGATATTTAATTATTTTAAAAAATAATAAAAGTTTATGACTTAAAATAATCGGATTTGATTGTTTGAAATAGGTCGCTACGTGCTGAGACCTGTTTCCTGATGAAAAAAAAATGAATATTTTTTCAGATGCTAATAATGTGTTATATTTACATTTGGACATTTTATACACTGGTAATTCCATGAAAAAATGCGGTGACCTCATTGGAATGTTTCTCACTTATCCAGGTCCCACTTAACCAGGTTTCACTGTATTTAGATAAAATTGATGTTAAAGTCGAACCAAATTGAAATTTAAAAATTATATGATGCGAATAATTCAAACTAGTTTTAAATTTTAAATGATAAATAAAAATTATAAATTGTTCATAAATCAAGAAAGACGTTTAGATGTAGAAATGTTAGCTGGGTTCGTGACACGTGATGCAGACTCACCTATAGGGACGAACGGTGGCTTGTTCTGAAAGGAATACGTGAGGTGGAGGTTGATGGGCCGCCCAAACCCCACCGGGTCCGCATCCCGAGACATCACTGTGGACAACGCACCCTCAGTCAAAAATAAGCTTCTCCTTCAAGTCAACGTCACACGCGCACTTCGCTGAGCATTCTTCGCAATGCGTAAAATACACAAATAATTCGCTTTTAGCTTCAAATTCATGAATAATTGCTTCATGAATCTATTCACGTGTTTTACCAACTGTAGGACATGTTAGATAGTGGTATACATGATATGTTCCAGCAGCAGCCAGCTCTCCCCGTGGATACTCACATTGGTTCTGTTTGCCCTTGCCGGTGTGCTGGTGCTTCTTCTGCCTGGCGCGGCTGTTCTGGAACCACACCTGCGTGACACGCTTGCTGAGCCCCGTGACCTGCGCGATGCGCTCTAGGTCCTGCCCGTCGGGGTTCGAGTCCAGCTGGAAGTTGGCCTGCAGCACCTGCAGCTGCTCCTCCGTGAACGTCGTCCTCACCCGCTTCGCCTTGCTCTTGTGGTAGCCCTCTGAGTCGCATCCATCTGACGATTAGTATCGATCACATTATCAAACAAATAAATTTTAAGCCAGTACGCCCTAAACGAAACACAAACGAACGAAGCTTTAATATGTTTTCGATTCCAAATGTGGGTTTTTGCCGACGGGCCAAGACAATTAACTAAAAACTTAATCTCCTTTCAAGAGCCCGAACTCACTCACACTTTGAAAACAAAGCTATAATAAAAAGGGTATCGGTGAACAACAAACCAATATAAAAAGCTTGTTAGGCCCGAGAGTTATAAAAACGCACGTAACAGATTAATATCGGTTACTACGTTTCAATAACTCTTCGCGTTCCCGATTCCGATGATTTTACTATCGTCCGTTATTAATTGTCGGCTGTTGGGGATCAATAATATGTAGAACATAACGTGGTATCTGGTAAATATTAGTGCTCAGTACGGTATATGCAAGGGTATGAAGAGAGTCACCGTCGGAGGAGATGGAGCCGCCGTCGAGCGTCTCGAGGTAGTGCGGCTTGCAGAGCACGCGGTCCTCGTGCAGCGCGAACTGCTCGCCGGTGGAGAGCTGGCGGCCGCACGCGTCGCACGCGAAGCACGCCAGGTGGTACACCTGCTCGCGCGCCTTGCGCACCCAGTCCGACGACGAGATGCCGCGGCAGCACTTGGAACACTTCGCGCCGAAGCTCCTGCGAACCAACCCCAGCCTCATCACTCTGGCTCTCACGCGCACACTTGCACACTGGCCAACCCTTCATCAATATGCATGAACTCGGTAGCGAAATAAAATATGTTTGTCTCACATTTTTTATTTATGTTGCGATGTGTATGAACGCGCTCGGCCAGCGCCCACCGCGCCACTACTGGCTAATGTAGGAAATCGCCTTGTTCGGTATGCAATCGATAATGCGCAAAAAAGACCCTATTAAACTGTGATATAACCATTTATTCGGAATGTGGAGTAATAGGATAATTTGTATTTCTGGGGCCTTGATTGTCTCGACGTAATCATTCAGAGAACACTAGACTATAAGTCCGATACAAACTTAATACCGAAGAATAAATGTGTATACGATTCAGGTATAATATTTAGGGCAGGAATAAGAATAGGTGCTGAAAACGGCAATGAATTAGTGTATTTTTGACCGCAGTATTACGATCGACGTTAATTTCCATTAAGCTGTCTAGTTACCGAAGCATTAAGCAATATATGCGTGGTAAAAATAATGTTTAATAGAGAGGCGGTGGCGCGGAGCTCGGCGCAGGAGCCGCGGTGAGCACGCACCTACACCTAATGAATAGCTTAGTCTCGCAACAGCACTAATTGAAATAAACATTCGGACGATACATGATCGTGTTCGCTCAGCAAACAAACATATTCGCTTTTTGTATAGTATATCTTTAAATAGTAATTATGGCTTGGCCACGAGGCTTGTCTTTATCAGAGGTACTTATAGAAAGAAAGAATACTCAGTTTTTTGAAATTACCTATTCCTTTCTTATAAGAAAGAATACTCATAAAATAAAGTAAAAAATACATAAATTTCTAAGTAACATGCATATAAAAATGTATATGTAGAAAGTACTAACTTTGAGCCCATGTAAAATATCCTTTTTTACTTTAAGTACAAAAAAATATATGATATTTTATCTTATTTTTTTCAAATCTTTATACAACACGCCGTCAACGTACTGACAAATAATGACATATCGAATAGTCAGTCGACATAGTTATGCTGACAGATTCGTTGTCATGTTTTTTTCATATCTACCGCAGTCGATTCCACCCATTCTTACTTCAAAGCCCTACCGATTCTAAAGAATGAGGTATTTAAGCACAGTAACTACTCCTCGCCTAATGGTAAGGTAATTTTATTCTGGCAACATACATACGTATATGTACATAACCTCACGCCTGTATTCCTCGAATGGGTAGGCAGCAGTGGCGGTACTTCTATAGAAGCCCAAAAGCGTTATACGTTAATTGTGTAATGTCTAGTTTATAATGGTTTATAGTGGGGTTAGAATAATCTTATTTATAATATGTCAATTTGCGTTTGTTAAATAAAGAATTAAAGCTTAAAAATTTATTCGGAATTTTGTAAGGCAAATTGGGCTTTTGGGCTTCTATGGAACTACCGCCACTGGTAGGCAGAGGTGAATTTCTGCTATTTCGCTAGGTATGTATCAGTCCCACGTATACGTAGGCGAGCCTATTGCCGTGTTTTGCTACCACTTTGCTCGACCTAGGAATTGAACCCTGGACCTCTAGATAGCTCTACTCTATTCTACCTAGCTCATACCTATGCAGTTCTGTGAGACCATGAGGCAGTCTGGCAACCCTTGATTAATCTCCCTTAATTTCCAAGTATTTTTCTGAAACCGTATTGGTTACCAAAGAGGCAATGCAAAAGAATAATAATTATTATGGTGTGATTAATCTCTGTGGGCGTCCAGTGGCTCCGGTGCGCTGATAAAAGGGTAAATAAAAGATCAGCTTCAAGACGTAACAGATAATTCAACGCCGATTACCAACTTTATTGCGTATTGAAATGTTCGCGCGAGATCTTTTTAAATGCACTGTTTAATCATTTTTGTTGTAATGTTTGTTTGTCATTTTGCACCTTCTAAGCCAGAAAATATGATGTTATAATTATTTTGTTTAAAACCCAAATGTGAAGGCGCAACGTTTTAATAAACAGCTGCGATCAAACATTACTCCCACCACACTCAGGTTACCTTGTGTTGTAGGTATTCAACCAAATCATAGTTATGATCTCAGAGACGAAATCAATCCCGCAGACAATAGTATCGCGGGTTGTAGTGAAAATTACTGCAATATGTGCGTTTTGGAGCTGGACACTTAACGCAATAATAGAGTTATGTGAGATAGTAGGATACAAAAAGTCATATTGCTAATATTCCATCATGTTAGATGTTAACGCGACATTCTGTCATCGTCACCATAAACTTATAACAATTTGCTTGTCAACATTCATCGGTCCAAATACACGCCAGTTAACCATCTGTCCGCCTTGTTTCAATGTATCCTTCTACGTTTAGCGAAACGCGTTCCCTTTTCCTGAACACTACGTTCTATAGTTACACCTGATAAATAAACGTCGCATTATATCGGCAAGAGAAGACAGCAATCCGTCAGTTATCTGGCGCGTAGTTTTATTGCAGAAAGTATCGGTTTAATGTGTGCGAGGCTGCGCCGCGACTTGCGCCGGCTCCGTCCGGCTCCTGCGTATTATCGTTTCGCCAACGCGAGATATTTTAATTAATGAACATAATATAAGGTCGGCGCGCGACGTCAACATCCCGCTCTCACCACACGATCACTTAAAGCGAACATTAAAACGTTTGTTTATTTTGTTGATGCTCCCCGCCCCGCGCCCCGCGCCCGACGCCGCGCGCTGCTTAAGGCGGCGGATTAGGCGCACCGCGTGATACTGCACAAATCACGATAGATATACAAACAATTGAAAAGGTTTTATCTACCGAGACAAATCCTGTCTACTGTCTGTGTACTTTATAGGAATTAAGAGCAATATTAACATACTACTACTACTGTTACTACTTATACCTGTTAAAAAGAAAACACGAAAAAAGGTAAGATACAAATACTGTACAAGTAAATAAAAACTTGAAAAATAAAGAAAGTTAGTCATAATAAAGCACACAGTAAATGAAAGAAATCCGTGAATGAGTTTTAACAAGTCGATTTCTGCGATGAGGTGCGTGGAGCTAAATTAAATTTGTGGCAAGGAATTACAAAATTGATTGAATCTGATACTATCTCGATTTTGCATTTGGTATCATCAGTGTCAACAATTTTTTAAACAATAGATGATCTCTTAATTGTCTAGATGTAATAGAACGTGTACCTTCTATTTAATCTCATACGAGTAGGTAACTTTAGCACTCTAAACTTTATTACAAGTACATAATACATATATTTGCGAAAATTCTTGTCAAATGATGGTTCAAGTTTATTCCGATCGTTTAAATTAACCTTTGTTCCCAGGTGAGGTTAAGCATTACACGCATTAGCGGTTTCAGTATACAATGTCGATCGCGTACTTTTGTAATGTTTTTGTCGGCCGTTCATTACAGTCCAATACGATTAGCATTCGGGTAAGGTCAACTTAATGTCATGTACTTCGCCTTGGCTGTGTCCCATAACTAACACGTAACGTTCAACCAGCACGCAACTCTAATGGTTCCCTATCGCTATTAAATCACGGCCACAGAATGTTATCAGCATTGTAGCGTTATTATAGTTAAATTGAACAACATGATAACGCTTTACAAATAATTCAACCACGATAAAACAATATTTTACTCGAAGAAAGAAATTATAAAGAAGGGATTACAAATGTTCACAGTTTAAAGTACTTAATAATTACGCTTACATTATGAACGACCCCGTAAATCTGTCCAGTGGCTTACAAACACCCTGAAGTCATTGAAATGAATATAGTGGAATAAAATAATGTGTGGTAGTAAATTTTACGCAGTTTTTTGCCAATCTCCGCCTTAACCATGCTTGAATGGAGCGTTATCGCGCGGATGACGTAATGTATGTGCTCTGACAGGAGCCCGCGTATCTTCCCTGGCCGTATCTCCGACCTGCCCCGCATCACTCAATGACCACTTAGCCAATTTTGTCTCATCTCTCCATTTGGCAGACGTCTTTCCGAATTACTTATCGACAGATCCGTTTGTATATCTATATGTACAGATTGCTTCGATAAATAGTGCTGTAATTTATTTACATGATAGGTTTTCCGTTCTCAGTGGCAGTCATGTTCAATAATACTTTTGACAGACGCGTGGCGCAGTTGTCTAGTCACCAAATGGTGAAACAAGTTACCGCAGGTTTAACTCCTGCACCGAGACAAATGTTTGTGAGATCCGCAAATATTTGTTTCGGTGGTGTTTGTAAGACCTAAAAGTCTTTCGTAGTTTCTGATACCCAGGACACAAGACTCGTATCTGAGTATGGGATAAGGACTATGTATGTAACTATTGGATGTATTAATTTATTTTTTATTTATTTTTTAAGTGCCCATAAAATAATTCCCTCTGAATATATTCGGAATAGTTGTACGTTCACTTTAGTAAAGCTTGCAGAAAGATTGAAATGCGCTAACACTCAATAAGAATTCGATTTCATTTGCGTATTTAAATATGTATATGTTAAGCTAGTACTACGTTGCTGGGAAAAATAATACGCTACTCTAAAATTTTAGATAAAGATAATAACTGACTGCCTAGTGGTCTCGCGACACAAGTATGTATGTGCCCTGCGATCTAGAGGTCCCGGGTTCGATTCCCGGGTTGTAAAACATGTTGTTGGGTTACACCATTACGAAATTATCATTAGCAGCATGTATTCTGGAAATATGCCCGAAATACAGCAATAAGCGCGCCCTCTATTACTTGGGAGTGATCTGTGATACATACCTGGCAGAAATGCATAGACGTAAGTACATTTATAAGACATCATATTGCACAGTAATCTGCATGCAACAATTGTAAAATCTTCACGAAAAGTTTTCAACAAAGACAATTTTATGCTAATAAGTCTAAATCAAACTAGGGATTTCTCGATCATACGCGTCTATTTCGTCGCGGGACTTTCGAGCCAGTCATCATCATCATCATCATCAGCCCATATACGTCCCACTGCTGGGCACGGGCCTCCTCTACCATTGAGAGGGTTTAGGCCTTAGTCCACCACGCTGGCCTAGTGCGGGTTGGCGGACTACACACCTAAGAAATTCCTAAGACTTTTTTAGGTGTGCAGGTTTCATCACGATGTTTTCCTTCACCGTTAAAGTACGTGATAATTCATTTTGAATACACACATAACTTCGCAGTCAGAGGTGTGTGCCTGGGGTTTGAACCCGCGACCGTAGAGATTCTCGACCGGGTGCCCAAACCTCGAGGCCATCACGACTTACGAGCCAGTGCGGCCCATAATGTACTTTTTGCTAGAGTAACATAAGTAAATTAACAGGTAGGTACTTTGCGTGTACACAGAAATAACTTGACATGTATTTAAATATACTGTAGTAGCCAATAGCATAGTAAAAGGATAATACACAAAAGTGTCTGTACAAGTCTAGATCTAAATACAATTACTATTTCAAAAAAAAAAAAAAAGTTAGTAGCTAACTACGGCGCATATGAGGGAACTTCATAAGACGCTTTTTTTAGCGTTGGCTTGTATTTGTCATTTTAAAGAGACAAAATAAGAAGTGATGAACTCGAGGATACGTCTCCGAATTTCGTGCTAAGCTCAAGTGGTTACCCATACGGCTTCGCCGGAATGCTCACATTCTTTCTCTTCTGTATAATATACTATTTGACCCTTTTACCCCTTCATATCTCAAAGATCGCTTTTTATTTCTCCACAACTCCCATGCCAGGACCTTGAGGTCGTCAGAGGATTTAAAATTGAGAATGGCTGTGCATTCTACGACTTTCATGGATAAGTCTTTTACGGTCCAGGCTGTTCGATTGTGGAATGCCCTTCCACCTGCCATAAGACGAGCGGAAATTATTCATTCATTTAAAAGACAAGTGAAAGAGCACTACCTTTCTCTCTAAACTATCTTTTCTCCTTTTATATCACTTTTAGTATGCTATACATTATATATATGTATATATATTTATTTATATATATAGCATATATATATATTTACATATGTATTTAAGTATAGGAATACGTATATTAATATAAATTTATTTGTATGTTTTATTTTTTTCTTCACACTTTATGCTACCCCTATTTATTTTTCCTGTTCTATTATCCATCCAAAGGTTGTCTGGAAGATATTGCCTAGAGCGATAAGACCGCCTCTTGTTTTTGTTATATTTTTTTTTTATTTTTTTTTTCTCCATATATATTAAGCAAGAAAGTGTAAATAAATAAAAATAAGGCGCGCGGTCGATATTCTCAACGGTCGCGTGTCCAAGCCCCGGGCACACACCACTGACTTTTCGAAGTTATGATATGTGTACTCACAATGAACTATCGCGTAATTTAATCGGCACTATGGCTGCGTCGTGGACTAAAGTCTAAGCCCTTTCAGTTGTAGAGAAGGCTCGTGCTCGGCAATGGGCTTGATGATGACGACGATGATGACGAAAGACAGCAGTAATATAGTTCTATTGCGTAATGCTATCGAGCTCAAGCCTAGTTATTTTAGGTGCAAAATAAAATACTTTAAAAGACTTTTATAAGATATAGTTGTAATAAGTAAAGCTCCAAATTTTCCATCTGAATTTGAGTATTGAATTGACATTATTCGGAATTAACACACTCAAGTGCATAGTAGTAAATCGAAATAGTTCTAAAATGGATAGTATTCAAATTCGCTAGCTCTGTTTCGCAATTCCTCTTATTGTGTGTAAATGCAGTAAGTTCGAGTTCGGGGCTGCGGTGGAGGGGTGGCGGGTTGCCTGGGGGAGGGGGCGGGGGCTGGAGGATGTGCAGTTCGCACTCACACGCACTCAGTGCAGTATCATTTATCGTTATTATCGCGAGGCAACATTTGCATATCAAAAAACGTGCGTCGATGAATTTCAGCGTGTTATCAAAGGCTTATTAACATTTTGTCGCCGGCCGAATCAATTAACGGCGGCCTCTCGAATAATAATTAACTGAGTGGCACGTTAACACGTTTTAACACTCCGCGGTAATGAAGATGTCGGCTGCCCGCGCCTCGTGACGCCTGTATGACTATTCATGGGCGTCGGGTGGTCCGCCGCCTTCGACCCTCCGCCCCTCCGCCCGGCGCCCGGACGACCAGACAATTGTTTGTTTAATTATATGCCGCTAGAGATTACCCACTGCGAGCCGCCTCGTATGTGCATCGCGTCTACTGACTTTATGGGATTGCGATAAGACGCACTCTACGTTTCTGCTTATGGCTTGTTTTGCTTACTTATATCTGAATTGTTCAGGCTTCAATCCCATCAGGTACCTACATAGTGGTTTTCAATGCCTCATTTTGAACACTTTCAAATTCAAATCGCAATTTCCATCATTTCTTCAATACTATTACATTGCGCATTGATTACTTCTGCAATTAATTCTTATATGAATCCTACTCCCCCGTAACTCTCACACAGCGCTGGTCACTAGTATTCACACTATATGCCTGATAAACTTTTAGCTCAAATATATTTTATCTTAACTAAAATGAGTCTTAAGTAGGACAAATGCACCACAACTGGAAGGAAAATGTTAATGCAATAGATCACTCGAATAATATGTAAATGATGGCATTCCTTGTTATTATTTAGAGCATCGATGGGTTGTCTAAAGTCAATTGAATTCATCCCACACACGGTACAACGATTATATCAGTACTCTAGCAATATTAATCGAATGTAACTGTTTCTAACTACAGTTATGCCGAACAAAATATAATACCTACACAACTAAACAAACAGCATAGGGCTCGCGTTGCACCATTACAGCATGCGGCATTAATCTGCACAGGTTTGATATGTGCTCAGTGCTTGTGTCACCACCACTTCATTATTTATGGTAACAGGCTCCGCTTATGTTAGTCACAAGTATTCACTCCCATTCATTTCCTGCACATTAATCTCGAGCTAGTTTCTGCAGCCGGCTACGGTTCGGTGCAACACTTGGGATGATTCTGTTCATTTATCAGGATTGAGGAGCTCGTCCAGTGTAGCCTGAGGAGCGCGCTAATGGGTCGGGCGGGCCGGGCCGGGCGCGGCGCCCGCAGGCTGTTTGACACGGGGTGCGCCGTGCGTGGAGCGTGGAGCGTGGTGCGCCCGCGCATCCACCGTCGCCCGCGGCCATCCACATAAATCCTCACTCGTTGATTGCTTTTCGCCGTGAATGGACGTCTTTTAGTCTCGACGCCCATGCTGACTAAGGGCTAGAGCCTACTGTAAGAGCTTCAGATTTGTCATGGAAATATTTGAATTGTTATTGCAATAGTTTTTTAAATTTATTTTTACATTTTCAATGATATTGCTAAATATTTTTGTTTATTTAAGTGTGGACTTCTGCCTTGGTGATATGTGATTTTTCGTTAGTATTAACGTGTACAGGAATATAGAGAGCGCAACGAGCTTTAACTCAATGGGCACGAGGAGAGATCCGTAGCTTGCGGCGCGGTGTGGAAGCGAACCTTTACGCCGGTCCGGGCGACGACATTATTTAAATTATTTGTTTTAGATACAACGTCGATGCAAGATTCATTGGTATATTACAGCGGCTGGGGCGCAGGCTCGGAGGACTCCGCACGCCGCCCCCGCCACAGCACACATTCTAATAGCTTTTATTAGTGCGCGCAGACGGAATTACCTGGCCGATTTATAATTACTTAAAACTTTATGTTATTTATACTAATAAATGCAGTGCCCACTACATCCCCACGGGGCCGGTGCACCATAGGACTAACTCCGCATCTCCATCACGCATTTGTTTATGAAATGAGTTTGGCAACCGCTCATTGGCAATCAGTCGGTTTACTTGACCTTTGCTACTTGTTAATCCAACATTGTATTATACACAAGAAGAGAAACAAACTTGTTTCTCTCGCTGCTAACTGACTGCCTCATGCCGACACGGTTATAATTGAAAAAAGATAATATCTAAGAAAAGGATTGAGCAGGTATGTGCTTATTATACGATTTAGCTTCTGTTTCACTTATCTTTTATTAGGATCTTTACACGAGACGTTTTTTATCTCGCACGTAGAAGCACTCGCATCGTTTTTGTTTGTTCATAATATTGTTTATTGAACGAATCGGTTTCCACAGACGCGGCGCAGTCGGGCGAGCGGCTCTCGTTCGCGCTCCGAGAGAAAGTCTGTTCCGTAATAAATTGTAGATCGTATTTAATTACAATAAACAGTCGGAGTGGATGTATTCGATAAATGTTCGTATTCAAATGGGACACAGCTAGAATTTTGATCCAATCACAGATCCAATCAAAGCGTGCACGAGGCGTATTGATTTTATTTAAAAATATGATCTGGAATGGCCGTGGCGGCGGCGGCGGGCACCGCGCTCGCTCATTGTTTATTTGCTATCGTTCTAAGGGTTTATTTATGCGGTTAGAGATTAATTAAACTCAAGAGTGGACAAGGCGAATTTACATAAGACACGATGCGCGCATTTGCGCCGGGCGCAGTGTGGGCGGCGACATCGCGTGAGTCGCACTGTCTCAGTGTCGCGGGCTCGCCGTCCGGCGCGGCGCGGTGTCGCTGTGTCGCCGAGCTGCCAAGTGTCGCGCGCCGCATCACTTGCAGCTTTTGGATATGAACCTGAGATCATTACGAGCGCCGTCCAGCTCCAGCATTCATCCAATCGAATCCGCCGCGACGTTAATTAACACTGAGTTAATAGCCGCCATCCACGCCGAACGCCGAGAAAACATTTTACTTTAAATTTTCTTCATTTGGTTGCAACATAGTCCACGTGGTAATGCATTTCAAAATACGTTCCGTCAATAGGCATGCACCTACATACGTACGGCTGATTACAATGCATTATTCGTGAGCTCATTATTAAGCAATTAAAACGTATCTCCAAACAAAGATAGAGGCGCGACCGCCGGCACCTTCCGGCTCTGTGTGACATAATTAATGGGTGTGTACGGTGTTGTCCCGCACGACAACGCTGGCCCCGACAGGACACCCAGCATCAGACATCCTGTGAGAGAGGCACGTCACAGGCGGGGCGCGGGCGGGGCGGAGGCGCGTGGCAGCGGCGCGGCGCGGGCTCGCGGCTTCCTTACAAAAAGGCGCGCTAAATAAACAATAACCGGCAGATATATGAAGGAAAGCAATTACCCGCGTAGCCGAGGGCGCGCACTCCATCCGCCGCTCGTTATAACACGAAAATGTTATTTAAACTCGCGTCACGGCTACGTTTTAACGAACTCGCCGATTGGCTCGCGTTTTATTTTGTTGTGTGTGCCAACATCGAGAATGACCCGTTTTTTATTCGGCAACTTTGTTGGCAGCGCCGTCTCGCCGCCACCGCGGCACCGCCGCACCACGTCGCAACCATCTCATCCAGTCTGCGTCGCACTACATTAGAAACCACATACTTACATTGCAGAGGTCCCTTAAATAAATTTAAATTCTTACGTTTCTACGCTACCTATGTTATGCAAGAGATTTTTATAAATCTATAATTGGTAGGAGTTAAAACTGCAATCGCTATCATTGTGTGTTTCTGTCGAGTTACTTAAACTAGATAAGAACAGGGCACATTCCTCGATGTTGCACACGACAACATTGCAAGGGCACTGCGTTACGTCAGACTATGATTAAATATATGAACATAGCTCTCCATTTTTTTAACTGTCTGCTCAAACTGATCTGCAATTAAATATGAAATAGTTTTCACTTGATTTACGTTATTTTAATAAATCGCCCGGCCGTCTTAGTTACCAAAATGATCAATTTTTTTTTTTTTTACAAAATTTATACGTTCACCAAGTCAAAAATATTTCTTCCAGCCAGCATTGTCTCGAAATCCAATTTTTCATGCCTACATCTTTCATTTACATACTATAAACAGTGCCTCGCTTTATGCGAAACACCTCGTATGGGGCGCACAATAACAAAATATTGAAAAGCCAATTTGGTTATATCTTGTTATCTCAAACAATAAAGTATGAATTTCCCTTTCTTCTGCTGACCTTTAGTTAAATAAACATTGAAGTGATTAAAAAACACGGCGTGTGTGCGGAGTGCGCGGGCGAGGGTCGGCGTGCAACAACACGTCGCCAACAAAGAGCCCAATTAAATGATGGATATTCTTGTAGGTGTGTTGCACAACCCACAGTGCGTGGCACACTGATCCGTATTGCAAACACTGCGCAATGTTACACTGATAATGATCAGCACTAAGAACTAGCGAAACGCTTCACTGATCTCAGCCGTCATAATAAACATTGGTTCTTTCAATTAACTGTGGCAGTTCTATGTTTGCTCTAGGCATACTCCTTATCAAGTCATCTATATAAACTGATATAGTATTTCCACGATTTATTTTTCACATTCCACCTATCCAAGCCGTCTGAGCACCGTAGAAAAACGTAATTAATATATAAATATATGTATGTATATACCATATAATATATGTATATAAAGTGATAAATTGATCCCAAAATCATCAGAACTAGTGACATACACAACATTCACAATATTCTTTACACAAATATTACAACAAAAGACCTAAACAAATATATATTCGTAGTGTCAAACTGACAGCGAATGTTAAAATGACCCATTTAGAATAATAGCCGTGAATCGTTTTGTATACGCGATTGCAGGAGAGACGTCAGCCACTATGACTTGTGAGAACAAATACTAATATTATTGTGAATGTTTATTTACATATTTGTATGTGATTCTCTGGTTTACTCATTACATTGTGTTTAACAAAACGATATCTTTTACCCAAATGTGAGTTTTTGTTTACTCAAAGTAAACAACTACCACTAGTTTATTTATTATATTTTGTTTAAATGATCGTTTATTTATATCATGTAGGCAATAATAAATAATTTAAATGTAACTGGTTACCAGTGGGTGAACATTATTATTTTTATTAAAATTATATATTTTAATTTTAATTTTGTTCGGAAAAAGGAGGAGGTCTAGGAGGTCTTAGGAGGTCTAAATGGACCATAGGATTTTTCGTCAAATAGCTTGCTATTCAGTCAGCAATTAGCTTCGATCTTATTTATGTGACTCATTATTAGCCATGCCATCATTATTAATGCTTCATGTTGTGGCTACAACATGAAGCATTAAATAAATGTTAAAACTCTCCATTTCAACCATTCATACTTAAAGGGTGAAAAATTAGGAAGGTGTTAAAGTATTCGTGTTTATCATTATCTGTAAACTATTCAACTAATATTAGCATACCTGAGGATACACAAGTAAGTATTTCATAAAGATAGCGTCTTATTTTTGATACTGATTAAGCTATTATGACTATATTCTAAAACTCCATATCCCAAACAGCATAAAGTGAGATGTAAGTATTTAAATGGAACGAGTATTGATCTGAGTGAGGTGAGGTGAGCAGGTGCGACCGCGGACCACCCCGCTCCGATCAAAGCGTTGAAACGGACCCGAGCAATGGAGCCACTCGCTCCAACCTTTCGATTGAAATATATGGTTCCACGTCTCGTTCACTTGCCAGTTGCCACAATCAAAATAAATGACAAATGAAAAGCGCAGTGTTGCAAGTCACGGCGCGGCCTGCCCGCTGGCTCGCGTGTTTTCTCCGCTGGCAATATTCCCCGTCAACGCTTTGTTGTGCCACACTCGGCCGACAGATTTTCAATAAAAACCACTCTTAAGGACATTGGCCCCTTTTTTCTATTTGACATGAAGAAATAAGTTCTCACGCACCTGTTGCATTATCCTTTCCGTCCGCCGTTAAGGTGCGATCACACGGAGCGAGATATGCGCATGCTTTTTGTCCGGCTTTTATGATTTTGCATTTGTTTCATGTTATGTTTGCTGTTGAATACTACGCAATGTAGTATACTCACAAATATTTGCATACAATGTATCGCTAATAACGTGTTCGTTAACAGCTCTCACTAAAATTAACTGTAACTTTTGTAGAA
This sequence comes from Hemaris fuciformis, assembly GCA_907164795.1. Lineage (NCBI taxonomy): Eukaryota > Metazoa > Arthropoda > Insecta > Lepidoptera > Sphingidae > Hemaris > Hemaris fuciformis. Next base: position 25,148,270 of record OU015431.1, read on the forward strand.
TACTGTCATAATGAAACGCTTCGATTTAATTTATTAATCCACAGGTAAGGTTTTTTAGAAGTCGGAAGTCGTCGGAAGGAAGTCGTGATGGCCTCGAGGTTTGGGCACGCGGTCGAGAATCTCGACGGTCGCAAGTTCAAACCCCAGGCACACACCTCTGACTTTTCGAAGTTATGTGTGTATTCACAATGAATTATCACTTACTTTAACGGTGAAGGAAAACATCGTGATGAAACCTGCACACCTAAAAAAAATTAAGAATTTCTTAGGTGTGGAGTTCGCCAACCCGCACTAGGCCAGCGTACTAAGGCCTAAACCCTCTCAATGTATATGGGCTGATGATGATGATGATGAAGGTTTTTTAAGAACCTCGATAAAATCACCAGTAGAAAAGCTACTAAAGAATATCAGTATCGGTTATGAATGGATGTAAACGTTCTATGGAGAGAATCAGTTGAGTTTTTTATTTGATTTGAGAGATGTGTTTCAGTGATTAAGAATAGAAGATTATAAGATTTGCTGATAAGTGGCAGTAGACTATGTGTCCGGTAGCGGCGGCGGCGTGGTCAGCGGAGCGCTGCGGCGGCGCGCGGCTCGTCGGCGGCACACCGGCCCAGCGCCGACAGTTTCGCAACATCGCGCACAAAAAAGGGCAAAAAGTATAGCTTCTATTATAGCAGGCGCGGTCGTTTACCGCGAACCCATTTCACACCATTCCCGAACCTGAATACTCGTTGACGTAATTTAATTGCGTGAAGTGTGAAACGGTCTGTATTCACCGAACCTGCGCGCTAAATCTGATGAGATCAACCTTTTCTGCGGCAAGCACCCTTATGGAGCGGTGGTGGAGCGACCGCAGCAATGCAATAAAAAGAGAGAGGTATCGATTCCAAATAACCGTGGATGTCAAAAAGGCCGCCGATGGTCGTATCGATAGTGCAGTATCACGGCGACGGGGCCCCAGCCCCCCGGGCCCGCGGCCGCCACACAGCGCGAGGGTCACAGGTCACATGCACACCGGACCGCCTACCCTGCCGACATTCCTTCATGCGTGCCGTCGACTACCCGGCCGCGGCGCGAGGCCGGGGCGGCGGGCGCGCGCCCTGCTCGCCGACCGCTCCGCAACTCGGCCGGCTGCGCGCCTTCACGGCCGGCTCGGGTAACGATGACTGCGTGTATTTCTACTACGTCGAAGGTTAATTGGACGTAGGCAGTGTATTGTAAAAGAATTACCGACCGACTAAATGATCGTGGCGCGCGCCCCTCGCCCCCTCCCCGCCGCCCGCCGCCCGCCGCCCGCCGTCCGCCGCCTCGCCTCGCCGCCGACATCAAACTTGCATGTGAAGTTTTTTCGTCGTAAACAATTTTGTGGATATAATTTAACCAATTTACGTTTCATGTGGAAATCAATTTTTCTGCACAGCGCCGGTCAAATACGATTTAATAACTCAATTAAACGTTTTAAAGTACGCTCCATTAACATTGTACAGTGGAGTGATGATGAGCAGAACGAATCGCGCTGTAACGAGGAGGACCACACGGGAATTAATAAAGAGGCGCGGCGGCGAGCAGCGTGTGCCCGGGACCTGTCCCACCCGGACCTACATATCCTATTAGAAATACCAATCCACGCTGAAAAATAAAATCTCAAGCGCTCACTGGATAGAATAATGACTGAAACTTACAAAAGCAACTAACTATCACTTATGACGATATAAAAAACAATAATATATACAACTACTCGTACTATATACTAACTACCATACTGAACTATATACCTAATTGTTCAGTCATTAACGTCAGTTTGCAGTTGGGCTGACTAGACTCGTTGAAATCGAGACTGCAGTCCCACGTCACTGTCGTCCATAATCTTTAATAATCGTGATTAATTTAGACACAACACGAAATGATTATTTCATTCATTATGTCCATGTTGATTTTAATTTCATCGAAAAACGCAATAAAAACAGAAAATTAATATTTATTGAGCAATCATTGATTGATGTCAGATAAAACTGCGTGACTGGCTCAAGCATCGATCGGTATTGTTCTACAAGGTATACAAATAACATTTATTTGTTTAAGTTTAAGTTTTTAATGTAATGGATATATTAATGTTAAACGACAAATTGAGAAAGAAGTAAAATGTCTTTAACCAACTCGACCGAATTTCCAGCGACAATTATTTTAGTATCAAGAAAAGGATAAATAGGGGTCACTCTTTCTTAAAAGGTAAATTAATAGACCAAGTAACCGGGTTTTAACAGAGTAATCTCTGAAAACGAGTCACTTACTAGTACTACTACTGTGTCAATGGGATGGATATTTTAATACTCCGACGCAAACTGTACCTATGTGTGAATTATGACATCAAAGTTTTCACTTAAAGATTTTATGTCGAATGGGTACCTCCTCAGTAGAGCCGATATTACGCGCCGTAGCCAAATCATACTGTACCCGATACAGTCTAGTGCACAATATTTAAGCTTAAAAAGAGCATGAATGGACTGGATCGATGCGGGTGGGAAATTAAATAAACAACTGAAATAAATTCACAGGCTTCCAGTGGTGTTTCGTTCAACAAGTTTGATAACGAACGTTCGTTAATAAAGGTAAACAAAAGTATGTACCGCCTGAATAAAACACTCGTAAACCTAAAGTTTCTTCTCAACAGCGGCAATAGTTAAAAAAAAAGATTTCAAAAGCCCTTGTAAAAGTCTATTTGAATAAAGGTTATTTTGACTTTGACTTTGAAAAATAAGGATCCATAACGCAATTCTCATTAACCATTTTTTATCCCTCGACGATTTTTAATACCATGTCACAGCTAACCTAGAGGATGTCAAAAATTCAGAAAATTGCAATGAAATAAACAATCGCTTGGTATGTGTGTGTGTGTACGCGCGGTGGTGGACTCACTTGGCGTAGTCCTGCTTGCAGTAGACCTGTCGGTCCCTCAGGAAGCACGAGGGGTGCCTGTCGAGCTGCACGGCGCACACGCAGCAGCGCAGGCAGCCCGTGTGCCACGCGCTGCCGCCCACCTCCAGGAGGAACCGGTCCGCGATGGGCTCGCCGCACGCGCAGCAAGTGCGGTGCTCCGTCTGCAACAAACAAACACTTTGTACTATACCAGTACTTCCTGAGCTTTGGACCTTCGGAAAGGATGGCTAGAATTGTTGCATTTTCAGATTTAAGGTAATTTACTCCAACTGCATCTTGTGCTATACCTAGGTATCAGAAACAATGGAAATATATTGGTCTCATTAACAACCACGTCAGAAATCAATATTTGTTGCACGCAAACAATTGCGCAACAGAGGTTCTCAAAACTGGTAGGTTTCTCTGAAGCATTAGAAATCACTTGCCTCCAAGGATCACACGATTATATGACCGAAGTCGTAAATTATACTTTATTGTCATTTACAATAATTTATTTGTTTTGCAGTAACTAACAAGATATTAAAAATAATATTGCTATTTTCTGTAATAATTTTATAATGCAAGTTAATATTGTCACATTAGCTTGGGTAGCTTATAATAGAATATGAAGTCTCTTCTTTGTTAAAAAAATGCTTTTTCAAAATGTGTTTTTCATGCGAAAAAGTACATCCGAACTTACTGCATCCATTTTGAATAATTATAATAGTAATTCAATTGCTTGGGAATAAAGTTACCATTAACTTTGTAACTTAACCAAGTTATATTGTAATTTAATGTATGATGGAATATGACATATCTTAATGTAAATGAGTTATTGATTCAGTTTCATTCGGGATCCCGTGAAAAAGCATCTCAGTAGATCGGCATGAGATTAACGAGTAAGTAGATATGGGAGTATTTTTTCACACGATACTCTATTTAGACAGCTCACATTAGAAATGGTGTGGTCACTTTGTCATACCCGTATAAAATAATAATAGAAAATAAATCATACAGATCTGTGACACATGTTTCTGAGTAGTACAGTAAATGAAACGCCAAAATCGAATAGTCTACACTCTACATCATCATCATCATCATCGGCCCATATACGTCCCACTGCTGGGCACGGGCCTCCTCTACCATTGAGAGGGTTTAGGCCTTAGTCCACCACGCTGGCCTAGTGCGGGTTGGCAGACTACACACCTAATAAATTTCTAAGAACTTTTAGGTGTGCAGGTTTCATCACGATGTTTTCCTTCACCGTTAAAGTACGTGATAATTCATTGTGAATACACACATAACTTCGAAAAGTCAGAGGTGTGTGCCTGGGGTTTGAACTTGGGACCGTCGAGATTCTCGACCGCGTGACCAAACCTCGAGGCCATCACGACTTCTACACTCTACAGGATAATAATAATAAAGCCCGTTTATTTCCAATCAAAAAAAATTACAAAATACAAAAATTCCTTACATCTATATATATGTTTTGTTTATGTATATACTATGTGTTTATGTATGTATATATAGAAATGTGTTTTTCTAAATTTTTATAATAATATATAAATAATATGAATTAAGTGTCGCCGTTGCAGTCTTCATCATCAGTGATTGGAACCCCAAATTGGGTAAAGGCCTCCTCCAGCTTATTCCAGATTCCTCTGTCCTTGGCTTTCTTTATCCATTCCTTTCCCGCAATCGATTTAATATCTTCTATCCATCTTTTTCTCGGACGCCCTCTTTTCCTTTTTCCTGTTGGTCCTTCCCATGTCGTGATCTTTAGGGTCCATCTTCCGTCAATGTACCTTGCAATGTGTCCTGCCCACCTCCACTTCTGCTTTAGGGCGTACTGTAGGACATCGATAACTTTTGTTTTGCGTCTTATCCGTACGCTTCTCACTCTCTGTACTCGTCTTATTTTTAGTATACTCCTCTCCATTGCTTTCTGGCATGCTGCTAATTTACTTTTTATTTTAGTGTTGTATGTCCATGTTTGGCATCCGTATGTGAGTGTAGGCAAGATACACGTATCTAGGACAACTTTCTTAAGGTGGAGAGGAAATTCTCCTTTTAAGATTTCTTTCAGGGACCAAAACTTTTTCCAGCTTTTGTTGATTCGTCGTTCGACTTCTTGTTCTTCATTTCTATCTTCGAAAGATACCTGTTTCCCTAGATAAATGTAGCTGTTCACATATTCAAGCGGGCTACCATCCAGGTTTATGACGTTCGAATAGCTGTTAGTCATTATTTTAGTTTTGTGCTCGTTCATTTTGAGACCTACTTTTTCACTTTCTTTATTTAAGGTGTTTATCATTTTTTCTAGCCCTCTGCATGTTTCATCGAATAGGACTATATCGTCTGCGAATCGAAGATGAGTAAGTTGATCTTGGTTGATTTTTATTCCTTCCGTCTGCCATTTGAGATTATCGAAAATTCGCTGTAGTACTAGTATAAATAGCTTTGGTGAGAGGGGGTCCCCTTGTCTCACACCTCTACAAATTGGAATGTCAGGACCTCGCACTTCTAGTTTGACTTGACTAACGCAGTTTTCATAGATGTTTTTCAGTACTCTTATGTATTTTTCGTGTGTTTGGCATGCCAAACTCTACAGGATGCGCCAATACATTTGCCTACACGGCACAGAACAAGCAAACATTTTAATAATCCAATTCTGACAAATCAAATTACCCGTCTCCTGTTTTAATTTGCGCCGTGTGCGAATGTGGAAATTGTAAACTGCGAGCATAATTGTGTGCGCGGTACCGGCCCGGCGCGTTGCAGCCGCATATGTGCACTTTTCTACCGCGCTCTTAATTCAATATTGCGAGGGGGATGTAGACGATGGCAGGGGGAGAGGGGGGGGTAGTAGTAATGCAATAAAATTGCGCGGTAAACACGACACCCCTTGCTTTGATTCCCGTGACGTAATCACACGTTTGATACTATTTGTTTACTCGTGAGCTGAATACACGGCTCTATTAGATTACTGGCGACATGTTCATTGCAGATGTAATGCGCAGCGCGGTTCTTTGTGTCGCTTAATGCAATCACACAACTAACAGATTTAACCACTACCTTTGTACGTTCTTGTGTTTGTAGTAACTCATTGTTGGACTAATATTCAATTCTCAAATTAACAACGCAAAGTCAGCTACCAAATGGTTTTAAGTATTTGTGGTTTAAAACGACAACATTTTATTTTAAACATTTTTTTTTTTTTTGTCTCGTACGAGTATCGCAAAGCGGTCATTTTATCAAAACACATTACTGAACGTCTCTAATACGTACTGCTAGAATTTGCCCTTCATCTAATTTTTGGAAAGACAATGAGCAACTACACTCAGCTATACTACAAGCAAGTTTGCAAAAAACGTAAATTAATATAGGTATATGTACAATCTACATGTACTATAAAATGTAGAGTTCGTTGAACGCGCAAATCTCAGGAAAAAAATCGAATCAAAAAAATATTTTTGTGTTAAATTATCCACTCACCGGCGAAGGCTATTAGCTTTATACGAGTATCAACAGAGTGTGTGTAGTGGCAAAAATGGGAAATATAGACCTTTTGAAGTCAACAATTTCGCATACGGAGTCGGTGAAACAGCTTTGTAATTACGATAGCTAGTTAATTAAGATCATAATGTCATGACGAAACGGCCCCATGATAATTATGCGTGTCAAAACTACGTTTATAATTAAACAAAAAAATGTCATTCAAATATCGCTTGAGGTGCTAAAAACGACATTATATTAACTAGATTATTGCTTATTGCCACACACCACCTGCTTGTTTTAATTAACAATGCACCCACGTTCGCTTGCATGTTCTCGTAGGGACATGTTGCTTCAACGTTTCTTATTACACTGAAAGTATCGTAGCTGGCTTAGAAGAGTCCATGTTCTGTCCTGTCTGTAGTATAAAAGTTTAAACGTTTTGATTTTTGTAACTCGAAGTAATTTCTATTGGATCTGTACCTATACAATTTGAGAATGAAAAAGCACATAGACCAGTTTTCATACAGAAAACAAATGGATTTGACGCGTCTGAAACTGGTCATAGTTAATTAGTTTTATCATAAATTAGGAATCGTCACGGTTTTACGCCAAACAGTTGGGATTTTGGAGAAAGCTGTAGGCTAAATTTTTATGATTTTCGTTGACAAATTCTTTGTAACCGCGAACGATTTCTCGGGTACAAACTAGTGATTAGTACGATCAGTTATGTCGCGTAGCCTCATTATAAGGAGCCCACGTTGATGGTCCCCGCACAATGGGAGAGGTAGCAACACAAATGGCTGTTACGTCACGCACAGACCCCGTGGAGACATCGATGTCCTCGTCACACGGACTAACAAAAAATCATTATTATAATACTACCGAATGCTTTGTATTACTTTCTAACATACCATTTGTTATACTCTGAGATAGAGATGTTTAGTTTTATAATGGATGCCTCAGAGTTTTCAAAATTGTAAGAGTTTTACTAAACGACAATTAGCCAATGTCCAATGAAGTCCAATCGTGTTTTAGCTAGAGACGTCCGTGCCAGGAGTAAGAAGTATGATTTTGCTGAAGACAGCTATTATCGATCCGTTGAACTTGATCGAAATTTGTAATAGATAGAATAAATTTAATGACTGCCTCTTTGTCTCGAGGCACTGGGCCGTGTGATCTAAAGTCTCGGTTTGAATTCCCTCGTCGAGCATAGTGTTATTGGGGTTTTCCATTAGGAAATTCTCAGTAGCAGTACGGAGTTTGGATATGTGCCCCAAAAACGGCAATAGGCTCGCCCCCTATTACGTAAGCCTGATACCTACCTGGCGAAATATGGGTGCAAAAATGCACTGCCTACCCTTTCAGGGTATAGAGGCGTGGGGCTATGTATGTATGTATGTATGAAATGTATGTGAGTGGTGTTGTATTTATTGTGGATGTCGTGCGTCGGGTCGGCGTCTCGGCGCCCGCCACCCACTTCATGGGCACTAATGACAAGGCGCGTGCACTCGACACGATGCTCTGTGATCGTCGCGCGTTGCTCTCGTAATCTAGCTCAGTAGCCACAAAGAACTTAGATCAAAGTACCCTCAGAAATATCTCTGAAGGAACAAACCTAAAGTTGATGTTAAAACAGTAATGACTGTTTCTATATGCTATTACCGAGAATGGATCTTGTATTTAATGCCTATATCATGAAATGAAATAATATTTATTCAATCTATCAAATGTTAAATACATCACTTAAATTCAATCATTTCAAATTTAAGTTTACCACCCTGTTTGGAAGGCAGTCAACACTAGAGAAGAACGGGCAAGAAACTCTAGTGTTGCTCTTTTCCAATCAAGAGATAGTCTACAATATCAATACAAAGACTAAATTTCCCGAATTTGAGCAGTTACTTATCTAAAAACTTATTGTAATTTGATGACCTAACTGAATAGTGTTAATACAAGTTACCGCTACGAAATCTAGTCGAGTTTCTCAAACGCGCGTCTTAAGGCCATCAGTACTTGTTATACTATCTGCTGTTGTTTTCCCTAAATACTCTTTTAACGTAGATAAACAGTGAAAATTATAATAATGGTTATCATCTACGAGTCAATACGAGTTCCAAACATTATCAATTAGTCAATACAAAGAAATACCAAATCAGTTATAAGGCTAATGTGTAAATGTAAGCGTTGGTCGAGCAGTGGCTTCATTTATTCACTCGGCATGTTCAGATTACCGAAGTGATTGCATTTATAGTCTCTATGCAAATCATAATTTATAGAGTCGCAGTAATAATCGCTCCTGGTGTAACATAAAGCACACAAAACCATTATAAACAGCACTCAAACGCTGTGGCACTTTATTATTTGTAATAGGGCGAGTACAAACACAACATCCATATATAACGGCAATAAATTTCACCGGTGGCATTCAATGTATCGCGTCCTCACACCCATTAGAGTGGCGCCTCGTCCCGGCGTGCCGTTTGCACCCGGCTCAACAGTACCAACAAACAATCACCGCGAACACGAACGCTCAGCACGGACACCCTCCAACACTGGCGACGCTGGCGACACTCCCCGACCATAATAACAATAACCGCGCACATATGTGCGTGTCCCACGAGTGACGAGATGTTTCCCGCTCATCTCGGCGTGCCACTGCAGCTCCACAATAGCGTCACCTATCAAACTGCACGTAACAAATTTCTTAAGGGCTCCATTGAGGGCGCGCACAATGCTCCCCCGGTGGCCGCATTGTTGACTTCAGCTGACTTATATCGCCGTTTTTGTCGCAGTTTTTCTGTGCCTACCCGAGCGAGCTACTCGTGTATAATGACGTTGTTTGATTGCATTTAACGCGTCATTTAGAAGGGTTTGTTTGTTCTGATTTTTGGTTGAAATTATGCAAATTATGTGTCCCCGTCGCATGAGACACGTAGAGAACCCGCGGGACGGTTACACGGTCTCGGGTCGGGATGCCGTTTGTGTCACCCAGTGTGAAGATTGAAAATGATATATGGCAGTGATTATTTCCCCATGGCATTGATATCCAATAGAGGTGCATGAATAGAGAGCTGAGCGCACCCGGTGACGCCAAGTGACGCCGGGTCAGAGCGGGCGTGACGCGATCCTTTCAAATACAAATCTTTTTTTTTTGCGGCGAAAATTTTTATGTCAGAAGTAAGTTTAATGTTTTTATATCCACTTGATTTTTATTACATTCAGCTCAATATGGTTCGAATGTCACAGGACCACTTCTCATACTTCTCATATTTATAGAGTTGGTTCCTTTGTTACTGTTTAATCAAGTGATGGGCTTGTAATGTAGTTCTTCCCTACATTATTCAACGCACTAAGATATTATTAGGTAGAACATTGTTTTTAGCTATACCTCAGTAATATGTCATAACATGTTCTTGTTTTTTTTTGAGTAATGTCAATTAAAATTAAAATGTATCAAAATGTAACCGAAAACAAATTGCAAACTAATAGTGAAGGGATTATGTGTGTCGAAATGGCATTTCCGATTATAGTCGCTTGATCGGCGAACAATGCGGAGGCACTCTATAACATCCCACTATTAAGCCAACATTACACACAAACTGCGAGCAACACCCCGCACAATGGTCACTTCATAATCCACAAAAGAAAGTGTAACGCGTGACAATAGCGTCGGTTGGCGTGACACCGCCGTGTAACCGCCGGGACAGCACGCCAGCGTGACAGCCGTGATGGCAGACTCTCATCCGGGCATTGTGGCGGAGAGCAAACTGTCCCCTCATTGTGAGCTTCCGAGTGTCGGCAGGAGCTCGGGGCCGCGGCGCCTGCCCACGCCATTGTCACGGGCTTACGTTTGCAAATCCGATTTATATTTGAATATAATTGACTTTCGGGCCGGTATCAGGTACCGAGCGCTTGTATCTCATTGTGTGAGCCTGATCTCAATGGCATTTTTATCGGTTCAACATGATAAATGTATTTGGAAGATTAAGTTTAGTGGGTGGGTGCGAGCGCGCGCCCGACGCTCCGACCGCTCGCCGAGCCGGCCTGCGTCTCTTCACTCAGCGCGATATACATAGTAAGTGGTGAGGAATAAAACATTCGCGGTAATAGTATTAACGTTTACTAAAATATCAATATTTAATATAAATGGAGCCACGGTTTTCGGAAAAATCCTAGTGAATCATGAGCCATTTTTCGTCATATTTTGTATGGAGGCGTGTCGCGCTCGACAATCGAGTTGGCTCGTTTTATATTCATGGAGGAAACAGTTTCCGCGGGCGCCTCGACCCGAGAAATCACGCGGAAATTGGAGCCGATTTACACAAAATATTTGCGTCAACAACATCCCGCCCGGGGGAGACGCGGAGATGCCACCCGCAGTTGTTTTTCGACGGCCGATACTTTCGTAGGTTTTATTTGTTTTCTCCCGGTCGAGGGGAACGGGGATTTTTTCATCGATCATCAAGCTCAATGTTCAAAACCAACTGGCTGACAAAAAATCATTGGAAATAAATTATGTGCGTACGTCAGCGGGCCGACGAGCGCGCCGTATCTCGAGATATCTGGTGGGCGCACAAAGCGTCGGCGAGAATGGCGCAGCGGGGGCCGCCGCGACCGGCCACAATGCGCTACAATGCGCCACAATGCGCGCTGTTTCACACCATTCACACATCGGCCGCGGGTTTTTTCTCCTGACGGGGGTCACACCGACCATCCGTCATCCGAGAAGACAGCCACCTCTGAATGCACGTATGCAAACACACATGCCGGCGCATAGCGTCGCGATGGCTGTGCGTGTCCCTATCCCCCGCGAATCACGGTCACCTCGCGGGACGCCATCGTGCAGCGAGGAATATTCGGTGCACGTCACACGCGAATATAGGTACCTTCAAGCACGTGTTCGCATCAGAATGCAGACAGACGTCGGATAAATTCGGTGTTCACAAACGGGCACGCTCTCAAAGGCGGATAACTATAATTGTATTAAGAAGAGCGTTCGGAATTCCCACAGTAAACAGTGGCATTGTGTGTGCGTGTCGGCACAGTGTCGGCATGTTGTCGGCGCGGAGTGCACCCTATGGTATTGTTTTAGAGTGCGAGCGGTGTGTTGTCGGGGCGGCGGCGCGCTGGCGGGGCGGGGCTGGGCGTGGCGCGCACTACCTTCCGCCGCGCCCGTTGCTGCAGACATCGCCGACATCGCGACCGCCGACCGACGCACACACCTCACCTCACACATGCCAGAAATCACACACACACACACACACACACATTGTGCACATGGGCAGCAAAACTTCAGTTGTCAACCTTAAGGAATAAAACTTATTGAAAACACTCCAAGACACGCACAATTTACACACCACACGTGGCGGAAGCAATCATGTTTATATCAATACTGTTGATTCGAAGAGAATTAGGTTAGTTGAAAAAACATTTGCTACAAATACAGTTTCATGACTTTACATGTAAGATAAAGACATACGAAGAACCAATGATCTCATCGAAGTTCTCATGCGAGATTAAGGAAATAGTGTAATATTTTCTGTCTAAATAGGCTTTTATCAAACTTAAACTTTTCAAAAGAAATTCCATTTAGGTAGTTATGATGGCAATCAGATTCAGCAATTTAATTAAAATAGGAAGTAAATGCTTTAATTTCAAATTATTACACCTAATGCAAAAGTGCAAATAGAGCTGGCATGAGAAAATGCGAAACACATGTTTAATATTTGATAATTCATACGTATAGCACGAACTGATTAATAAACACCTGGCAGTACAAGCCTGCTGCTATCTATCCATATAATTATCAAGCTTCCAACTAATCACAATCAAAACAAAATCGAAAGGACATTTGATAAAAACAAAAGTCGCGGGTTTGTATAAAAAAAAGATTGGTTGTACACGAGGAGCTTCATTTTTCTTTTTTGATAGGTTACTTGACAAATAACCCACGTTGTACCTAAATTTAATGACCGGCAGATCATCTACTTAATGTCTCATACATTTATGTATTATAATTAATTCATTCATTATTATAAAATGAAATCCAATGAAATTAGTATGACAATAAAACGAAAAGTGTTCAACATCTGCATCTTACCTTGTCTCACTTATGGTTGCAAAACTTGGTCCCTTTCCAAAAATCACTGTAATATGCTCAAATACTGCCAAAAAGCCATGGAAAGAAGCATGACGAGTATCAGTAAACAAGACAAAGTAAGAAATACAACTATTAGATCTATGACTAAAGTCACAGATATAATTACAAGAATAGACCAGATGAAGTGGAGATGGATAGTACATATACTAAGAATTAAGCAAGAAATGGAGCAAAATAGTCACAGACTGGTACCCTAGAGACGGTAAAAGAAAAAAAGGAAGATAACATAAAAGATGGGAAGACGAATTGAAATTAGAAACAGGGACCAATGGAAAATGTTAGAGGAGGCCTATGCCAACCGGCACACTGAGCTCAGAGACATACTATAAGAAAAATAGAATCAACATAAAAAAAGAGCTCAGGATAAAAAGGCTAAATGAAATGAAATTAATTAATTCATATACATTGATAAACTATGGAGGATGAACAAATCGTATATTTTGTTTTTAAGGCACGATACCGACATCGGGTACATTGTAAAATAACTTGAGGTTGTTATACACATAATAACATTCACTTAACATTATAATTAATGGCAGTAATATATCTGATATTTAATTTATCCTCACAGACTATTAAAGTATTATAAAGATTTACGATGCAAAATGTATTTCAAAACAACAAAAAAAACATTTCAAGTCTTAATATAAAGTTCCAGACAAAGAAATTAATGTAAATCTTTTATAAAAATGGAATTACCATGACAAAAGTACATAGGTAAAGAACGAAACAAAAATACAAAACCTTGAAAAAGTCTTGGAAAGTAGTATAAAAGTCACATACACAAGCTCGGGTAAATGGAATGGATATAGCTTTTTTTAGTTTTTAAATACATTCATAGAGAAAGTGTGTGGAAGTACCTATATCTCAATGATATTTTATTAAAAGTGAAAAAACTACATCTAGCCACTTACATACATTATTTTCTCAAACATATACCTCAATGTCTTTATGGGAATCAATAGTGGCCCTGAATGTAACACGTTCATTTATTTACTTGAATTGATATGGTGTGAAATGATTCCAGTAAATTGTCATCTATGTATAGTTAATTTATAATATGATAATCTGTACTTAGAAAAAGAATGTTTAAAATCCTCCCACTGAAAATAAAGCATAATTAAATCAAGCTTTTATAAAAAAACTTAATAATATCGACTACAAATAGATATTAATTCAATCAACTAAGTTCTTGCAATTGATTATAATCATATTTTAATACCGTATTGTAAAGTGTTGACACGTAATAAATACGGTAATTCCTGGCTAATACACTACTCCGAAGCTATAATACATCAAAGCCATGACAATATTAACTGTCACTCTCTTAGTTAAAGTAACTGGTTTCTCTATATATATATTACTTGCGTAGAAAAATAAAATAGTGTAAATGTATAGGTATTTTTAATGACACGCCTGCGATCATCCTTCACCAACGAACACACTCATGCAGACCTGATGCTGACTGGATATCCCATGGCTGATCATGGTACATGACACAATTGCTAATGTGAGGTATAGCACCTTGTCGAAGGTGACTGTTGACCGGGCGGATACGGATAGCACCAGAAAATTGGGCCGCTGTCAATTGTCAATGTTATTTACCGAAAAAGGCGACAGTGTAACTTCCCGTCGACTCTCTGCAAGACAACGGCGTCACGGATGTGTAGCCGGCCTCTTCTCGCAGTTCATACCTAATACGGCGTCTAGTATTTACTTTGAGTTTCATCATCATCATCATCAGGTCATATACGTCCCTCTGCTGGGCACGGGCAGGAGGCCTACAACTTAGAGGAGTTTGGTTTTAGTTCACCACGCATTTTTACTGCGGATTGGCGGACTAAACACCTAAGATATTCCTAAAAACAAATTAGGTGTGCAGGTTTCCTCACGACGTTTCCTTCACTTTTTCACTGCTTACTTTGATGTTACACTTTTGAAAAATCAAACCATATTCATTTCATTACACTTTTCAGGGAAGAGTGGTCAAGCCCGCCTGACCTTGGAGAAGGTTGGTTTATTACTTATTATTGAATTACGCATGGGAAGAAGCATCAAATAAGGAACAATAAAGATCATATAAGGAACATCAAGGGCTTGGCTTGGGCTTTATATGTTTTTCGCGAATTTGTAAAGTAATTTTAAAAGCAATACCTAAACAGGGCAACTCATCAAAATTTACGAAGATATTTCAAAATGAAAGAACATGTAAGCGATGAAAGAAACCGTTACTGAGATTTCTATAAATGAGAAGTCTTCACGTTGGACAACATCTACATTATTATGTATTTTTATTTATTTATTATGCTTTGTTGCACATCATAACGATAGAAACAACATTGTTTACTGGTCACAACTCAATAAGGTAGTGGCACAAATGGCGGCCTTATCGCTATCGGCATCATTATTATTATCACTATTTGTTATGTAGGTATATATCAGTCTCTCTCAAATGTTCTGTTTGGCATATTAGATATTTACTTCGGGACGATGTTTTTACTTTGAAATATGTTTGCCGCAGACATTCAACTTGCTTATGTTATATGTTCGAAATAACGTCGTTCGTTTCGTCGTACTCTTAGCGGAACTTTTTTTTTATACTGGCACGGGCAATTGACCCCATTGCACCTGATGGTAAGTGTAATGGAGTCCAGAAAAAGTGCCGACCAGCGAGAGATGATGATCTCCCGTTGGTCGACGCAATCATGCCGGCCGAAAACCTCTTCACCTATCTTGTGAAGAAGTTTGGGGGACGAATACCATGGTGAACAAAGGACCGACCGCGAGAAACCGGCCAAAAAATGCCGGCACGGTCATCCTTTCACCATGATTGAAGCCCCCCCGAAAACCATCCGGTTTTATCCATACACTGGCTGATCCCGGAACGCGGCACACTTGCATGTGCCACTATGGCGGGTTTTACACCCTGTGTACGGTGTTCGCTATCCGGGCGGATACGAATATCCTACCAACAGCAAATATTTAACCAATATATTTAACCAATCAAATTTTACTAAACATTTGCTAGGATTGCCGTTAACTGCGGTACATGGTTTTGATGAGCCCGGGGAATATTAATGAGACAAATTATTACAAGGCAATATCAAGTGATTCCGCACGCTCCGATCGGCTCCACATAAAATACTCGAGGTCCCTCGGGCGGACACTCACATCGGGACCCTCGCCTCAATCAGGTTGCGCAATAAATCTGGACCCATGTTATTATTTAAAACTTCTCGATATAGCGGCTATCATAACATATTAAGTAATAAACAGTTAATAAACACAAAAGTTATAGACAACCGATGCACAGTGCCGCACTTGCCGGGGGTCACGGGGACTCCGGACACCGCACCTTTTGCTCTCTCTAGTTTATTGTTACACCTTCAACAGAAATTTCAATCATTTTAAAGAGTGAAGCAGCAAAAAGCTCAGCAAATACAAATCATAGTAAAATGATTTTATAGCTATAAAAATATTTTATAGCTTTAGAACAGTCTACGCGGTGAATGAGTCTATGTGTGTATGTCTGCAGTGCTTGCTGGTTGATCACCAACGTGCTCAGGTTTGGTATGTGTGCCGTGACGTGGTGCGGTGCCGCTCGCCGTCCGCAGCGCACGGCGCTAATTACAAACAATTAGCCGGCATGGTGCCGCGCCCCGCCGCGCCCACCCGCCCTCTTCATATTATCCTATTTATTGCATATTGAAAACAAAAAACAGATCTCTAACGGCCATTACAGTTTTTCGATGTCTGACTTAATTTCCGAGGCTCGTTTCGGGCCGAAGGTTCCGCGTCACGATCACTTTCCGATCCCGGCTCGTTATGCTTTTTAATTTACTTATTATTGGATAATAATTATTGAATTGGGGTCCGGGATAGGCGGCTAAAAATTTAGTCAATTGAGATCGATAATTGCATTCGATAGAATAGTAGTTAATGCACAAATAAGCTGCGCAGGCGCCGCGCTGTCGTGAACATGTAGTCGCTTGTATGCCGCTAATTGAATGTAATTCAAAATATAAGTAGAGGTGATGGTTATATGGCAAAATGACATATTCGAAAGACAATTATGTGTCAAATATGTAGTAATAACTGAAGATGTAAAAGAAAAGTTATAGAACAATAAAAAGTTCTGCAGTAATAATAAATTGTAAAACATTTGCAAATATCATGCATCCATCGAAAACTCAACCCACTAAGATTTTGCCAGTCCACTTAAGTCTCTTGTCGTTAGCCACTCGTTATTGAGGACAGCTCAAGTGCGTCGGACTGTCCCGGAAACACGCGCGAACTATTTGCTGTTTTTGTTATATTTTCTTAATTGCAATGGTATTAATGATTGGCAACAGTGGCGCTGAGCGGCAGCGTGGTCGCCGCGAGCGGTCGCCAGGGTCGAGGGTCGAGGGGCGGCGGGGCGGCGGGGCGGCCGGCGCGCCGCACACCATAACTGTCACATAACTCAGCCGGTAATAGGAGCGGCTCTTCTTGTGCCAACTATTAAATACTATTCACATTTTACGATAATGCCCGCTGCCCAACAAACTCTTATTGACGTATAAATTCCGAGCTTTTTTCCATCACAAACAGCCGAAGGCGCCAGCCGCCAGTTGTTGGTACATATTAATAACGCCACGCTAGTTCTGTGTTTGTGCTTTAATTGCGCGGCGAGGGCGCGCGGGCCGCCCCCCGCCGCCCCCCCGCCCGCGCTGCGCCCGCCGCTGCGGCTCTGGAAAGCTGTAAATTAAACGGTCGCCGAGGCCCTTTTAAATATTCATAGCGTTATCAAACAAAATTTTAAACTAATTAAAACTTGTTGTTAATAATTCCTCGGTTATGAATAAAAGCGCTGGAGGGCGGCGGAAGGCGGCTCTGTTTGCGTTTGTAGTGGAGGCGGCCGGCGCAGTCGCACCATTACTACGAACATATTTCCATTACACTGGCGACAGCCGCCGACATTTGTCATGCCGATACGTGCTACGTACAGCACATAGCTTATGAGCTATACCTATCTCATAGTGCAGACAGGGCTCAGCCACAGAGTGCGGCCAGTCTTACGCCCCACTATCCGGCCTCTGAAAACCCTTAGGGAAATTATATTACACTCCGTTAGATTCCCGGCCGGCAACGAAAGTGTGTCATTTCAAAGTCAAAGTCAAAGTATTAGGATTCTCCTTATGGATACTATTAATCTGATAAGTGCGTGCGCCTAGGTCTCAGTAAACCTAGTCACTCTGAGTTATGAATTATTTATGTGGGATTTATAATTGGAGTGTGACCGTGTGTCTCTGCGTCCAGTGAGGATTGGAGAGTTATATATGTCAAGTTGTCAGCTCAGGTACAGTAAAGGTTAGGAGCCTAACACCCGGCCCACAGCTTGTACTTTCACTCAAGCGCCGTACAAATGTGCCTTATATTGTATATACAACATTACTGGAATGAATTTATAATTACATTGAAATTGAAGAAATTGCACGGAACCCGCGTGAGACGGTTAAAAAGAAACGAACCGATGTCCGCGCGCGGGCAGGTGTGAACTGGCTGTAAGTCACACCGCAGTGCTGCGCCGCGCCGCGGCCGCGCTCACCTATCGATACTCCGCGCGGACGCAGCCCGGCATCGGTGTCACAGTTTTTTGAATAAAATTGATTATAATATGCAAATTTTATTGAGGCGAAACTAATTTGCAATTTTATTATACACATGGAAAAATAATAGTTTGTATATAAATCACTTGTACGTGCGCATTTCTCTTAGTTCGCCATATTTTATATGATGCGATGACACCGCCGGACACATCACACGCGTTATCTATATTTACTGCTTAGAAAAAAGTGGACGAACATTTATGTGAATGAACAAGATTTTAAATAAATGTTGAATCTATCAACTTAACTTTATTACAAATGACACATTCAATAATCGCGTATATTAAATATTTCATTCTTCAAATTGACGATATTTTAAACGCTTATTTGCATGCAATATATATTCGATACACATAATGCACTGGAATATATGTATAATAATAATATATACCTGATACTTGGTGTAAGTCATTACGTTCTTTAGGCTTAAAGATAGTGTTAGTTTCGCACCTTAAGTTAGATTTTGTAACGCCGCCGGTGGGATCTTTTTCGGGTGTCAAATAATGAATTTATACCAGAGGTTCTATTCTGCGTAAACAAATCCCGAAGATCAGTAATACTATTGACGTAGTTGACGAATTCATGCAGTAAACACAATACACACAGTTTACAGTTTCTTAAATGTCATTTGCTTTGCGTTCACTGCGTGTCACTTGTCATGTTGTTCTTGTTCTCGATTACAATATAGGGTCCATCGATAAAGGTTAAACGTGTGTCGCGTCTCTACGCCAGCGGTCCGCAGCGGGAGGCCGCTCGTGCTCCTCCCACACCTGCCCGACCGCGCGCCGACATTCTAACTCTTTGTAAGCTCTGTGAAGCTGTCCGCTATTGTCTAGCACATTCTAGCGTATTGTTTCGCGAGGAGCTGCCAGCGCCACAACCTACAAGCGAATAACAATTCATATCGATCGATGGCGCACCGATGATCTCATCGATTGGATCGATAACGCAAACATTGATGTTTGCGCAATCTCTCTCTTACAATACGCTATGATTATTACAAACAGAACTTCGATATCTTCAAATAGTAAGTAAGTACGAAACAAACAGAGATATAATGTGTTGTCCGTGACAGAAGACGGCAATACATAATATAAACAAATTGGTTAGATTTATTTATCGGTACTTATTAATGAGATAGCTAATTGGCCAGAGACAGTATCAGCAATAAATTAAGGAGACAGAACGCAGAACAAATGGCGGACGAAATGAAAAGTTTCTATCGCTCGCAGCACGCTGGCGCTGGACTTACACGATATAAAGATAATAATAAAATCATTATGGAGTTTACGATGCCATCGACTCGGCATTTTTATGTGAAATCGTTAATGGAAATTGTGTTTTTTGTTTCCTATCAATCATATACCTTTTTATATGTAAGTATGTTTATTATAATTCTTTCATAGAAATCATGTGAACTGCTTCGTTGAGTTTTACGAGGTTTCTATTTGATTGTAGCAAGTTATCGGCACTTGGGATGTTTATGGACGTGGAACGTTCCTGTACTCACCGTTGCTGTGAGTAGTCAGCCGGCGGCGTTGCGAGTTTCGACACGCCGACATATTCTCAACCATTCCTGAGGTGTCCGCAGTGCTCTGCCGTTCGCTGGCGACCTGTTGCCCAGCCCGTGTACAGCTGCCATAGAGGACTATATTTTCTTGCATCGTTTATATCTATGCCTACTCTAATGTTTGTTTTTGTCGAGCTCATTTTAAAGCTGCGAGACAGCTCATGAGAATTTCCATACAGAAAAAACACCCTAAATTTCACACTTATGCGACGGGCCTAACGATATTGTTTTTATAAAAACTTATATAAATATATTTTAATATTGAAAACAGAGGTAGACGCATGTAGCAGTAAAACTGCTCAACAAATTCTACTATTTTAAACTCCATATAAAATCTGTTTACGAGACAATGAAGACGTCGCGATGACGCGGCCCTCGGAAGGTCTGCTTGTATTGTCTAAGGCCGAGTGTTTGTAAGGAAAGCAAACACACGTGTAACGATCGCCGTACATAATGTAACCGCGAATATTAACAAACAGGCCGCTTGTTTGTACAACGGAGGCCCCCGCCTCCCCTCGCCCGCGACACTCCGCGCGCTTTGGACCCGCCAGGCGCCGCCGAGACAATCCTAATGCAATTGACACAAGTGATACTTGCTTACTGCAAACATTACCGCTGTGTCCCCGTGACGTACGCACCGCACTATACCACGCCATAAACACAGTACAATAAGGTAGAAATCTGATTGATGAATACGCGCAGTTGCATCCTTCTGTGCGTGTAACCGCGGCCCAGCAATATAGTTGTCAAGTCGATACTTGATATTGTAAAGGAATAAGTTTGCGTTTCACACGAGCGGCTGTCGGTAATGCTCATAATGTCCGACCTACATACCTTAATATTGAACTACATTTTGTGAACAACCATTATTATCGCATTCATGTTTCCCGACCGCCCCAAATAATAGCTCCCTGAATACGACATGGCTATTTGCTCCGCGGGTTGTTCAACCGCCGAGGGATGTTGTGAACGACTCACGCATAAAAGCCAGTTATTGGCCGAGGTGGAGATAATAAATTGATATTTCGTGCGCTGTCAGGCAACCATTCTCGGGAGCTGCTGTATTTTTTCTGAATAAACATGAAAATAATGAAGAAATCTGTACTGATAATACGAGCATCAAAATATTAAAAACATGTGTTACTTTGTATATATCTGTACCTAAATACGGCGTCTCTACTTTTCCTTCTGCTATCAAAGTAAATTTGGTGGAGCTACGAGTAAGCAACAAGGAAACTTAGGTTCGGGAATGGAAGATGTGAAAAATCCCATTAGTCTATCTATTATAATATATTTTGAATTAATTTAAACGTAATTAAAATAATAAACTAAAGCTACGCTTGGCTTCCTGCAAGGCCGATACAAGAAAAGATGAACTGTTAGAAGGATCACTGGCACTCAGTCTTATACTCGTATAGACCACTGTGTGTAGAAGACTTTAGAAACCAACTCCAAAGAACGGTAAGTATAAAGACGTCGCGGCGTTGAGAACTCGATCGAAAACCAATTCCTTTGACACGAGCAATAAATAAACTAATATTTCCACATTATTAATCTTCGCATTTGAATATAATTAAATAAATCACACGAAGCGAGACAGGCTCATTTACTATGTGTGCCACAGTCGTAAATACGCCGAGCGGTTAATGGTTTGTAAAACAAGCATAAAAATCGAAAATCGTCAGTTAGTCGCGCCGGCATACCGAGACCGACTCACCGACTGCCAGACACCCGCTATTCGCAATACACAATAACGGTTCTAACTGACCATTATGCCCTGTCTATGTGTAGCAGCCTGGGCGAGCAAGTCGGCACTGCCGCCGCACCACACGCAGAAGCTATTACTAAAATACTGTTGATAGTATGTTTCTCCTTCCGAAGTGCACTATAACTATTAGATATTTTTAAATTGTCAACAGCTAAGACACACAAATTTACTGGGTCATGAAATTTGGTAAGACTTTTTTACCCAGTTTTTGGACGGCACTCACGTCATGTCAATATGAATTTATTAAAATCATTTAGCTTCTACACATTTCCGCCGGCCTGTTGAATCACTTCTTCCTGTTACGCATACAAGAAATGCATAAATGTAAAAAAACACCATGGTCTCACAAGACGCGGTTGTAGCAACAAAATAAAAACATTACTCTACCATACATACATACATAACCTCACGCCTGTATAGGCGTTTGGGGAATACTCCTCGAAGGGGTAGGCAGAGGTGCATGTCTACACCCACATTTCGCCAGGTATGTATCAGGCGTAATAGGGGGTGAGCTTATTGAGGTTTTCGGGCATATTGCCAGACTCCGTGCTGCTACTGAGAATTTCCTAATGGAAAAATCCCATAACACTTTGCCCGACGCGAGAATCGGACCCGCGACTTCTAGATCGCACGTTACATACTTGTGTCGCGAGACCATAAGGCAGTTGACGCTCACGAGATTACTCTATTTATTATTTTTTTAGGACAGTAATATATTACGTATATTGGATTAGTTATTAGAACTATTACGAGTAGAACCTACAAACGGCCAGTGTTTCTCCTAAGGCTCCGGAACCACTGCGCCGATTACCATCCTTATTACTTGGGTCTGTCGTTACTTTAGTATTATTTTTAAAAACATGCAAATTATTTACCATAACGGATGGAGGAGAGTAATATTATTGCAGCTCTTATATCCTTATTGTATGACCGCAACACGTTACTTAGAGACTGTTCCACGCTCGTCGAGCGCTCAATTAAAATATACTTAGTCTAGGCCCTCTAGGCTAACACAGTGGCTGACACTTACAAATATGTTTAATTTGTAGCCTAATTGATAATTTTCTCGTACTTCAAAAGTAAAGCCGAATAAAGTAAGTTTTCCAACATCATTCATAACTATATGTAGCTTATCAAACCGGCATTTTGTATCCTGTATAGGAGACAAGAGGCTTGGAGATTACTGGGTGTTGAATACAAACCTGATAGGAGGTGTAGGTAAAGAGGCGCGACACGCGAGCGGACGACACAAATTGATAAATTACATACCGATGGACACGGTTAATCTGAAGGGAATGAGCACTTACGTGGGGATTACACGGCGGTGCGGCGGTGCGGCGGAGCGGCGGAGCGGTGCCGGCCGCCAGCCCGCGCCGCGTGATGCATGGCTCTCATTGTAAACGATGGGCGAGAACATTTGTTAACCCGAGCCCGTCCAATATAACCGCTTTATATATGTAACTATAATAATGAGTTTATAATGAAAAATGTTCTTCACAAGTGCACGTAATATTGGTATTACAATGCGCCTCGGCCGCGCTGCTCCCGCGCTGATGTATGCACGCACTCACTCATTTTAATCTGGCGCTGTTGTCGGTGCTCCGCTCACTAATCTTCTTTTACTGCTTGCTGTACTTATTTACGTGTAGTGTTTACTACGTTTTAATTTAGTGATGTACCGAGTGTCATGCGCAGCACATCAGCTGCCTGCCTCCGCGCCGAGGCAGCTCCGTGGCGCGTCAATCACTCTTACGCAAAACAGATGTCCGTACATCACTTATATAAATTGATAAGTTCATTACCTGCGCAAATGTGGCACCGGCTCATTTCACACACGTTTCAATGCAGCTTATTTTCTATAACTTTAAATTCAAAAATGATTTTTTGTACCTGTCCAAATCGCTTTTTATTACTTCGAATGCGGTGTCAATATAAATGATTGCCCTCGTATGACGAGCCTCACTCAAACGATATATTTGCGTAAGTTTGTAATAGCTCATAGGTAGCATGAAAAATGACAATTCATTATAAACGCGCGTAATATAGGAGATGGCACGCGAGCTTCAAGTCTGCGTTATTTTCAATGCTTTTTTTACTTTTATATCATACCACAGTAACAAAACAAAATGAATTTCAATATTATGTTAAAAACAGCAGCTGTCCAACGGTCAGAGTCACTTAAAAAATAAAACAACAAGTTTAATGCATAACCTATACGTAAACACTAAAATAAAAATCATCGAGTGAATTTATAATATCCGCTCCAAAATGTTAAAGTAGGTTTTATTAAATGAAAAAACCATCATTGTAGGTACCTATACAGTAGTACGAAACATTGAGGTTCATTTGATTGTTGTTTTGTCGAGTATAAATTAAAAAATATATAAATGTTGAAATAATAGCACTGGCATATGTCGACTCTGAGTTGCTTTTGTCTCCCTCATGAATCATAATTATTCTTACTTTAGTTGTGCGTCTCATACGCCTAGCGTAAAGAATCACTTTACAAAGCCAGCATGATATCAGTAAGCGATATCAATTTCTGGCTATTCGTGCATTGTTTTTAATAGATTGTTTTCAATTATACATAATATCTTCTTCCATATTAGATAATAGGCTGATTCGACCGGTGAGGTTATTATTATCTCCCAGGACTCCGATGTCAATGCTTCTTGTTGGTCGAATAAGTAATATTCGCATCAGCTTGTACCGCTGATTTAAGCTTGCCACAGTGAACTACGCAAGTATATCACGTGCTAGTACCAGTCGGTGTGCATCTGGTTAGGAAATACCTGATATGATTGTTTCTAATGGCAATAGATCCTTTAATTTTTTATAAAGTTCCATCGAAACAGAAAATGACATTAGCACTACCTCTAGTCACTCGATAAACTGTTACCGGCCTGCAATTAATTTTGACCGCACTGCACTAGTCTGAATGTTTACTAAATAATAGATAATGAAGATGTAGTAAAAACGTTGTAAAAATACTTGAAAACACCCACAGAGCCATTTTCTGTCGGTACTTCAAATTATCTTTATCATAAAACGGCCGGGTTTAAGGGCAGGTACACATTAAAGCGCGCTGCTAATTACAGTAAGTTGTGTAAAGTGCATCGCGTGACATCCGCTCGCTGCTCCACTAACAGACACCAACAAATAACTCATCACACGTTGGCGAATTGTGCTGTACATTGTATATAAAGTACGGGACTCACGTATTGCAACAAATTGGTCGCGAACACATATATTTTACTTGAATCGATCACATTTATTTCTCATTTGATCCACTTCATAAACAGGTCTTCTGCTGTCATGGCATTTGCAGTGAATCACATTCCCTTATCCTCCTATACAGGCGCGTGGTTGTGGGTATACCGGCAGAACAGTTTTCAGCACCTAAATTTCGAAGGTTGGGTTTTAGTAAAGGAGTTTAGGTAAAGGATTATTTGGAACTGAAGTGAACTAAAGACAGCGAGGCCCTACAACTCAGATATACGGATCGGCTAAATGATATCAGCTGTATGGATCAGAGATATGGTCATTTAACAATTTCTAGGCACTTGGAAAACTTGTTTTTATTATTTAAATATATTTTGGTACAAATAAATACCGCACTGTTGTCTTTTACAATGAAATCTATCTATTTATCTTTATGAGCGTCTTCCCGTAATGCGTCTCACTCCCGAGCACAAGATTTCTCTACAACTGAAAGTAGTTAGGGGTATATGATGAAATATACGTCAATTATTAAGGCTATCTATCAAAACATTTCACAAGTCCTAGGCTTAACAGTAACGTGATATTAATAACTTTGTTTAAATTGAAAATTTTATTGAGCAAGCGGAATTACAGCTTCATAGCTTTCTTTACAATACGTGGGAAAATCCTAAAGGGCGAGCGACGTATGTGATTAAATATCTACTAAGAAGAACCCTCCGGCAAGTGATTAGAGTGGTAACCAACGCTTTACATATTATATGGACTGTCGCTTCATCGAGTTGATGCCGAAAATATTTCTATAACCACTCTATGGTACAGGTATTTTTGACAGTCGTGCTTCGGAGAAGAGGACATTTCTATAACTAAATAAATATTAAAAATATTTAAAAAAAATATATAATAAAGATTTTCTTTCGACTTGCAAATGTGTCCATTTGCTATGTTGCTATCTAGGTAGTTTCACTTGCAAGAAATACGTAAAGTTTTGAGAAAAAAAAAACAAATGGCACACAAATCATGTCAGCTACTGATTCCCTGTAATACAATATGAATACAGACTGTCGATTGAACTCTCAAGATGAACTCTCAAGAGGCTACACCACTTAGGTACTGGGAATTCAAAAGTAAGAACTAAACAATCTCATGATGAAGTTTGTAGAAGACTTCCTGTTTAAAAAGGAGCATTTTTTTTTTCAGAATAAAGCAGTCATGTATACAGCAAAGAAATTCCTATTGTAGCCTTGTTAAAAACCTTTAATAAAGCGCTCACGAATAATTGCATGTGTATAAAACATATTAGGAGAGATTAAATTGTGCTCACCATGCGCCACTGTTTGTAATGTTGCAAAAAAAACGATTGCAGCATTTGTCAGCCATCAATACCCGGCGAGGAAGTCACGCGAAATGACAATCGATACTGTTAATTGTACTGTCAAGTTAATTTACAAGGCGCGCACCGCGTACACTTGTTATTTATTTACGCGATAATAACAAGCTCTCATTTGAACCACTGTGTATGTACGAAGCTTCGCAGGCCGCAGAAATCAGCTCCTGCTATACTACATCTACGAGCAAGATGTTTCGTCATAAGTAAAAAACAAAACGAACACCCATTCTCCCTCGATACGAAGTCATTTGGCGGAGAAAATGTAATCCTGCACGGAGAGGATTAAATCGATTGCCGCCATAAACTATACAATGATTTTAGTGAAGGTTACTTGTTAATTGATGATAAAAATATTTGATGCACTCGCCCACAATAACTTTACTGCATAAAGAACATCTCGAAACTTTAAATTAAAAAAAAAACGAACAAAAAGTCGGATTCACAATCGACGGACGGCGGCCGTCCGCGCGTGCTCAATTTTTTGAGTCGGTGTCGGTGGTGTGGGCGCTAAATCATCCGACACAAAGGGCTCGTGTTATTGTTGCTTAAATACTGGGAACCTGGCCGTATTTATCATAGCCCGCGTATAAACCTCAACTGGACGTGGCCGAGGTCGATTCGCACCGGCACGAGGCCTTTCATACATATTGCACTCCTTTATACATGGTAGGAGTAAAAATTTTGTATCTTTGTAAATCATCATTATCATTTTCAGCTACACGTCGTCCACTGCTGGATTTGGCCTTTCAAAAGTAAAATATTGGCCTCAGCCTGCACGCAGCAACGTTCACTAATCTTTCTAAATGTAAAATTTAAGATAATCAAGGAACCGTCTAGACATCAAACATTCTAATGTTTGATGTTATGCAAATGCTTATCATTTACTGTAGGAAGACAGTAATTATAGCATAATAATAATTGTTGTTATCAATAATAGCCAAAAATGCTTTACATTTTTTTTGTAATCTACGTAGTTTATATATTACCGATATACGGTGCGTTTGGATCACGTCGCGGACGCGTCGCGGGCGCGTCACTGCGTCGTGGGGGTGTGAATCGTCCCGAGGTTATAATCCGGCGCGTCAGACGCGTTTTTATGCCTCAACATACAAATATGAGTGGATTATTTATTTGTGTGGAGAATGTATCGCATGTCGGCTTGCGTCCGCGCGCGCACTAACCACGCTTTTATCGACATTATAAATTTAAGTCCAGCTATAAAAGTCATCATCATTAGCGCAGTGCTCCTAGTTGGTACTTTATATGCACTCGCCAATGCGATGACACGCCGCCGGCCCACGTGACGCGACCAGGAACAGAGCAGCAGTCGCGAGTCCCGACAATGTCGCCCAATTACGTCGACTATGCCATATCAACATTCAACAAAATGTTGGAGTGAATATATCAAAAAGAGAGCTGTGATGCCTAAAATGGAATTCAATAATAAGTTTGACTTACAAAATCGATCGCGAAGTGTGTTTGTAAAGAATGCAGGCTGTCTGTTTGAGGCATCTATTGACCACGTCAATACAATCGCCAGTCCATCAAAACACGATCCGGCGTGATAAATAGCGTGTTATCAGCCGCGAACGCAAGGCACACCACGCGCACACATTTTTTGTCATGTTTATAAGATGAGACGCACCGCGCGGCTCCAGGTGGAGTGGTCGGTACATGGCTCATCGCATGATGAAATATTAATGGGGTAGGATTCCACCGGCCGCTGGCCCTTAGTGCCGAGTGCCGAGGACCATAAAGCACGCGCAGGCGCGGACCGGCCCACCGGCGGGGGTCAAATGCGTAAACATGTCCACCTTTCAATGTATTCGAGGATATTTACACGTCCCCGTGTTACTGTCACATGTTTCACGTGATTCTCACACAGTAAACACTGGCTGACATTTACGGCACATTAACTATTGTGCGGCTAATCCAATCTGAGTTCGTTTTATTCAGTTGTACACCGACCGAATGAGTCGTTATTCTAATTACATGGATGTATCTGTACACACGTAATTCTACGTAGTGATTTTGTCAGTAAGCATTTTCATGATTTTACATGTGATTAATTAGAATGACATCGTGTCCCGAGTATCTGCGATTACGTTCCAAGTCCGCGTCGACACAATATAACGATATTAATCATCGCAGCGCGTATTGTTGCGCGGACAGATCACACATGCATATCCGCGGCTCTCTCGTCTAAACGTAACTTGCTATCGGAACATCTCAGTCTTCAATCAAAGTATCAACACCTAAACATAAACTTTAAATCACCATATCTAACTCTAGCCACGTCTTAAAACGGATTGTTGCCACTCTACGTAGATGCCGCACTGACAAATTAGCAGCATTTATAATTTAACACCTACCTATGCTTTGCGTACCAAAATCTAATAACAAGCTCACGAGTTAATCATTTAATCAGTGTCCGGGTGTGAGGTGGTGTGAGGTGTGCGGCGCGGTGCGGAGGTGTGAACTGTTTACAAGGCACGGCCGGCCATCCATCAGCGTCCAAACATGGTCGCGTGGACCAAAACACCGTTTTGTATGTCCTCGTGACGGGGGGTCCGCCCTCCGCACTCATGACGAAATGTCGGGAACGTGGCGCGCTCGCATCACTCAACACCACATAACAACAGCCTCCGAGCTGACAACAATGTTTAGCTTTTTGTTTGGGGTAACTAATGATAGCCGTTTACACATTGATCGGCACTGGATTAAAAGGATTTGTTGGGATTATTAGATACTTTGTGAAACTCGTCGAGTTAATGTCTCGTCTGTGGCTCAAGTTATTCGCGGCAAATTGACTCATCTATAAAACGATTATATTTTTATAATCCCATTAATGTAACATAGCATTTTGATTTAATAAGTGTTGTATGGTACTGGATTAGTGCAATTAGTGCGAGCACTCTCAGCGCTGCCTCATACACAATTATTGAACATGCACAAAGTACATTAATTCCTTCATCTCAGTGCACATTTTCACATTCAATTATATTTAATGAGACAATCTTCGCTACAGGAAACTAAATAGTGCCGAATCTGCGCTCATAATAATATATGTGCTGTTTATTATACACACGATGTCATGATTATTCAATTAGCTACTTTCGACACTTTAGTGTGATTCAAATTACTCTAATAAGTTACTTGGCTACTTCAGGCTCTTTATGTATCTTCACTTTATTTATAAACAAACACGCAATTAAAATGAAATGAAAATGTGTAGGTGACACATCATTTGTCAAAATGTTCTACTCGCATTCATGAACTCATCAAATTAATATTATCTTAGACGGCCTACTGCTGGGCCCAGGCACCCTTATTCAGTTGTGCAGATGCTCTTACTAATTTGCGTACATACATTCATAAACTGATGCCTGTCCCCCGTTGGGGTAGGCAGAGCCTATAGAGCGCCAAATGCCACGGTACAAAAACAATTGTTTCGCTTGCTCAACCGACATTATCCTCTTCATGCATGCACGTCGGTTTCAGTTTTCGAGCTTCGTTAATGTTAGATTCAATTACACAAATACTTGATAATTACAATGTTAAAATATTATAACTACTGCTTTCTTACTAATAATGCTGACGAAACTGTGTAATGTTGCCTCGTTGTCTATCCTCCCATAGTTAGGTATCACTTTATGGATTGTGGGCAAAACGTGTGTAGGAAGAGAACAGCGACATGATCGACAAATTTGGACCTACAGTTTAATTATATTCTAATTACGTAAAACCATCTACGAAGTATGTAGACGCCGCTGACACAAAGTGAAACAAATAAATTCATTTGACTAAAATATACAAGACTTTCTAAAAAAAAAACGATAATAACTAGATTGAACTGGAGTAACAAAACATGCTGAAACTTAGACAGAATAGGCTGCCGATGTGACTTGAGAATCGATCTCTCTCCTATAGTGTAGGGGGGCTATATAATTAATAGTCAGACACAGCTATGATTGTCAAGAACCAAAACGCTATTAAAATCATCGATTTGTTAGAAATATGTTTTTAATCAATCAATTAATATTTTATGGCCCATCCCGTTTTGTTGTTAATTTAAACTTGATCCAACTTTATTATTTTAAAAACAGTATCGTTGATAAATCAATGGTTTTAAATATTCTGTGACTAATTGGTATCTACAAAACTTTGTTTTAACTTTGCATATGTACGCGAAGTTCCCCCCAGCGAGCGACACTTTCATAAATTATACTACGTCAAACAGAACTCTAGACAAACGTTACAATTTAGAATACAACAAATAATTTTGGTACAACATGAAAAAGTTTATTTAATTAGAAAATGGTTTGAAACGATGTTTGGTTGTACGATATATTGCGCAAATATTACAAGCGTACGTAATAAGCGAGTTCTATCTAACAATGAGAGTTGAAGGCGAAGTTGATTGATTCGCGAATCATTTACGAAATAATTTAACGCGTGCAATATAAAACATTAGCGAGTGCGCTCATCAAAGGCTGAAAGGAAGGTATCAGTCATGCCGCGTGGAAGAGGCATCACGCACCTCGCAGATAAATGACACACGTCAGTACTGTGGCCGCGGAGTGATCTCTGTATCCCGCGCTGTGCGTGTGTTGAAACGTACGATGGGCGGCTGCGTCTCCATTGCACATCTGCACGTATGACTGATCCTTCACGCCGTTCAATAGGTTTTATACTTTCATTTTGTATATTTATTAAAAATATTCTTAAAAACAAGTAACAACATGAATTAGGTAAAGTTTTTTTTTATGTAACAGCTGATTTTAATTTTTTTTCTCGGAACTATCACTAAATAACTGAATAAGAAACTTACGTAGAGAAGTTTCAATCCATTTTCAATTTAAAAAAACAAAGATTATTGGTAAACTCAAATTAATATTTTTTATGGAATATGAACTATAAATACTCTAAGATATCAACTACGCAATTATATATACTCGTAGGTACAAAGTATATATCAATAAATAATAAAATAATAAGTACAGCCAACAGTCACATACATAGTTATAACCTAACATTAAGATACAAGTCTTGAGTCGTGGGCATCAGAAACTATGAGAGGCTTTTCGGTCGGTCGGTCACAAACACCCAGACCCGAAACAAATATTTGTGCATCACACAAACATTTGTCTCGGACTAAGGATCGAACCAGCGGCCTTTCGTTACGCAAGCTGGGCTTTGGCCAAATGCACCACGGATGCTGTCTGTTGAAGAAGTCGTCTCACATGCCTAGGGACGTTGTAAAATTTGTCTAAGATAACAAAAAAATAACTATATAATTTATCCAATCAAAACTAGGACAGCGTG
The DNA here is from genome assembly GCA_907164795.1 of Hemaris fuciformis. NCBI lineage: Eukaryota > Metazoa > Arthropoda > Insecta > Lepidoptera > Sphingidae > Hemaris > Hemaris fuciformis. The sequence goes on from OU015431.1 coordinate 25,179,767, forward strand.
GTGAAATGAGGGTGGTCTCTCAACAGTAGAGAAAATCGGGGCTCAACGGTGGAAGGTATATGATTGCAAAGGCTTTAGGTATACAAAAATCATTTACATTAACTATAATACTGTACCTTGAACTGCCCTGCCATATCTTCTTATCTATCGAGGCCAGGCATAAATACACAGCGATTGACTAGACTCAAACCCTTTTAGAAGAAGTTTGCTATGGTATGTTCAGCGACAAAAATATGCGATATACAGTGCAAGTTATTGATATGGATTCCTTTAAAGTTGTAACTACAGATTTCCACCTCGAAAAACAGCAATAGTCTTGCCCTGGGAAAACTACTCCCGCTTTCGGAGATAATTTATTAAGTTAATGTAACATAATATACGGCAGCGCTAATAAACTTTGTCCTCCAAATTAACATTTAACTAAAAAAGAGAAGTTTTAAAATAATCTAATAAAGTGTCGTTAGAAACTATTTGTAAACTCTACACCGGAGTATTTATTCGTATATTTAATGTCAATCATAATGTTTAGTAGTTGTGAGATATTTGCATCTGAAGAAGTTCAGAAGTTAAACCAAACTTTTACACAATATTATTTAACTCAGTTTTTTTATTGTATTGGCATGATAGAAGGGTTTTAATATAAGTGAATTATTTAATTAGTTAATTGTATCCTGTTCATCAAAGAAATATTTTTTTCAGAGACACAATACAGGACTCAATACATTTTGTTACATTGTGACGCGATGGCGATCGTCATATTAAATATATTGTGTTTATAAGTATTGTGTTACAAAATATGATGTAGGTGGTTGTGGCTATATCGTCTATAGGTATACTAGTAAATTCATTGTTATTTAATAAGTATGGAACATTTTGCGTAATTTAATCTGCTAAAATGCAAGGTTGGTAGCGGTTACAATATACATTGAAATTTTAATCACAAATGAATTAATATAATGCACACTTTATATGCAGTTACAAGGAGTCTACTTTTAAGCCTAATCTACACATGTCGCACGAACATACAATCATTACACATAAGTATTTTGTTTAACTTATTCCTTTGAGGATCAATGACATCGCCAGCTTATTCAATATGGTGGAGAACAGCTTGAAGTATGAATCAAATCTGATCATATAAAAATGCATAAGAAACAGCCTACAAATTAAGCGATAAATATGATTGCTTTGGCAGAAGCAATAGGTTGACAGATACTTTTTGTAGACTATTATCTACTACTACTATGTAGGTATGTTTAGTGTGATTTGTTTGTATAAATTATCTAACTGGTTGCTCCCTAAGAGATTTGAAATCAAGTGAAAGTACTAAATCATTGGGTTACACACTACAAAAGAGATATTGTGGGTTGACAGAACCTCAATGCTCAAAATGATTTTACTAACAATTGCATTACTGACTTGATGAAACATCGTATACTTACGAGAACCGATGATATTTTTTGTAATTATAATAACACTCTGTCGATAAAATAATAAAGACTATTCGTAAAGCAGGCGCATGTGATGTTGGACCAACTTTGTCCCAGTTGTGAATAAAAATTAACAGCCCAATCAACATCGGAACGTTCATTACAACTTGATTAAAATTTCTCCGGCGAAACAAAATGGTATCATTATACGAAATGAAGTTAACGAAAACTTCCCAGGCGCAGCAATACGGCAATAAAACGCAGTGGTCGGGCCGCACCAAATCCTACCGCGCGGTTAATTAGTCGGCTAGATGATATGTGGACGCTGGCGCTGCGGCAGGTGCGCGCCAACACACGACCACGCACCGCTCTCTCGAGCAGCGGCCCAGCGACCAGGCGCCTACTGGAACGTCATCGGCCCAGTGTAAACTACCAAACTATAACAAGACTTAATTGCACGACTAACGAGAAATATTCGCAGTCATTTCTCGCCAATCGCTATTTGACCCGCGCTACACTTGCATTAAAGTGCCCGTACGGACACTTGCCGTGTTGCGTATATAGTACAGTCACAATTAACTGAAAATTGACAATTATATGCAAATTTTAATGTTAATTTTATAGCAATTCGGACGTAGAGTACGTTTGAAAACGAAATGTAATGACGAAATTAACATTAACAATAAAAAAGACGCTGTTAATATTGTATGCCCTTACTTATACGAGTACACTTCTGTTTGTTTAAAATGCCACTAAATGCAGAGTAATAGGCAAAATACGAGAATATTGCCTTTAGTATTGAACCAAAAGGCACTGTAAAAATTTTACAACTTATAAAATTCCTAGGGTAGATACTGGCATTAATAATATAATACTGGCATTTAACGTGTGCTCCCTGCAAACTAATATTGCGATTCTATAAAAAAATCATATGCAAGTTATTGATATACAGACAGTCACGACTAAAGATTGTGTTGTCAAATACTTATTGTAGTCAAAAACGTATTGTAGCCTAAACGCATATCATGGTTTTAAGGGTTTTAGTTGGGACAGCCCCGTGGCGCAGTTGGCTAGACACCAGCTTGCGAAACGAGAGGCCGCGGGTTCGATCCCCGCACCGAGACAAATGTTTGTGAGATCCACAAATATTTGTTTCGGGTCTGGGTGTATGTGAGACCGAAAAGTCTCTCGTAGTTTCTGATACCCACGACACAAGACTTGTATCTTAGTGTGGGATCAGAACTATGTATGTGACTGTTGGGTGTATTTAATTTTTAATTTAAGGGTACCGTAAAGAAGTGTCTCAACAGATCGACATATTATGGTAAGAAATAGGAGACATTCGCGCTCACCATCAAGGCCGGTGTTGTCACATTGAGTGTCAGTACAAAATAAATAATTAACAATACCTATTCGACTAGAACGTCAACTTGACTATTTGTTATTTTAAATAGCGACCGGTTCCTTTTTTATTGAAAACTTTGATATTGTCCTTTTTATTTGTCTGCCATTTATGTCCTTTTTCCATACATTTGAAAACCCAAATACGTATTTTTCATAATAAATGTTGATTACTTACAATTATATGAGGCAATTGTTTTTCTACGAAATACAATTTTAGAACAAACGAATTCACTATTTATATTTAAAAAAAAATACAACAATTCGTGGTATGGGCATGTTATAAGGAGGGATGAATCATACGTAGGTAAAAAGGTGATGGATATGAAAGTTGATGGATGGGCGAGCAGAGGAAGGCCAAAGAAAAGATGGATGGAGTGCGTGACTGAAGATATGAACGAAAAAGGGGTGAATGAAGACATGACGGCTGATAGGGATGTGTGGAAGGATAAAACATACTGCGCCGACCCCAAATGAAATTGGGAATAGGGCAAGGAGATGATGATGAACAATAATAACAACAGAATCTCGACCGCTAGGTTTTACTGCAACACTGAAAGATTGAAGTTCACAGGACGGGTCTGCGCATAAGCTATATGTGGGCTGCGACTACGCTTATTAATCCAAACTTATTCGTGGTAATTTAACAAATGTTCCAGTTCAGTATTCCAGCTGAAGCAAAGTAACGGTGGACCTGAACGAGATGCGTGCCGAAAATACTCACAGTAATATAATGGTGCAAATGAATGAGCCCAGGGAGCTATAAATTTGCGGACGTGACTTTCTACTTGAGGTCGTAAGAAATATCGCTGCAATGCATTAAATCTTGTGGAATAATTAAAAATACGTTAGGAATGGATCGTGACGTTCATTGGCGCGCAATCCTTCCGCCGAGGAATGCAGCTCCGTAACCATTACTAATGTCGTGATGGAACAAAACCCACCTACATCTCCACAACTGTGACCGTTATTTTAACTGTTTTTGAGTTATTTTACTATTACATATATAAACTAGCAATAGTACTACAAATGAATAGATCAAGCAATATTCGAACCCTAGTCCGACAATTCCCAGGCTCACCAGCAACACCGCGGCCGATGATAATAAAAATCAGCCCATAATCGAGTTCACACGAGTCTGTTAAAGGGAAATACGACATTGTAGAGAAACTCGGACGCGCAACAAAAGATCGCCACAAAAAATACATACCTATATTAAATTAAATATTTTAACAATCAAACGCCAGATGGGTTTTGGTTTTGTTACACTTTTTTATTGTGGAGGTCTTTACGAGCTCGCGGAGGACAATTGATTAGTGAGGCGCTGTCGGCCGAGTGGACACTCCGGGGCTTATTATGACGTATTCGGCGCTAACACCTGCGGGTTCCGTGCACGCCTACTAATTACATCTTGTTCTTTATTCAGTTCTTCACAGTTTACTTTGATAGTACATGCCTAAGAGAAAGGTTTCTAGGGCAATGTTCATGAGTAGTATTGCTTATGAATTTTTTTTGGGAAGTCAGAAGCGATTTCGTTCGATTAGCATGCGATAATGTATGAAATCAAATTAAATAGATTTGTTGAATCTTTAAAATGTCAAATACATCACTTAGATTCAGTCATTTAAAAATTTACCACCCTGTTTGGAAAGTCATCTTTTCCAATCAAGAGATAGTTTACAATATTGATACAAATATGGGGAATAGGAATGAAGGTCGGATGCTTCTAAAGTTGTATCATACAGCGGGCGGATGTCTAGTGATACTAATGATTATTTGCTTATTGGCTAATTACGTATTGTTGATCGCATGAGTATTACGGAATCATCATCATCATCATCATCATCAGCAGCCTTTCTCACGTCCACTGCTGGACATAGGCCTCTCCTATGGCACGCCAATGGGCTCGATCTTCGGCCCTCCTCATCCAACCGCTGCCAGCCACCCTGCGAATATCGTCACCCCACCTAGCCAGATTACGGAATAATCTTATCTTTCTTGTAGCGTGTCCTAACTCCTAACATGTACATATGTGTCTACTTCGTATTTAAGATTATTGTTAGTAAGTGTTAAACGCCTATCGTGATGATTTATTTTAATTTATTTGTTATTCATCCCCGTAAAAAAAGTATTTTATAGACATTAAAGTTCAAAAACTTTAACGTCTCCTACGATGTAAGAGGTCAAGTCAAGTTTGTGATAATTTTTCCATTGTCATTATCTACAAAAATAACATCTCAAAAGTCTTTTACACCAGACACAAAATAATATAAGAATTTGCCTGATATATTTATGAAAGTAATACTGACACGAAACTTGTTCTAAGCCTAGGTACTAATAATAGACCTCACCACAGGATAATAGCTTAATGATAGTAGGTATAGAAATAAACAAATTTCTTATTCAGGGTTCATGGAAATGTTAGCAATTGGAATGTCTTTCATCTGGGGTTAACGACCTTTAATCACGTTTCGTCAATATTCCCAATAACATTACCGTGCCTGCGGGATATAAATAATTTCCGTAATTGGTTTCGGCGATTTCAATCTAATTTTCTGTCCATACAGTCGTGAACTGAATGAGTATTTATCATTTAATCTAATCATGAATACTAAAAAGGGACATTTATTGAAAGGCACAAAACCCGTACAGTGTCATTAGCATTGCTATCTGTGCGTTTCATTGGAAAGATTGTGAATGTTCCGCGGTGTTGGTGGTGCGGCTCGGCGCGAGGAACCCAAGTGCCGTCGGCAGTAGAATCCGGCTCGTCATCGCGTCACAAAGCCGCGCTGCGCCCGCTCGGGCCGCGCTCTTGTTTATTCAATAAACACACACCGCCCCACTCCCTCTTCACCCGTACGTCATCCTCCGAGTGCCCGCGTCACTGTCATCTCCGTGTTGTTGAGTTTTTTGGTTGCGGCAAGAGTACGACGCGACCGTTCGCCGGTAGCACGCTCGCGACTTACACCGTGTCACAGGACTCTTTGTTTGGAGCCTGAGAACTACAGTGGCAACCGATGTTATTGTCACGTGATGACAACCAGGGATCGTTCCTAACAGGCGAGTATCGTGCTATTATCCAGAACCGATCGAGCAGTAGCATGTTAAATGGTTTTAGATTAATAACGCCAGCAGAATGAAAGTTGATATTTTTGCCATTTCATTTCAAGTCGGTATATCTAAAATTCTCTGTAGATTCACTTCTCCAACGCAATCGGAGCATGCTGTTGGCGTAATCTGCACAACTCTCGGCAATTGGGGTAGCCATTAATTGGCGACAATTGGCCGCTCGTTGGCCGCCCGGCGGGGGTGCGGATTCTCGCGACAAACATCCTCGAAGAAGACGTGCGTCGGGCGCGCGGCGCTGATGCATGCGCGTCATTAATATGGTCATTGAGTGTGTGGCGGCGCGGCGGGGCCCCGGCCGCTCTGCGCCGTGTGAAGCTGCGCGCCGCACATTAGGTCCCAAAGCGGCCGCCGCCATATATCTGGTCGCGCCGCGGAGCCGCCGCCGCCGACAGCCGCACCACGATTTATCGCCAGCACCCGGCGCACACTAATCGGATTTGACACGACGCCCGCGCCGAGGATTACTACCTCCAACACGCTTCCTAAGCACCGAGCTCTCGCCGCCGACCCGAACCTGCGCCACACACTGCCCACACTGCGCCACTTACACACCTCCGCGCATTGTGTCGTCAGCTACCGACTACTAAATTCCAACACAATACTTTGTCGTACACAAATACATTGGGGAGCGCATTCTTTATCATTAGCTCACTTCCTCTAGTCTCTGGCGCAACACATGCGAGCCATTTGTCATGACTACTTACACTGATACTTGAACATGAGAAAGAGCTAGGAGATATAGAAAATTAAACAGTATATACTAAGTAATTACACCCCGTTTACAAATGTATATTGTACATGAAGCTCGACATGTACTCGTAACTACTTACTTCATGACGTATCTTGGTCGATATCAATAGTCCACCTTCATTGCCCCATTTACATTTATATTTCTTCACGATATAAATAGCCTTATTATAACAATATTTGAATACAAATACTTAGTAAAATAAATAATGTAAGAATGAATAAAATGTTTTGTCGTAAATGAATGTGGACGGGAGGTCGTTGAAATCTTTTCTTAGGCGAAACGTTAATTTACAATTAAAAATTAATTTCAAGCCGTATTTCTCTTTTTCCTGTTTGTAATATCACGAATAAAGTATATAAACATACTTCATGAATACATATTACAGTATAGTGGTGTAAGAAAAAAAGGGAGATTATAATCGTCCTGATTACGAACAACAATACCTCCATAACTTTTATCTAAATTGGATTATATTTGAATAATCTGGTGGACATAATATATTAGCTCATATATATTATAAGGTATTTATTATTTTGCAACATCGCTGCATTGTAATATCGCGTCAAACAACAGTCATTCAAGACCTTTATATGAATAATGACTTCTTATAATACATTATTAGATTGACTACCCGACTTTGAAATCAAGGATGGTGGCGAGTGGAATGTTAGACATGGTAGCGCCTTCTCTTCTTCGGCAACATTCTTATGTCCAACTCAGTGGCGGTACTTTCATAGAAGCCCAAAAGCGTTACATGTTAATGTGTAATGTCTGGCTTATAATTGTTTATTGTGGAGTCATTATATTCTCATTAACATGTCAAATAACTTGTGTTAAATACATATTTGGAGTTTAAAGATTATAATTATTCGGAATTTTGTATGGAAAGTTGGGCTTTTGGGCTTCTAGGGAAGTACCACCAGTCCAACTATAGTTTCATCGTGATCAACTTCAGTCCTGTACAAAACTTTTTAATATTATTGTATTTGGAACAGTGGAATCTCTCCCGCCACAGAATTACATACAGTTGTTACTCGGCTGTATAGTGTTCACTACAAAATGTTTCTTAGCCGCGCTGTGCTACAAAATTAAATGGAATTGATTAATATATACTCTGACTGCCTCGTGGTCTCGCGGTACAAGTATGTGCCGTGCGATTTAGAAGTCCTGGGTTCGATTCCCGTGTCGGGCAAAGTGTTATTGGGTTTTTCCATTAGGAAATTCTCGGTAACAGCACGGAGTCTGGAAATGTGCCCGAAAAACGGCAATACGCTCGCCCCCTATTACGTGGGACTGATACATACTACGCGAAATGTGGGTGCGGAAATACACCTCTGCCTACCTCTTAAAGGCAATACAGGCGTGAGGTTATGTATGTGTATGTGTATGATTAACATATACTGATAAAACCCCTCGCGCATATTTAGGTAAGTGCTTGTGATGGCTTGAATTTACCTACTAGAGTTATTATAATATTATTAATAAATTCATTCATTCTCAGCCTATCGCCGTCCACTGCTTCCTGCACTGCTGCCACCTTCTCAAGTCGTTGGACCATCGTGCTGCAGGTCGTCATACACTACGTCTACATATATTATCATTATTCTTTGTGCCTAAATTTAGAAAATCTGAGTACGGCAATGTCCGCTGTAAATAAATAATATGAAGATAGGTAAGTAAGTGATGGTAATAACTGCTTCATACCAGAAGCGGAATGAACATGTGTAGATTACACAAGCGTTTCAGTGTCAGAGCCTCATCATCATCATCAGTCCATATATGTATGTCCCATTGCTGGGCACAGGCCTCCTCTACAATTGAGAGGATTTAGGCCTTAGTCACATAAAAAGATCCTGAGAAAAGAGCCTCGCTGCAGTTAATTTGTAAAAATGGTCCAGCTAGACTAGGGTGGTACGGTCGTATCACCACTGTAGGACTACAGAAAACCGACGTAACGCAATTTCTGTCTCTCTTGTATTGAAAAGAGTTTTGCGTTTGACTTTAAAATTAATAAAAAAGATTTAGTAATAAATGTGTGTTGAAGATGATCTTATTCTCGTTAATTTGATGATCCTAAACAATAGGTATGTTGATAAAAACTCTACTACTGCAAATTCTACGATCAAAATCAATAACCGAGTATGTGGCGACGTAACGCAACAGCATCATCAAATGTGTTGCAACAAGCATTTCAGACATACATTTAATTCATTTCATGTCTATGATATCGACACAATAACGCTACATTACGAAATATCCGACACGAGATTCAATCTTACAAATATCACGCAAATACTTATAACACTAAAATAATCGTATTGAAAATTTAGATTTTTTTTACTTTTTAGTATCGGTATTAAGGTTTTTAAAAAGTTTACTAGTTATCGTTAATAAATGAATCATTTGGTAGATTTGAATCTGGTTGATATAGAACATATTAAATAAACAAGCAAGTGCGCAATTTATTTATTTATTTAAAACTTTATTGTAGGTATATATTATATAAATACAAGGGAGTACATTACATAAGACAGTACAAAAGGCGGTCTTATCGCACAAGGTGATCTCTTACAGACAACCATGAATGGAGATGTAAGAAAAGAGATGAAGTGTACAAGTTATGAAAAAGACATAAATATATATCCATAATTTATTATGAATCGTGCTCCCTGTTTGTAATGGGATTCCAAATACTAATCCAACTTCAAGATATACCAATGCAGGTCATTAATCTCTTAAGAGAATTGCAAAATCTCAAGTGTCTGATGTTGTGACCAAAACACTCGTCCAGTGACGTTGAGAAGTTTGTGTAGTTAATGCAAATATTCTAATTATTAGTATTATGGGCACTTGAAACATATAATGTTGTAATATATATTGGTCAATGTCATCGATCCGTATTATGATTGTCCAAGCTTATTCATCATTATGTTGTTCGAGTGATAGTTTCCATTTGCGGCAGCGTTCCACGGAGCGGTGAGTATTGCGCCTACTTCGCCGCACCAGCACAACACACGCTTCAGTTACACCGGGAAGCTAATTTCCTTCTATAATAAAGTAAATTATGAAGGCTGCCCGCAATATAGCGTTATTATTAACAACGCAGCAATCAAGTTGTAACAATTCCGAGAACAGAGGTGAAACAAACTGGCTTAATTAGTTTAATTTATGGCTCAAATGTTAATTTAGCGAAGATAAAAGGAAAAATGAGAGAACTTCTCGCGATGTTCACGGCGGCCGGTCATCGGGGGCGCCTCACGCAACGCCGGCCGACCGCCTCGACATCTTTATCAGCAATCATAGAAACACGCGGAAGGAACGAGCAAATGTTGCGATTGGCGATGCGTGACGCGCCGGGTCACTCTCATCTACGGAAAGTTCAAATGTAAGCCATTCTGTGCACGTTTCCGTACCCAACTGGAATTTTTCCAATGTCAGAGCGAGTATCAAGTTTATTCTAAGAATTTTAATTGCTATTATTACCGAAGGTGTGTAGTTCATAATAAATGTCGTGTGAATTAAGGAATGTATTCTTAGAAGAGAGACACGCAACGATATATTATGTGATATGCCGAGAAATACCTATTAATATTGAAACACAAACGAACGAATAAATTTTAATAATTATGTAATCTTATTCACTTGAAATTCATATCGTAAATGCACAATGACCATATCACACAAGCACCATACATTTTGATCCTGTGGGAAATCTACCTGGAAACGGGCACGGAATACGAATATAATTTTATTAGAGGTCGCGGACTCACCTTCATCTCTACTTTGACGCCCAACACTTTGCCTGTGGTGATTTCAGCAGTTCACAAAACAAAACAATAGCAAGAGTCGCGCGTGGTCGCGCGTCAACTGCGGCGCATGGCCCGCGCCCGCGCAACACTGTCGCAGAGAGCTGCACCCGCGGCGCGACCTCACCGCGCGCGAAACACCTTTCAACTAAGTTTTCGGAAGGCGCGAGGCGGCGCCGCCCCAGTGCCCGCCGCTCCACCGCGCGCTCATTGGCCTGCCAGCGAGTAGAAGGCGGGGCTGCTCTCGCCACCTCTCTCCTCGCACGCTATGTAAACGTCCCGATGTACTGCAGCGGCAGCGTCGGCTCACGTCTCCCCTGCACCCCCGCACACCCCGCACCGCACCGCATCACATCGCACTGAGCGTACCCCCTCCGCAACGAGCAGATTTTTGCGTGACGTATTGGTATTCAATTACCAATTGTTGATTGAAACATATCGACCACCAATGATTGCACAGCGAGCCTCGCATCAAACAATTAACGCTTATTTGTTTCCATTTAGTTAATGAAACGATATTAATTATCGGCGATAACTACTCTTGATGAAATGTAGACAATAAAAAGGAGAACTGAAAACTTCTTGCTCACATTAGCGACTACAATTGATTTGCGGAACGGCTGAATAATACATTTATTGCTACAGTGCTTGTTACTACCACTCGCGGATGAACGGAACAGTCGTGGAATATTAAACAAGCCTCAATTTACTAAGTGAGCTCTCATCACGAAACACTCGAACACTATTTAGGTAAATACCAATCAATCTCAACAAAACAGGGCCCATTATAAGATATCCTGAATTTTGATTTAATATATGTATGTTCATAAACGCGAACATACAAACGGCCAGTAAACAAGCCGGCGGTGTGATCAGCGGCTTTGTGTTGAATGTGACAGATTTAAAGAGTTCCCTCACAACATGGCGAAGGGAATCGAGAGACTTGTAGCCTCATAAATTATCTAGAGGCGCGCGATTGGCGGCAGCGTGGGCCGCGCGCCTCCCTGACAACACGCCGAGGAATTTTTCATAAGATTTACACTCGACCACGACGTGCAGTACATGTGTACGACACATTATATGCACTGACACGCGTGCAACAATTTACCTCCTTCAAATACTCCCAATCACCTACACACGTAATTTTGAATCTATAAGCACGAGACCTAAACATTAGGTTATCTTTAGGTCACACAAACATGCGTTTGGACGACCGAGTCTATCGTGTGGCCTGTACTTTAAACTTTGACTGTCGGCTTCACAACTACGACGACATTCTTGATACATTTCAAAAGTAAAACATGTTTTAGCAGTACACATATTATCCAAATTTTTTGACCTGAATGCGGAGCCAGGCAAATTAGGAACTCTTACACAATACCTATTAGCACAATTATATGATTCTCGTTGCTTTCCAAGATAATTCTTACAAGATTCTAAATGTGTGTCTTAAGAAACTGTTTTCATTCTAGCTGGAACGAGCAGAGCAGTGGCGGGACTTCCATAGAAGCCCAAAAGCGTTGAACGTTTATTGTGTAATGTCTAGTTTATATTTGCTTATTATGGGGTATTTATGTAACAAATTGCTTTAATTAAATAAATATTTCGAGTCTAAAAAAAATTATTTGGAATTTTAAAAGGCAAACTGGGCTTTTGGGCTTCTATGGAAGTACCGCCACTGGAGCAGAGGTATTTTTGACCACTGTCAGAGTGGCTCCCGTGATATCGAGTGATTCCCGCCTATTAATATTCACCGTTACAGAAGAATTATGAGTTTGGTGACTACGCACAAGTTTTGATTTTTGACTCATGATCACCATTATCATTATGAATCGAATTGCAAAAAGAGAAGGACCATTATACTGCAGCTTACCTCTGTACTACGTTAATCTTTCTTATTGGTCCAGTAAAGCGAAATTGTCGGAAATATTAGAAAAATTCAAATAAATTTTCAATGTTCAGAAATATGAAAATTCGAAAAAATTATACCTATGCTAGTTTATACCGCCGCTCATTTACGTATGATAGTGTTTATAGAATAATGACTATAAAAAACTTATCAAGACTCAAGAACAACAAGAACAAGAACTCACATTCTCACACCGAGAGGAACAAAATATCTATAGGTACCTACCTGTGCACTGACAAACAATGCCCCGTTTGTAACTCCTATTAAAAGTGCACACCGACTTTCAGTTCTGGGATGTTGATTGGGGGGTGGAGGTGTAAAGCCGGGGGGGGGGGGAGGTTTGGGCAAAGTGGACGACAATGTTTTCAGCGCATTGTGCATGCATCCGGCTTCCCAGCGCTTGTTATGCGATTAAACCCGCCGCCATACCGATTAAACGTTCACGATTTTTTTCTATTCCTATGAATAAAAGAAACGTGTGCCATTCTCTGAGAGAATTGCAGCCAAACACTACCATGACAAGGCTATTCACAATACACAAGATATTTTAACAAGTCTTTGTGTCTTTCATAGTTAGTCGTTTTCGAGTAAAGGAGAAGTGATGAGGGATTTTGGTAATTATACATATGTTTATGAGCACAACGCTGACATCTGGCGACTAATGATGTCTCGCCAATTGACACCGTTATGGCTGTTCGACCGAAACTACGTGAAAGAAAACGTATCCTGGAACTTACCTGGCCGTATTCAATTTTACAACTTATGTGTAGTGACTCCTATCTAAATAGTTACAAATATAGGTACCTATTTTTTTGTACTTTCATAAGTGGAAAAAAAGGGCCCAGAGATGCGATTTATTTGAAAATACCTATTTTGTATTTTGCATTTAAATGCCTTTTAGTTAAATTCATTTTGTATTTTATTTAAAATACCTTTCAAGATGTATTTTGCATTTTTAATATTCATTTCAAAATACAAAATACTTTGTCATTAAGTTTAGCCAACATTACTAGTCAAACAAAATGAAAATTAACGAATGACGCTTGTATTGCCGAATTTGACCGATAGAGGCGCCTGCTGCCATGCCTGCCATGCCATGCGCCCTTTTTTCTTTTTTGGTCAGAGTGCGCGCCTTATGTTAGAACTTCTAAACTGATACCTGAGGCCATGAGGAGCTTGGAAAGTGACAAAGAGATATATTATGAACGTCTACAACCTGAATTGATAAGTATGCAAATAATATTAGCTTCATTAGAAATGGACAACCCAGTATATTGTGGACCGTTAATTGAAACAATAAAGGAAAGTGTTGAAAAGCATTAATCAAATGATTTAGAAGACCCAAGAGCTAAGGACAGCAGTATTCTGGCAGCAGTATCGTATCCATTCTTCAAATTAAAGTGGATACGAAAGACTTTTTTCGTACGGTGGGATGATTATGAGAGTTCACAGAAGAAAAATGAGTGATGATGTATTCGAACAACTGGTATTGTTAATTATTTTCACTTTTTAACAATACCAGTCTAGTTGTTATTAATAAAAGTGAAGTGTAACTGTAAAATAAGAACTAGATGCACAATCAACCGAAATAAATGGACACACAATTCACAAAATGGAACCATGTGTCTCTTTTCGTTAGTCTAGTTTTTTACATTATTAATAACATAACAGAATTTATTGATACGCTTACTGATAAATAAGACCAAAATGTCATGCATAAGGTGCCATGTTATTAGACGTTTTTGTTCGGCTCGGCATTGTCTCTATTTCTCATGATACCTAAATACCTAAAATAAATAAAAATATCTGAGATTTGGTCAAAAAGTATTTTATTTTGAAAAAGTATTTTGAAAATACCTATTTGGTATTTTGCATTTGAAATAGTAAATCTGAAAAGTATTTTGCATTTTGTATATAAATGCTTTTTTAAAACCATTTTGTACATCTCTGGTAGGGCCATAACGTATTCAGTGGCGGTACTTTCATAGAAGCCCAAAGCCCAGATTGCCTCATAAAGTTCCGAATAATAATCTTTAAGCTTAAAATCTTTATTTAAAAATAAAATAAATACCTCTCTCGACTCTGTCTTGACCGTACGTGACGTAATCAAAAAAAACTATTACTGTCACTATTCTACATTCTTAAAATTTAAAACAAACTTTTTCTGAATAACTTTTTGGTGTCGGTGTGCGCGCGCATCGTAAAAAATCACTCTCATCATTTTTCCCTAAGGCGCCAAAAGAAGTATAACTTCAAAAGGAATTTTGCATATAAATGAGAATATCCTGACCCCATAATAAACAATTATAAACTAGACATTACACAATTACCATATAGGTAATGCTTTTGGGCTTCTATGGAAGTACCGACACTGAACGTATTGAGATTGGACGGCAGTGAGAGTGAGTCGTCATCCCATAAACGTCTCACTACTACGCACCAGCCTCCTCTAAAACTGAGAGGGTTTAGGACTTAGTCCACCACACTGGCCTAGTGCGGGTTGGCAGACTACACACCTAAGAAATTCCTTAGAAATTTTAGTTGTGCACGTTTCATCACGATGTTTTCCTTCATTCAAGTACGTGATAATTCTTTGTGAATGCACACATAACTTCGAAAAGTCAGAGATGTGTGCCCGGGATTTGAACCCGCGACCGTCGAGATTCTCGACCACGTGCCTAAACCTCGAAGCCATCACGACTTTTATATTAATAACTAGAAATGTTGGTTAAAAAATATACTACGTAGTATACGAGTAGAAGAGTGCGGATTGACGTCACAGAGACAATATCATAAGATGTGACAAAAAGGGAAATTATGAGCTTAGTGGCGGCGGCGTGAGTACGTAATGAGGGATGAGGCGGCGCACTCGCTCGCAATCACCACACTTGTCGCACGATGGCCCTCCAGTGCGCCCGAGTGGGGAATCACAGCCTGCCCTCGCCACAAATACTCGCGGCTCGCCCATACTCACACGCTGGATAATCCCTGCAAGCACAGCTCTAATTGTGCATTGTAGGATTCCTTCATCTGAGATGTAAGGTGAAACTGCGAGATGCACGGCCACTTATAAGACTGTCTCGTTCAATAAATATTACATGCGTATTGAGTTTAAGGAAATTCCCACTTGATGGTAATGTCAACACAGACTTCCCGATGTTGACTGCGGAGTACAGTTAGAGTACTACTCGATGCGGGTGCGAGCGCACCATGTTGTTTTTACTGCATACGTCACACGGCACATTGCAGAGCAGTTTTTGAGATAAAAGAGTCGAGAGACATCAGCACGGCACCGCCGTCGATTCAGTGCGCGTCGGAGCGCGCCCTCAGGGGGAAGGGGTGGGGAGGGTACCAATTACCCGCCTTTCAGACTTTGCCGATATCCGAGAGCCGCTTCCGGCAGCTCTGCGGACTTTTAATTTGAGCCTTCAAAAGGCTTTTTTGCGAATATTTAGATGCGAGCGGAAACGCCGCGCGTCCGCCGGAAAGATCGATTCATTTCATTAAGCGAGAAAGCAAATCGCAAATTTGCAATTGTAATTTGTAGGCGGGAGATGTTTCCGTTCATCCGACATTCAGCGTCGACGCTCCGCAGCGGTGCGGCGGCGCGGCGCCATCGACCAAACAAATTATTTCCAACCAATTGGAATGTCCGTAAATTATTCCAACACAAAACTTTTGATTGATGCCAATTGGAAAGTTTGAAACCAATAATTCCTTGAATGAACAATTAACGGGGTTTCGTTTAAATTGAAGTAAAACCCGACAATATAAAACAGTAGTTAGTAGTTTCACATCGATAAGCTTAAGGATATAAAATATTTTGCATTGAATAGGTATCAATAGCTGAGGGCAAAACTGTATATTTAAATCGTGCCATTATTTCTAATTAAAACGATACATAACTAAGTGGATACAATCGGCGAGACGGTATCTAAGCGATTGTAAAAACTAAACCAACAATGCGTGTACGCTCGACTAAACAACTACAGCAACAATGCGGTAATTACGTACAATGTAACAGCGGTCCACCTGCGGCCGCGAGATGTCAATCTATCCCTCCCCTTCCCTCTCTTATCCCGCCGCCTCTCCGCAATCCCAATTAGGCCAGGTGCGCCACCACTCGCCACTATCATACTCTAATCACACACTTGCATATTCCACACATGTTCGCCTGGATCTGACACACTACCCCTCACCAATAGAACGTGCGCAACCCTCGTCACACAGCCACTCATACCAAAGTTTTGTCCTAGAAGTCATTACTGATAATTAGAAAATTAAAAGAACTGTCAGTCATATTCTAATTAGTGTTTTTAAAATTTTCATGGAATAATGTAAGTTACCGATATTCCAACTGGGTGAGGTATCGGAAACTGAAACGGATGCAATACTGACTCTTGGCTCTTTGTAACATGGTGTCATTTTACAAATTTGTACTCAAGAGTTATCTTAAGATTCCACATAAAAGTCTTCACAAGAAAAAGACAAGATTGTTAAGTATTGTACCAACGAATAGGTAAATAAATCATAAATTTTGCAAGTTATAATAATGTCAAGATATTAGTATATTATAGTACTAGCTTTTGCCCGCGACTCCGTCCGCATAGACTTCAGGGTTGGGTGCAGGAAGATAATAAGTAAATCTATTAAACGTCTCCAAAGTACCCAAATTACACTTAATGAATTAAAAAAAAAATAACCTAGTAATAACCCTTTTTATGTTTCCGTTTTTATCCATAACAAAATCATTCAAATAACTCAAATATTTTAGGCGTGAAAGTATATCACAGTAGTGTTACTTTCGAATTGACAATATATGCTAAAATCAAAGGGTATATCCGTTGGGATCAGTGAAATCATTATTTAGATTACGAAGCGTGATGACTACCGAGCCTGCATTCGTTTATACATTTTAAACCAGATACAACCAAGGAGTTTATTTATAAATAAATTTCTGAACGCTCGCATACATTTTTGACAACTAATAAATATGTCACTCGTTTTTCATTACTGATTATTCTGCATTTTTAAAATGAAAATTACGCAATTGTTCGAATATTGTGGATATACGTTGTCGATTCAAAACCTTTATTTAAATACGTTCTTTAATTTGAGGGGACCATTAACCGTATTGACGGGATAAACATAAAATGTTTAACAGGAAATTAGGTAGAACAGTTTATAAATATGAGAAAATGAAATTGTTGTTTTTACCACATTCCTCGTAATTTTAAAGATAGTTATATGCTGTCGCGGACTTTTTTGTAGGACTTATTAAGATAAACATTTCTCTTATACATTATATACGTGTAAACTCTACAGTTTTTGCAGCGTACGCAAGAATAGCTCGCAGATGCAGTTTTTCCCGACTTACTTGACAATTATCGTTATATTTTGGACAATTCACACACTATCTTAAAAATATATAGCCTATGTGTTATTCTGATGTATAAGCTATATTATTGTAAACTTTCATTGAAATCCATTCGGTAGTTTTTGCGTGAAAGAGCAACAAACATCCAGACATCCAGACATCCATACATACAAACTTTCGCGTTTATAATATTAGTAAGATGTAGGTATATCCTTTATCCTTAGCATAAGAAAGCAGATTTTCAAGCACATCGACTGGATTAAGTCGTACGACAATTTGCGCTTCTTTTATCACTTTATACTCTTTTTGACAAGAGGCCACAAAAAACCATACATCACTGTTTTAACCCTTCGTGGACTACGATCGGGACTTGGGTAATGTCTTGTCACATATTAGCAAACGTGTGTGTCCAGTGTGTGTTGACACTGGGAGGGCAGACGCCGCAGACAGCGTCACGCAGAGCCGTCGGAGGGAATAATTCAATGTCACTCGGCCTGTCTGCGGCCAACCTGCTCACAGTGTCAAGATCAACGTACTTTACCTATAGGTACAACGCGCGTACTCACTTTATTCCATGTATTCATGGTAAGTTTTACTCTTATGACGGTGAAGCACGCAGAGTGAGCACAGGCTGAATTTATTTGTGTCTAACTACTATGACTAAAAGCTTGCATTGCGTGTTGGATAAACGTATAACATTTTATTGTTTTACGCACTCAAACGTAAATTTTTGCAATTTTTTCGGTCATAGTTCCAGACTCTGGGCTGCTACTGATTTTTTTAATAGACACACCCGGGACCTCTAAACCACACGGCACATACTTGTGCTGCGATGTTATCTAAAAAATTATGTAAATTAGATCCCTGTTCAATATAGTGGTATAAATTTGCGGCACCCGTTCAGGTGTTGTTAACAAGCCCCTAGCTTGCTAGTTTGTTGACAAACGTCAACATCACTAACTTGCCAAATATACCCAACAATAAACGCAGATATTTCCTGAGCCGAGGAGCGATCCCCAGTGGAGTTCGTGTGCGGCGTAACCATCAGCAAAACCGTACAAGCAGATGATAACTCAATTACGCGTGCGCGCCGCTCGCTCGGCCGTAAATATTTGTGTGCTGGCAAGTATCGGCGGACGCGGAGGGCGGCGGAGGGCGGTGGAGGGCGGCGCAGGGAGGTCGGAGGGCGCGCTCGCGGCTCCCCGGGGAGGACTCGAATTAACAATCAGCAGCCGGTTGTCCGAGCCCATTGACGCGGCGGACGCACCGCGCATCATTAAGCAGCGGCAGGCAACGCCGGGCTCGACACATAGTCTCGCGCCCACAGCTCGCCCACGCCCTCGCTCATCAAATTTGCTACAAATTCGCTGTTTACTCCGGTCAGGTACGTTCGGAATAACAATCAACAATGTTAATGACTGCCACTGTTCACAGAATCCACGTCGGCTCTGTGTAGGCACTGAATTCTCAACAGCAGATAAACCTATTAGGATCCACGGTTCATGTTAAATTTTGTTACTTAGTATGCAATATAGAAAGCGTGCTGGAACCACTTTATTCTATGGTTCGAATAAGCTAGCAATATTTTGGTGACAAAACATTTTTGCAATACGAGTACTTTATTAATGGCTCATTTGGTCAATATTGGGTGTAGAGTCTCAGTGTTCCAGCGCTGGGCTCAGAGGGCCGCCGTGGGAGCATTAACGTCGTTTAGTCGTCGCGGCGGGAGGTCGCTCCATTCGGCTGCACTCGAGTGTCGCTCATTCCATTAGAACTGCCCTGGACATCCACTCAAATCGCTTGATTTGCCGCACACACCGGCACAGATTTGAGATTCTCTGGTGGAGGAATACAAAAATACCAACACTATTAATAAAATTGCGACAGTTGATTCCTGAAAACGTATTTAAAGTGTTGACGGTACCTTCTTTCAGTCAATAAAATAGTGTCAAAGAGTGAAGTCCATTATTTCCACTGCCTTTTCCAACAATCTCATTCATTCCGGAATAAAATTGCAGGTTTGTAGGCTTTTGGTAAAAATATAAGCTAAAAAAAGCAAATGAAATTTTTAAAGTAAGTCATTCTTTCTCCATTAAAATTCAATATAAATTATTTATAAAGGTTACAAAATGACATTTATGAAACTCGGACATAAAAACGATGTAGGTATAATTTAGTTTACGGTTTGCTTATTAACTGCGTAGGGCTCTATTAAAGTTTAATTTTTATTTTATTTTTTACTCATTTCTATACCTACACTTTATGCTACCCTCTTTATTTTTCCTCTTCTATTATCCATCCTAAGGTTGTCTGGAAGAAATTGCCTAGAGCGATAAGACCGCCTCTTGCTTTTTGTTAATAGTTTAGTTTCTTCATATAATTTTGTTGATACAAGAAAGTGTAAATAGTAGTGTAGTGCTGCCTACGTTCAGCAGTGGACGGCGATAGGCTGAGTATATAAGAAAGTGTAAATAAATAAATAAATCTTTTTTTAGTACTTTTACTTGGCTATAAAAAATAAACAAGTTAACAAGTCCTAGTATGAATTTATTAATGAACGAGTTTATTCATTAATCGATCTCTGTTTACCGCTTCTATTGTGGGGCGTGAGGTTCCCGCATGTTTGGTTCAAAAGTGTGGCGACTTCCCGTATTACACGACGTGTTACAACTGCATCAACAGCGACACCATTGTCGCGCTGTTTGTCTGTTTGTTGAACTGATTACAATAACGTCTTGCTGCGCGCTAAATTCAACCTTATAGCGTAAAAGAACGGTTAACTTTACAACGAATGTAGTCATAGAGGCGTTTGGTTTGTTTGCCGACGCGCTTGTCGCGGAGCAGGGAGCGTTCACTGATCATGTCGTTTATTTATCGCAAATATTCGATTCTTTTATTTGATGTAAGTGCTAATATTATTGTGTGTTTAGCTACAGCAGTATTAGCAGGGGAAAGTTTTAGCAGTTACTTCATATATTTGTTAAGATTGAAGATAGTCACATGGTCTATGAGAGTTTATAAAGTTACTATTTCAATCTAACAGGATAATAATTATCAACTATGACATATTATTAACTGTACCTTCTTGAAGTTTCTGCGGCTGAGTGCGATGCAAAAGGAGCAGTAGGATGCGTGGTGTGAAGGAGGCGACATTTGGCGCGTCAAATTGCAGCGTTTGATCAGCCCTTTGTGCGCCTTAAGACCATTACGGCAACGAGATTAGGCGGCGCGCGCGCACCCGACCGGACGATGCGATTACCGAACGCCGCCACCCCGCCACCCCACACAGCCCCTATATTTTTATCGGTAACTGGATTTCGCACAGACTGCGATTGTGAGCGGCTAAAATGTCGCATCTTACTAATCTTGTCCAATTTCCAACTAGTTGAAAATATTGCTGAACCAAATTTGTAATATATGCAAGATGTTTTATTTAAATATTCGTATAAAACAAAATATCATTAGTCGTAAATTGGACATTTTTTTAAATTCCATATTAATTCTACTACGATGTCCCTATGACGATTAATATATATATAACCCAAATAATACATAGTTACATTCAGTAGTGGTGCTAAACACGATAATATCCAAAGTAAAATGGAATTCAATTAACACACATACTATTGAACATTTTAGCAATCCTTAAGCCGGCCGTACCACTGTCATTGCAAAAGGAACCCCAATATTACAACAATAGAACGGAGATTGAGACGGCACAGTGGTTGGCAAACAAGTGCAGGGCGCGAGTATCAGTGTTGGGTCCGGCGGGAGCAGTTAGCGTGTAGCGCGTAGCGTTTAGTGATCAATTGAATGTGTTATTGTTTTTAATACGATATCCCTCGGGAGCCGGGAGCAGCGCCGCGCTCCTGCCGCGCTCTTGCCACGCCGCCTGTGTATTTACACACTTAACAACGATACTTTTGTTGCCACCGAGCAAATATTACATCTGCTGTGCTTTATCGCTTCATATTCATTTGTTCATTAAACTACTGAACGCGCTGACGGTCTGAGGTTTTTTTTATAATTGGCTTAATACTACACTACGTTATGTTAGGTTAATAAAAGCTAATAAATAAAATCTTTTTACCACTTTTTCATGAAACAACGTAAGTGCGTAATTTGTGTCAGACAAAAAAGATCTTCTTACCAATATGTCAATTGTACTATTCGGCAAGTCCCCATCACTACTCTAAATCGGATGAAGTGTAGTTAGGAATTGGTACACAGGATAGTAAGTTTATTTGTCGAAATATAAAGCCAAACCAAAACTTTTTTTTTTCTCAAATTGATAAATACACCATACATAGTTTTTGTCGTCAATATTCCTATAATCGTATTTTCTTTACTGCAATTGATATCTTCGGTCTAACAAACACCCAGACCCGAAACAAATATTTGTGGATCACAAAAACATTTGTCTCGGAGCGGGGATCAAAACCGCGGTCTCTAGTTTCGCAAGCTGATGTTAACCAATTGCGCCACGGACGCCGGACAAATAAAATAAACGTAAACTGCTGCTAGTAGAAAACATAAACTATGAACCATAAGAGACGCTAAAATAGAAGAAAAATTAAAAACTGTTTAATTTATAACATTTATTTTTGGTATTCATAATAAATTATTACGTATTTTAACGGAGTAGTGAAACATTGTAAGGAAAACTGCACACTCAAAAATTCTTAGGAATTTCTTAGGTGTGTAGTCCGCCAACCCCCACTAGGCCAGCGTGGTGGATGGGGGCCTAACCCCTGTAATCGTAGAGGAGGCGCGTGCTCATTAGTGGAACGTATACGGGGTCATAGGTACGGGATGTATGGTATATGAAATTAGCATTTGTATGATGGTTTGAAGTCGTGATGGCATCGAGATTTAGGCAAGCGGTCGAGAATCTCGACGGTCGCGGATTCAAAACCCAGGCACACACCTCTGAATTTTAGAAGTTATGTGTGTATTCACAAAGAATAATCACGTACTTTAATGGTGAAGGAAAACTTCGTCATGAAACCTGCACACCTTAAAGTTCTTAGGAATTTCTTAGGCGTGTAGTCCGCCAACCCGCTCCCCCCTCTCAATGGTAGAAGAGGCCCGTGCCCAGCAGTGGGACATATATGGGCTGATGATGATGATGATGGTTTCATTCTTTGGAATCCTGCCTATAAGTTAGCTGTAGATTGAAATCCAACGCAGAACCGTGATACTTTCCCAAGATGTATTTGTATTCAAATATGGATGCAGGCTGCCTCCAACAGGTCACTATGGAAGTCTTTGGGGGAGGCCTATGTTCAGCAGTGGACTTCTTTAGGCTGATAATGATGATGATGATGATGATTATGAAACGGAGAAAGGAAAGATTGTAAGCAACCACACTTTCCTGAAACTTCGCCAGAAACTCAGTTACTTGAAGCCCTTTACCACACAAAACCCGCACAAATTTATTTAACCACGAACACTTCGTGCCGCGTATGGAATGCATATGTATGTCTATGGGGTAATCATAGGTTCTGTGTAAAGACATGGTGAACGGGGCTAGCTGGGTTTACTAATAGTTTTCTGAACAGAAAGTTTTGTAGATCTCCTCTACAAGTATCTATTAGATCCTTAAGTATTTATTAGCTAATGGATTAGATCTCTTCTCAAAAGTGCCTTCTCGCAATAAAATTCACTTGAAAATACTTATTGTTGTGTTTTATTTGTGATATATCACAAAAGTCCCGTGTCGTATCCGCACGTAAACTTTCTAGACACGGCAGTATGTTAATGTCGAATATTTTATACGAACGATAAAAGGACTTTGAATAAATAAAAAACAAAATAATAAATGTTACGAGTGTAGATTTCTTTTTGGCTCGAACTTCGTGCAGTGCAAAGAGAGTGTAAGTACTCGTAGCTAGCCGCCTTGTTCAATGAACAATTGCGTCAGCGGATGAGGTGTACAATATCTGCATGGAAGTACATATGGACATCAATTAAATCGTAAATGAAACAGAGTTCACGGATATCACGGTTAATTTCGTCTGGGTGAAATAAGTAGGTATTATATTTGTGTGCCATAACATTATTGGTTCCTTAAAAGAAATTTTGTGATCCATCTCAAATTATGCGAATACCACCCATCCGTTTGATGTCAATAGTTTGAATGCGCCAGTAATAAAACCAAATTCGCTAATAACAAACTGTTATCATTTCCAGCCCAGTAACCCGGGTGAAATTAACAAGGGCCACGCGCCTCGCAATTTGAGCATCCGCTCGTCGGCGAGTGAATCAATCGCCATTGACCGAATGAACGAGCGAATGGAGCGCGTGAGAGCGCTGGCGGCTTCGACTTCAGCTCCGGCACGCGTCCTCGCGCCCACACTACACTCGACCGACCGCTAATCACTGCGGATGCATTTGAATAATTGTGTCGCAGCACTATTATTCACGTATTACTGTTATTATAAGTGACTCGGTACTGAATGGATGCGTTTTGACAATATGCTCATAAATACAACGGCCAATAGAAAATGTGTTGTACTAACGATGAATTCGTATGTGTGATGTACACTTATAAACTTTCATCATAAATTTATGTATGACTATTGAGGCCAAATCATTAATATCCCATTTATACAACGATGACATTCTTAATATGATATAAGATATTTTTAAGCGTTGTGCAATATAGGCAGCCAAAAGTACAGAATACAAATAAATATGAAAACAAAAAACACATTTGAATGTTGGCAAGTTGATTAAAAGCGTGCAGGCAGCGCGGACGAGCCGAATCAGTTCTCTCGCGAGGTATAATCCAATACGGGCGGAGCGGTTTCACA
Organism: Hemaris fuciformis; assembly: GCA_907164795.1. NCBI lineage: Eukaryota > Metazoa > Arthropoda > Insecta > Lepidoptera > Sphingidae > Hemaris > Hemaris fuciformis. The sequence goes on from OU015431.1 coordinate 25,204,385, forward strand.
AAACGCGCACGTATCGATCATCCATAGGGATTCCAGTCACGCGCCCCAGCCTCCGATACTGGAACAAACAACGGGAAAAACGCTACAGTTTCAGCGACGTGGCGGGGGTGTGACGGGGCGTAGAGGAAGCGCGCGCGCGTGGCCGGGGGGGGGGGGGGCTGGGTAACGTAAGGTGGAGGAGGGTCGAGATTAGATTACCTGCCCCCGCGGGCTGCAAACACTTCGTTACTGCACAAGAAGAGTAACGAACTCGCCGGCGCGCCGGTAACCAGGGCCGACTCCTCACCACGGACACCTCGCAAACACCACCACGGACCACCACTTACGCCCTCATGTTACACTTTTCCACCACAATATTCTCTGTAGCAGCATGACATTAGAAATTGTGCCTAAAAAGCCCAAAGCAATCGCCTCTTTATCATGGCGTTTTACCAGCGCTTACACCTTCGACTACAAGTACCTATACATGCTGTTTAATAAGTCCCCATGCGGGGTTACAATAAAGTCATTTATTACAATTAAACCATGTTTTATTTCATCTGGCCTCGTTAAGTAATCGCAGAATTAAGAAAGTTGTTGATAGTGGTTACCTAATAGTTATCAAAAGGCTTTCTTAGACATGTTATCAACTCGCAAAAAGCTAAACTGATAGACGCAGGCTTAATTCCTTTCAATAAGAAATCATTGTAACATCCTGTTTTTTTTAAATCGGTTACGATTGATTCACTTAACGGTTTATATGTAATCAATTAATATTAGCGAAAATTTTGAATTCTTACTGTAACACTGAATTATTTCTTTCTGTGCGTATTTTCGTTTTCAAGTCATACTTGGTTTAGTATTAGGTATCCTACAGCCCAAAGAAAATGGATGGTTTTATATTACCCAGCCACAGCCGGCTGAACAAAAAAACAGTTCCCGAGTGAACATTACCTCTATGCCTTATGTTCAAATTCTTATATTCAGGTATTTGTATTGTCGATTTGAGTGACAGTGTTACGGTTCGTGCATTATTGTCTCGGGCTCAATAAATATTGGCACGGGTGTGCGGTCCCCGGCGCGGCCCCGGTGGACCTAAAATGAATAAATTTGAATAACACAACGCGTAATGAACCGCCACCGGGGCCGCTGATGAGCAGGAATCGAACCCGCCACCCGGCGCCTGGCGCTTTCCCCGGCGCTCTGTTAAACAATTGTCACCCGTCCAACCGTGAGCCGTTACTGTGATCCTTTTGAATGACGCTTTTTAATATTCATCGACGGCTTCGAAGCAGCGCCCGTGCCGCACGGAACCTGCGCCAATCAATATACCGATGGGATCCCTCGATTTGTTAACTAATTATATCTCCGCTTCCTGTTTGTTACATAGTCACTGAAACTCGGTTTGCTATACGAGTATAGTCGTTATAATTGAAAAAATTTCAAAAACGATTACAACGCAAGTACCTACAATACATGTCGAAATCAGCAGCAGGTAATTTTTACAGCCTCAAATACTGGGACTTAGATGAATGTTTCCTTCATAGCTTCTTAACGATGTTTTTCAGTTGAACCAAGGTAATCTTACGGATCCGTCACAGAGGTGTATTCGGCTAAACATAGTGTCGTACTGCTAGGCACGGGCCTCTTCTACAACGCAGAGATGTTCGGCCTTAGTCCATCAAATTGCGTAGGTATTGTACTTTGGTAAACTCTGGTATGACATTTACAGCACCCAGCTAGCAATACAAGCGGTGTATAATTTGGCACACAATTGTCATCAAATGTGGCGTACCGCAACACGATGAAAATGATGATATTCAACAGTTTCCTGAACCTACTGCTATATTCCTGCGTAGGAATCTATACCGGGGCAGCCATATTGAGATATTATTTTAGAATGAGTAATGAGTACTTTTCTTCCGTACGTCAATTTTATACTTTTTATTTCGCAATATGCAGTTAAAGTTGCGATGCACCGCGCTTCAATACCGACAGCCATCAAATCGACCAGTGAATGGCTGTCAGGAGATACAACAACCGATAAACGTTTATTTATACGTTAAGATACATAAATTGGCTAAGACGTATAGATTTCGTACCGCAAATCTGTCTGAAGACGTAACCGGAGTTTTATCGCGCGGCTGACGTAATGCACGCTCGATGTTTTGATTCGCAATTGACCCCTAGGTCGAAATGGGTGTCAGCCTTCTACAGACTAAAAGTATTGTGATACACATTGTTTGGCTATGATAATATGAGTGCCAGTAAGCTTACTTGATGATCTCGTTCATGATGATGTTACAAAAGCCACTCGCACGAATTTTGGCGAAGATAGTCAAAGTTAAGAAGTCAGCGCTATACTAAATATCTTCAAAGATTAAGGAACTCTGAGCAAAGCATTAAGTCTGGACATAGTGCCAAAAATCATGATAATATCGTCCCCTATTACGTGTATTTCAAAATAAAAACACACACTGCGCTGAGGACCGCGGCAAGGGCTCGGCGTCGCAAGAGCACGATGTCTGGCTCCCAGCAGTAGTGGAGCAAGGAGCTGGTGGCAGCGCTGATGATTGATGGTAAAGTGGCTGTTGTTCTGACCTGTGCCCGGGGTGCGTGCGGGGAGTGTGCGGGGTGTGTGCGGGGCGCGGGCGGCGGGCGCCTGTGTTTACACACGCCGCGATTTATTCGCCCGCCGCCGTAAATAACACCGCTCGGCGAGCGGCGACAGATATATGGAGCCTCGTGTTTATTGCTATTTGTTCGTACATGTACCGACAGCACCGCAAGCCTTCAGGCTCTCGCAAATGTCAGACAAAACACATACGTCTAATATATTGAGTTTGAATGAAACGAACCGGTCCTCACTCTGAACATAACTCTTCGACATCAGCGTTTGAACAACACGTTATCTGAACATCTAGAACTTAACAAAAAGAATTGCACTTAAAACAATAGCAACAAGGCGTGCCGCAATGATTAAACTAATTTAAAAATGATTTGCGTATATTATATTTACTTCGTGCAGTATTTTAGATGGGAGATAAGTTATCAAAAAATTACGATTTCTTTACGAATAATTTTTCCATTATCGTGCTTAGACTCACTGAGCAGTGAATACCTACACGCCCCTTTCAAATTAAACTGTTTATTTAAATATTTAATTGTATTTCTTGTGGCACCGGCAGTAGACTTCACTTAGCTACAACAAAAACATGTAACCTTAAAAGCTAGTTGTTAAATTTAACTTTCAGCAGTTACTTGATTAAAACATTATTGTACAACAATGGTGGCAATTCGCCAACGTGGTATATAAAAAAAAGTGTGTGTGTACTTATGTACACGCGTTAGAAGTTATACCACACGACTGAAGTAAAACTTATAAATACGCCCAACAGTCACATACATAGTTCTTAGTTTACACAACATATTACATTTCTGAACGCACTCGTAATTTACATACATTTAATTGGGCGCATTTATAAGTTTTACTTCAGTCGTGTGGTATAACTTCTAACGCGTGTACATAAGTACACACACACTTTTTTAATCTGCATTTGTGTCGTTTCCGGTCAAAAGGACGAGTTATTAAGCCAGCTGACTCATTAATGGTACTAGGCATTCAGAAAGCTAGAGAGGTGAAATGCTATCATTAATAAGTTTTGTTTTTAATTCATCGTGGTTTAAATTTCGAATGGATTATACGAGTATACAGTTTTTAATGCTAGTACTTTGTCCTTGCTGATTTATGATGTCCTGGTAGTTGCGTAGAACATAATTGACATTTTCTTATTTTCAATTTTAGTTTTAATTTATTACTGTCACTATTCTACATTTAAAAAATCTAAAACATAAACTTTTTTGAAAAAATACTTGATCTGAAACATATTAAAACCTTCCTGATCCATTTGACACTTACATTTTTTTCGAGACTTAATGAGCGGTTAAGCAGACAACTTCATACTGTTAATTGAAGCAGACAACTTCATACTGTTAATTTTGTGTCACAGATGCGCGCGCATCTTAAAATTTCACTCTCATAATTTTTTCATAACGCGCCTAAAGAAGTATAACTTCAAAAATATATATATTTTATGGAAAAACAAATAAAGTTACTTATCAACGACTCGTTATTGGGGTGTGATTAAAAATAAGCTTGATGTCTGTTGATTATAATAACAACGAAATACGTTTACGTGTGTTATCTTTCCATCCTTATGAATTTAAATGAAACAATTTGAAACAGTGTAGTGTAGTGTGTGTGGCGAGTTATTCCGTCGGTACCGGCGCACTGAGTGAATGAACGGAGTGGAAGGGAGCGGGGCGCTGCATCGCCGGCCGCATTAAAACCTTTCATTGTAATACTTAGATATTTAGTAGATGTTCAGCAAATAAATTACCTCATAATGCAGCCAAGTTTTTCAACATCCGACAACATTTTAAGCCGTTATCATCGGCCGGCACCGGTTTATGGGTCGACACTCGAGGGCCGCCTCGCTTTTTGCCGTATTGCCTTGATCAAATTTTGATTTACGATCGGCCGCTTTATTAAAATCCTTTTAGTTCTGCCCCGGGACGGACGCGCACCAACACACACACGTATTCGTCACAATGTATAAATTATTGAAACACAAATCTGAATCGAAAATATCTTACGTGCCTTGTTTTACTTTTATCTATTTTATTATCAACTGCCTCGTGATCTCGCGGTACAAGTATGTGCCGTGCGATCTAGAGGTCCTGGGTTCGATTCCCGGGTCGGGCAAAGTGTTATTGGATTTTTCCATTAGGAAATTTTCAGTAACAGCACGGAGTCTGGAAATGCCGAATGCCCGAAAAACGGCAATAGGCTCGCCCCCTATTACGTGGGACTGATACATACCTGGCGAAATGTGGGTGCAGAAATGCACCTCTGCCTACCCCTTCGGGGAATACAGGCGTGACTTTATGTATGATATGCTATTTTATTATCACAAACTTTACCTAGTAATCACATGGAGCTTATAGCATGCTTACAAGTAAATTGTTCTCTAAAGAGGCCATTAAATTCAAAGTCTCTGTTCTGCCTTAAAACGTGTAATCGTACAGCTAACGCGAATACGTTTAGGCATGCTGTGTGGTGTTGGTAATGAAAGAAGTCTGTGGTGCGAGGGCTGCGAGTAATGAACCGGCGGTGGCTGTCGGTAGGACGGCGGGTTCGGGCGCTGATAAATCGCGTTAGTCGCGCCCTGTGAGCCTCGCGTCCTGCTAAATCATGCTTATTGGTAACGAAGCATGGCGGCGCGTGCGCTGGCCGCGACCACTACCTGAGTACCTCCCGCGCTCATCGACACACTCATATTAGGTATATTTTGCATATCTCCCGATCGCTTCATTTAATCTTAATTAAATGATATCATGCGCTATTTAAACCAAGTATGTTCTTTGTTCATCGAGTTTATGAAGAGGAATTCATATTTCAATCATTAATTTTAACTCCTTCATCGCAACCTTACAAGAAATCAGAGCGACATTGAAACTTGGTTTGGTTTTAATAATAATGGTTACACCATTGAACTTATTTGTTTTTTGCTAATGACTGAAACTTAATTCAGCTATCGCACGAATATGAAATACTCGCTTGACGGGGAATACCCAAAACCATCAATAGAAAACAAAGAATAACACAACAAGGACGTAAATACATATTTGATTTGTTCCCGACACAATTACAGTGACTTTAATAACAATTTAAGGTCGGTGTCGCAGTCCGCAATCACAGGCATCAGCAAATCGTAGTTCAGGGAATAAATCCACGCTTACGATGGAGCTGGGCGTCGGCTAGGGCTCCGGTCCGGTGGCGGAGCCCGACCGAGCGCTGCTGTTTATTGTTGGACACAAAGCCGATACTTTAGCGAGCTTGATGGTGCATTGTGGTGGAATTTACGAGCAGCACTTCTGAGCTAATCACGGAAACCACACCTGGCCGCGGGTGCACCTCGCTGACACTTATTGTGAACAGGTCGTCTAACATCATCACGCGCGGCCGCCTTCATATTTCACTCTAATAACTTTATATTAATTGCCCATTCACTAAGTACTACTAATCAGTAGTGAGATACATCATTAACTGCCAGTTGTGTATTCCGTCCTAAGGCTATATTCAGTGCCTATCGATTAAACGAAAGAAAAATATTTTTTCAATCTTAAAAACATATTTTAAAGTTTCATCAATATTTCAATAAATTCATTATTTCGTCACCATTCAACGTAACAGCGTGATTGTTTCAACAGGGAAGAGATAATTAACTTTACTTCATCATTCTGCAAATGTTGCGGCACAATTTTCCGGGTTCTGTTCCAGAGTTTGGCGAAATTTGGCTTTTCCCATTAAATCAAATCAAATCAAATCAAATTATCTTTATTCAAATAGACTTTTACAAGCTCTTTTGAATCGTCAATTTTACACTTCTTATTTTTTTTTAAACTATTGCCGCTTCGAAACGTGTTATAGCTGTGGAGAAGAAACGGCAAGAAACTCCCTCAGCAACACGACTTGTCATTTTTTTTCTTAAAAACAGCAATATTATTATTATTTTTTAATTCACATTGTTTCATTTTTACATAATAAATGTCATAACTATACTCGTACATGTCATAGAGATACATGTCATAGCGATACAAACTGTAGCAACACGATACAACTCCGATCAATTTACTTACTCCCAAGGCTTATCTTCAATCCAATCCAATCCATCAGCCAATCGAAGTCCACTGCTGGACATAGGCCTCTCCCAATGACTTCCACAGGGACCTGTTGGAAGCAGCCTGCATCCAGCGACGTCCCGCGACCTTCACCAGGTCGTCTGACCATCTTGTCGGAGGACGTCCCACGCTGCGCTTTCCGGTACGTGGCCTCCACTCGAGAACTTTTTGGCCCCATCGGCCATCAGTTCTCCGCGCTATGTGCCCGGCCCATTGCCACTTCAACTTGCTAATCCGCTGGGCTATGTCGGTTACTTTAGTTCTCCTACGGATCTCCTCATTTCTGATTCGATCTCGTAGGGAAACCCCGAGCATAGCCCTCTCCATAGCTCGTTGAGTGACTCTGAGCCGTCTAATGAGGCCCATAGTGAGAGGCCACGTCTCAGTGCCGTATGTCATCACTGGTAACACACAACTATCGAAGACTTTCGTCTTCAGGCACTGAGGTATTTTGGACGAGAAGACGTCGCGTAGTTTCCCGAACGCTGCCCAACCGAGTTGGATTCGACGATTGACCTCTTTCTCGAAGTTGGACCTGCCTAACCGGACCACTTGTCCCAAATAGACATATTCGTCTACAACTTCGAGAGTCGAGCCCCCAACTGCGATCGGGGTGGGCACAACATGGACATTCGACATGATCTTCGTCTTGTCCATGTTCATTTTAAGACCCACCTGTTGAGAGACTCGATTGAGGTCTTCGAGCATAGTGCTAAGGTCTTCCAGCGATTCTGCCAAGACTACAATATCGTCGGCAAACCGAAGGTGTGTGATATACTCGCCGTTGATGTTGATGCCGAATCCTTTCCACTGCAAGAGCTTGAAGGCATTTTCCAGCGCGGCAGTGAACAGTTTCGGAGATATAACATCTCCCTGTCTCACGCCTCTCCGTAGTGGAATAGCCTTCGTGCTCTGATCTTGTACTCGGACCGACATGGTGGCGTTTCTGTATATGCTTTCCAACACCTCGATGTACCGACAGTCAATGTGGCACCGCTGGAGAGACTCTAGCACAGCCCAGGTCTCGATCGAATCAAAGGCTTTCTCATAGTCCACAAACGCTAAACAAAGCGGCAAGTTATATTCCTCGGTTTTTTGTATAACTTGCCGAAGCGTATGGATGTGGTCTATGGTGCTAAAGCCTTTTCGGAAACCGGCTTGTTCGGGAGGCTGGAAGTCATCAAACCTGCGTTCGAGACGATTTGTGATGACCCTCGAAAACAACTTATAGACATGGCTCAGGAGCGAGATGGGCCTGTAATTCTTCAGCAAAGTGTTATCACCTTTTTTGAAGAACAGTACCACCACGCTCCTGCTCCATGCCTCTGGCGTTGAGCCCTCGAGGAGAACGGAATTGAAGAGCCTCTGAAGGACTTTAAGTACCGGCGTTCCGCCCGCTTTCAGAAGCTCTGAAGTGATTCCGTCCTCGCCCGGCGCCTTGTTGTTCTTAAGTTGCTTCAGGGCCATCTCAATCTCACATAGGCTGATGTCCGGGATATCATCACTGAAGTGGCGGATCAACTCGGCTCTCGGGTCTTCGGCCGAGCTAACAGTCGGTTCGGCAACCGAGGTGTAAAGCTGTCCGTAGAACCTCTCGATCTCCCTTAACACCTCTGCCCTCGTCGACACTACGCTGCCGCCCTCCGTCTTCAGCCTAGACAACTGTCTTTGCCCAATAGACAAGTCTCTTGCAAACACTTTGGAGCCTCCGTTCCGCTCAATTGTCTCTTTAATGCTCACAGTATTGTGAGCCCGGACATCGTGTCGCAAGGACTTCCAGATCCGTCTATTGAGCTGACGATATGCTTCGGCATGAGGCCATGAGGTCAAGAGTGTGGATCGAGAGTTTTTGAGGTCTATCTCTACGGCGAGGTCTAAAATGCTTAGATCCCACCGTATGGACAGCTTCTACCAAACCGCTGTTTAACTCGTCCACTGCAAGGTTTTCTTCTAGGCAATCAAAGCGATTTCGAAGCTCGAGTTGAAAGCTCTCGGGGTTTTGGATATGGGCGCGAGTAGGTCGGAGCGTAGACTTCATCATGCGACGCCTTTCTAGCTGGACGTTGATATTCAATGAGCCTCTAACCATTCGGTGATCACTGCCGGTTTTCACCCTGTTGATCACAGAGACATCACTGAATATCCGTCTATTCGTCGTCAAGATGAAATCTATCTCATTTCTCGTAGAACCGTCAGGACTCAGCCAGGTCCATTTCCTGTGAGGCGGCTTCTGGAAAAAAGAGTTCATCGCGAAGAGTCCCTCTTTCTCCAGAAAGTCGGCCAGCCTCTGACCCCTGAGGTTCCGTTGCCCATGTCCAAATTGCCCCACTTTCAACTCTGCATCGCTTCTCTTGCCCAACTTTGCGTTGAAGTCTCCCATAACAACATTGAAGTAGGTTTTGGAAGTATGTATGGCCCGACTGATGTCCTCATACATCTCCTCTACTTCTTCATCTGGGTGTGTCGAGGTCGGCGCGTATACCTGTATGACCTTCAACGAATATCTTTTCGATATTCTGAGTATAAGGTACACTACCCTGCTCGACACACTTTCGATGGATACGATGTTGTTGATGAGAGACCTGTGGACGAGAAATCCGACACCTCCTCGGGACTGTTGGTCGTCCCCCCGGTAGAAGAGCAGGTTACCGGACTTCAGGGTTATCGTGTCCTCCCCGATTCTTCGGACTTCCGACAACCCCAGAATGTCCCAGTGTAACCCGCTCAATTCTTCTTCCAGTTCGACAATCTTCTCGTCTGTCCTCAACGTGCGTATGTTGTGTGTTACCAGGGCCAGTCGTCGTCGGGGGTGGTAGCCGGGGCCAACCCGGGGATTCTTAGCACCCCCTGCCCCGCCGTAACCATGGCCGCTACCGTAGCCAGGAATAGCGGGGCTGCCGGGGACTGGGGGCCTGGTCCTGGTTGTACTCATCGAGAGGTATTGCCAATACTCGCCACGCTTGGCAGGCGGGTTGGCGAGCGCAGGAGGGGACTCGCGTTGATGACGCTGCTGCCCGTCATCAACCGGGAAAAGGGAATAGGGTGTGTGGGTAGAGGATGATATGGGAAAGGAAAGTATGGCCTGTAGGAGTGGATACTGCAGTCACGGAAGGGGAGGTTGGTAGTGACTGCAGTAGCTCGGGGAGGTCGAGGTCGCGTACTCGAAGCACCTATTCTAGGGTAGGCCATGACCACTAGATAGGAGCATCCCTGACCACTTATCTTCAATAAAATCTGAAATTTTATAGTATGCATTTTTGCAAAGTTTATCTTTAATTGATTCCTTAAACTTATTCAGGGGAAGCTCCCTAATAGCCTTCGGAAGTTTGTTATAGAAGCGTATACATTGCCCCATAAAATAGTTACTAACTTTCCGGAGACGAGTTACGTGTTGTACAAGATTACATTTGTTCCTAGTATTTTTATTGTGTACATTACAAATTTTATTAAATTTATCAAGATTCTTTTGGACGTACATTAAGTTTTCGTATATAAACTGACAAGTGACGGTAAGAATATTTATTTCCTTAAATTTTTCTCTAAGACCTAAATTATAAATAGCCCTAATGGCTCTTTTTTGCAAAACAAAAATAGTGTTAATATCCGCAGCAGCTCCCCACAAAAGAATACCATACGACATAAGGCTATGGAAATAGCTAAAATAAACCATTCTTGCCGTTTCCTCGTCAGTCAGACGTCTGATCTTTTTAACTGCATATGCCGCTGAACTTAATTTGCTTGCCAATCGTAGAATGTGCGGTCCCCATTGGAGTTTTGCGTCTACCGTAATGCCCAGAAATGTAGTAGACGCAACAGGATCCAGTTCTTCACCGTTAATTTGTACAGTGGTTTTTAATTGCTTAACATTGGGCATTGTGAATTTTACACATTTAGTTTTATTTGCATTTAAAAGTAAATTATTATTATCAAACCACTGAACAACTTTACGAAGTGCATTGTTTACTTCGTCAAAATTATCGAGACGTCTTTTTACATTAAATATAAGAGATGTATCATCCGCAAACAGCACTATATCGTTTTTATCCCCTACGTAGTAAGGCAAGTCATTAATGTACACGAGAAACAGAAACGGCCCAAGAATTGAACCCTGTGGGACTCCCATGGTAACCGACGATCCTGGAGAAAGTTTTCCATTAACGTCAACCCTCTGGACTCTATTATTCAAATACGAAGTCAGAAGATTGAGAGCTCCGTTTCTAATGCCATAATGATGAAGCTTCCTGACAAGAATGTCATGTTTGACGCAGTCAAAGGCTTTGGACAAGTCGCAGAAAATGCCAATAGCATCCCGCGACTCTTCCCATGCCCTGAACACAGTTTTTAAAAGTTCAACTCCTGCATCGATAGTTGATCTACCCTTAGTAAATCCGAACTGTTTCCGATGAAGTAAGTTTTTTTTATTGAAAAAGTTCAGTAATTGATTAAGTATATTTTTTTCAAATAACTTACTAAGAGTTGGTAAAACCGAAACAGGTCGAAAATTTGAAGGGTCTGAGGTATCACCAGATTTAAAAAGTGGTATTACCTTACTAAGCTTCATCAGGTCAGGAAATACTCCAGATGCGACGCAACGATTGAACACAGCTGCCATGTGAGGTGCTATAATATTGATAATAGAGGATATAGTAACTACTGATATTCCCCACAAGTCTTTAGTCTTTTTTTTACTAATTTCTTTAAAGGCTTTTAAAATATCATAATGACTAATTGCTGTAAATTCAAACGATGCATCACATTGAGGAACATTATCTTCAAGAAGTAACACAGCAGACCTAGAAGACGACTGAAGATGTTGAGTAGTTACTATGGGAATATTTGTAAAAAATCTTTCAAATTCAGAGGCCACTTCAGTGTCTTTTGAAACAATATTATTATTAACTTGAATCCTAAATTCATTGTGGTGTGCTATGTGCCTTCCCGATTCAGAATTGATAATGTTCCAAGTGGCTTGTATTATATTTGGGGCTGATTTTATTTTATTTTTAAGGTACATTGATTTGGCAGCGGACCAAACTCGTTTAAAAACCTTAGAATATAATTTTACATAGGCAATAAATTCCGGATTTTGGTTATACATTCTTTCATTATATAAATCATACAATTTATTTCGGCTTTTAAATATACCAGTAGTTGCCCACTCACTAAATGTCAAACTGTTCTTCAAATTAATAGTTTTTGATTTAAAAACCTTATTGTGTTCCATATTTATATGACCAAATAAGGATGCATACATTTTGTTGGGATCTTGATGAGAGGACAACTTGGGTATATTTTGTTCCATATTTGTTTTAAAATTATTTAAGCGGTTAGCAGTAATAGGAACAAATGTAATACTTTTGCTTGTTACTTTACATGTATGCAAAGGTAAAGACACCAACTGGCCACAGTGATCAGAATCAAAATTATTAATAATAACACTTGAAATTACTTTAACATTTGTAAAAATATTATCAAGACATGTTGCACTTGTGGCAGTGATTCTTGTTGGTTCAAAGAAAACATTATTCATATTATATGATTTAAAAAGATTTATTATGTTACTGGTTGCCTGAGAGTTTTCTAGAATATTTATATTAAAGTCTCCGCAAATAATCACCCCTTTATTTGAATTACATATTTTGTGCAAAGCATCTTCCATGATTTCCATGAATGATAAAAGCAATGCACATGGTGGCCTGTATACACTTAGAACAATAAACTGATCAGATTCAATACAAGCTATTTCTGTAACACGTTCAACAGAAAGTCTCACTATATCAATTCTTTCTTTATACTTTATTAATTTATTCATAATTATTAAGGAGCCCCCATGTATCATATTTGTTCTGTTGAATGTGCTAACAACATGATGGTTATTAAAGTTAAACATCAACTGATGGGACTTCAGCCAATGTTCAGTTAAGCACAAAATATCAATATTATTTGAATTTAGAAAAAGTTCTACTTCCAATTCTTTATTGTTTAAACCTTGTATATTTTGATGAACCAAGTTAATAGCCTGCTTATTTTTGCTACAATTTATATCTAATTCACTAACATAGCCAGAGTTTGTCTCTATTGTCTTATAACCTAATTTAAATGCAATGTCTTAATGTTCAGATTGCTATAATCTGAATTTATATCAATCTGCTCAATAGAGCATAGTCTATTAGCCAAGTTATTGGCTGATACCCTAATATAATATGATAGCACATCTGCTATCTGTCTCTTAATAAACAAAGGGAGATAAAAATTATCTCTTGTCCTAGAATAAAATTTACTAACATACTTGTTAGTGTCAATAACATGGAATGATTTATTGTTATTGCACAACATGTGCATTGTTAAATTTAACTTATATCTAATATTATTTTCTTCCGCTGACAATTTTTCACTGTAGGGTAATGTAAACATGACTATCTCCTTCAGATTTAATAAACAAAGCTGTTCATAGAATTCTAATTCATTAGGAAAACATGTCTTAAATATCAATATAAATTCAGTCCATGATGATGTGGTGGTGGTGGATGCCTCTGTGGGACCGAACAAGGGCCTCTGGTTCGATTTACATATTGAAGCCAATGTGTATTAACAAACTTTTGTTCCGTGCGTAGGGCAAAAATGTCTCCTGTAGCTCCTGATAGCTAATATAAGAAAAGAAATGCTACTTTTCTCACACTTGCAAGAAACTACAATGATTCTTATCAGTCGCCATAATAAAGCAGGTGGGATTGCAACCGGATTAATCAAATTGATCCCGGGATATAAAATGTTTGTGTGTGACACAAAGATGGCCTTATCACGTTTTTATACTAGCATGACAAAGTAGCAGTACTGCGCCTTACAGTAAGCGAGATAGTCCAATAGCGACTAGAGGCAAGAGAATCTCTGGTCACTCTCGTGCCGGCTTGTCGAAATGCTTCTTCACGTTAACAGTGTTAAGTACGGTGGCCATCATCCGCGCGAACCCATACTTAATTTTATAATTGTGAAAGTAACTCTGTCTGTTACGCTTTCAAGCCACTTCATTGATAAGACCTAAATGACTCTATGTTATTCCCAATTTCAATACAATAGTTTGTGATTAAATGAATGAGCTGCTCTGATTCGGAAAATTTAACCTTTGTGTCAATATCGTATTAACTATTTCTTGATTGGAAAAGAGCAACACTAGAGTTTCTTTCTCGTTCTTCTTTAATGATGTCTGCCTTCCAACTTAGGTGACAATTTAAATTTTGAAATTACTGAATCTAATGTATTTTAATTAATTTATATCTATAGATTATTAAATTCTAAATATATCTAAATGTAATTATGATTCAATAAATATAATTTCATTTTTTTTAATATGGTAGTTGGCCCACTCGTACCGCAGTCCCAGCTGACTAATAAATCGCTCTACCACATATAAAGGCCAATCATCAAGTTATCTTAATGTAAATACATTCCTGTTCAATATCATCTGAATTATCCCAACGGAAAATGTAGAATAAATATTAAAATCTCAGTAGCTAAAACGGCAATTGAGCTAAATTGCCCATAGGAATGGCAGAGTCTCTGCTGTGAAGGTAAGTGGGCAGTTTTCTCTCACAAAACACCTAATTTAGTGTTATTACCAATGGAACTTGAATAATCACATGCTTTCATGAAATCGTATCTCCTAATGGAATTGATAATCTGATAGCTACATTCAATGGAGACTTGTTGACAACTCGTCCAATGAACTTCCCGTTGAGCTCACTGTATTAGTAACGAAATGTTCGCACGCTACATAAAGCAAAAGTAGTGATGGCTTAGAAGATAACTTCGCGGTGGAGGCAAAATCTCGGCCTGTGTGGGTTCAAAGTATTGTAATGGTTTCACAACGAATTTTCACTCACTTTATTAACGGTGAAGGAAAATAAATCGTGACGAATCCAACTTAAATAAGATTCCTACAAGAGATTTTCGTAAGTTTGTGAAGTCAGCAATGGCAAAAGCAGTGATGGCCTCGGGGTTTAGGCGCACGGTCGAGAATTTCGTCGGTCGCAGGTTCGACCCCAGGCACACACCTCTGACTTTTCGAAGTTATGTGTGTGAAGGAAAACATCGTGATAAAACCTGCACACCTATAAGTTCTTAGGAATTTCTTAGGTGTGTAGTCCGCCAACCCGCACTAGGCTAGCGTGGTGGACTAAGGCCTAAACCCTCTCAGTTGTAGAGGAGGCCCGTGCCCAGCAGTGGGACGTATTTGGGCTGATGATAATGATGATGTGAAGTGCACTAATTAATAAAGTTGTTACTTTATGACGTCAATGCTAACAACTTAATTACTTTCCACTGAGTAGATTAGCGAGGCTGCTCAAGCGGTGCAAGTCATTATATGGCATTAGTGCATCAATGGAAATGGAAGCGTACAATAAACATGTTAATAAGGCGCAAGGATGCCTGTGACGTGACGGTGACATGACGGCGAAGTGACGGCGTCGCATCACAAGCGACGCAATCAAGAGATAAATGTCATTAGAGGCGGAAAGCGGAGGGCTCCCGGCGGCGCCGCGGCGAGACCGTGACGGCACCGTGACGACACCCCGGCAACTGCGCTCCGCGGCGCACCCCCGGGACTTGTATTTATCGAATTAGACCTGTGTAATCACGCTCATACGAGCTACGTTGCAATTGACGATTGATGTGCGTGCCGAGGGTTTTGATACTTCGCAAAACGCATGTTTATGCCAAATATGTACCGTAAACTTGAGTGTCCTTAGTGGAATGTAAAACAAAACAAAAAAAAAATCTAAATGCAAGCTGAAATATTGCAAACCGATCCCAATTAATTAAGCAAATACGATTATTGCTACGTCCCGCTAGTCACAAGTCACTACAATGATTGAGCAAAGTAAATTTTGACGCTGGCTCAAGACAAGTTTATAGGCACTGATTTAAGTTATTCAGATTTCCTTACTCCGTCGTCCTAGTTGAAGCAAGTGATAATTAATGTTAAGTCACACCCTCTTTGATGCTCCTGCCTATTTCTATCTCCAATGGTTTCCAGAAAACAGCCAGGAAGTATTTGGAGCTTTCAGGGAATTCATCATCATCATCGTCAACCTATCTACGTCCTCGCCGAACACGCTGGGCTAACAAGGGTTGACGGACAACACAGTCTTAAGACATTTTAGGTGTGCAGGTTTCCTCACGATGTTCTTATTTTTCGTTAATTCATTATGAGTACACACATAACTTCGAGGCCATCACTACTTTAAGGACTACTTTAGGAAATTAAGTATATTTGATTGTAGGGACACACATAACAATATGAATCAATTAATTAAACATACGCCACACCGATTCATACATATAGTTGGATTTTTCCACAGATAAACAAAAATAAAATGTGACATAAACAGTCATGACAGAGTCCTGCTCAAAGAAGAGCAAGTATCAAGATTTAGTACATCTCATAATTGGTGAGCGCGGGACAAATGAAGCGCGGTGTAGTGGCGCGTCCACCAGCCAAGTATAATAACAAGTGCACAAGCAGCGAGGGAACGCAGGAACAGGACCGTAGTACATACGCTCACCAGCAACTTCTTCCTACTTCCCGCTGTCATATAATTATCATGACGTGCCACCCTCATTGGTATTTTATACAAAGTCTTTTATTCAACAATTTTGACTGCCTCGTGGTCTCGCGGTACAAGTATGTGCCGTGCGATCTAGAGGTCCTGGGTTCGATTCCCGGGTCGGGCAAAGTGTTATTGGGTTTTCAATTAGGAAATTCTCAGTAACAGCACGGAGTCTGGAAATGTGCTCAAAAAACGGCAATAGGCTCGCCCCCTATTACGTGGGAATGATACATACCTGGCGAAATGTGGGTGCAGAAATGCTCCTCTGCCTACTCCTTCGGGGAATACAGGCGTGAGTTTATGTATGTATGTATGTGTCTTTTATTCAATTGCGCCACTCTCTAAACATCTTGTATACCTATGTAATTACTATTTGAATTCTCTTTGGTATTCCATATCCATCGCGCAACCATTCACATAATTGGCGGCGTCACCACGTCCATCGAGATGTGAAAGAAGAGCAGTGGTGCTCTGGCGCAACACTGTGCCTTCTTGTGAGCAGGGCTTATTTGACCACCATGATAAATAAGAATAAATTGAGTGGTCAAAGAAGTCGCTCGTCCCGAGGATCGTCTTTAATATTGAAAGTTGTATTAATCATGAAATCATTTCACTTCTTATGTAACCTATAATGCCCACGCAAGTATTGTAAACGACTAACGATCATGATTATGATGACGTATATCACATCGGAACCGTTGATGAGGTACATATTTCTCTCCCCCCCCCCCCCCCCACACACCCCACATTTATAACATATTCCAACCCCGGACCGACATATTATACATAATATATTTACACGTAACTCCGTATGCAAAATATTGAACTTTAAAAGGAATATTCTTTCCCAGGTTTTGCCACTTTTTCCATTGCTGCTCTGCTCCTATTGGTTGTAGCGTGATGATACATAGTCTAAAGCCTTCCTCAATAAATGGACTATCTAACACTGAAATAATTTTTCAAATCGATCCAGTAGATTCGCCGCCTAATGCAACAATTCCTTATGGTATGCATAATTATAATAATATTATAGAATCACCGGACTTACATAATGAGCTCGTAAACATTTACGTTGACTAAAGCAGAAGAGTATCTTTATAGTCTAGTCAACAAGTTCAAAAACGTGTTAAATAGAAATAAAGCTCCTAAAAATATGTGCCATACCTCATTCGATTCGGAATGACGTCTAGAAAAATGTTTTTTAAGGGCATATTAGCACATAAAAAATTGCAATAGTTATTAACAAAATAAGAAAAAAAACAAGGTATTTAGTTTTTCGTTAATAACTTTTAAAATAATGATATTTAAGGAATTATGAAAAAAGATCCTGAAAGAGGAGGAAATTTCCAATAAAAAAGTCCTTACTCCCGGAACTCTATCTATATTATTTATAACTTTTATTTAACGCTGGAAATAGCGCTCCGCGAGGGCGTTACGACATAGGCGCGTCGTCTAAAAAGCCGGTATATCACCTAAAATAATTTATTTCTAATATTAAATAACAATTTAAAAATTTGAATAAATTATGGTGTAATCTAGACACTTGAACGAAAATAACCACGGCAAAAAATATTTTTTTTGACAACTTTTCAAAAAGTTACACCATTGTTAATTAACTAATGTTTTTCCAATCTCTGTTTTTATAAATTACGGCAAAAAAGTTTCAAAAATTAGTCTAAAAATATTTCGCTTCGTGGAGCTCTTCTTACTTAGGTACTTAATAAAGTTATGCAAAAAAAATTTATTAAAGTTTATTATTTTGTTAATTATATTTTTTTTAAATAGACTAAAAATGAAATTTCTAAAAAATGTTATCAAAACATTTTTTTTTTGGTAATATCTTATTATTGCTGTTTTTGCATCTAATATAGGTATTAATTAACATTGGAAAAAAAAATGTTACGTCATTTATTAAGAAATTGTTTATAAACAAATAGACTATTTTGCGATTTAAAAACAAAAAATTTTTACTATCTTATTGCAAAGGTAAAATGATGATTTAAAAAAGAAAAAAAAATCTTAAATATTTCTTTTTATTGTTTATAATCGTTTTTTTATATTTCAATTGTTTAAATAATTAGTTAAGAAATTATTTTATTCTTAATAATCATCATTGACCCTTTTCAATGGAATAACAGAGAAATATATTTTTTTTATAAATAATTTAATTGTTTATTAACTTAACAATTTGCTAAAAAAAAAATTCTTAACTTTTTAAAAAATAAAATTTTCTTAACTTTGTTATACATGGTTGTTTTTGTAATTTTTTGAAGTTTTCGAAAAAAAATATGACGGTTAATAGTATTTGTGTATAACAAATTGTTAAGTTATTAAACAATTAAATTATTTATAAAAAAAAATTTTTTCTCTGTTATTCCATTGAAAAGGGTCAATGATGATTATTAAGAATAAAATAATTTCTTAACTAATTATTTAAACAATTGAAATATAAAAAAAACGATTATAAACAATAAAAAAAATTATTTAAGATTTTTTTTTCTTTTTTAAATCATCATTTTACCTTTGCAATAAGATAGTAAATTTTTTTTTTTTTTAATCGCAAAATAGTCTATTTGTTTATAAACAATTTCTTAACAAATGACGTAACAATTTTTTTTCCAATGTTAATTACTACCTATATTAGATGCAAAAACAGCAATAATAAGATATTACCAAAAAAAATATTTTTTGATAACATTTTTTAGAAATTTCATTTTTAGTCTATTTAAAAAAAATATAATTAACAAAATAATAAACTTTAATAAATTTTTTTTGCATAACTTTAAGTACCTAAGTAAGAAGAGCTCCACGAAGCGAAATATTTTTAGACTAATTTTTGAAACTTTTATGCCGTAATTTATAAAAACAGAGATTGGAAAAACATTAGTTAACTAACAATGGTGTAACTTTTTGAAAAGTTGTCAAAAAAAATATTTTTCGCCGTGGTTATTTTCGTTCAAGTGTCTAGATTACACCATAATTTATTCAAATTTTTAAATTGTTATTTAATATTAGAAATAAATTATTTTAGGTGATATACCGGCTTTTTAGACGACGCGCCTATGTCGTAACGCCCTCGCGGAGCGCTATTTCCAGCGTTAAATAAAAGTTATAAATAATATAGATAGAGTTCCGGGAGTAAGGACTTTTTTATTGGAAATTTCCTCCTCTTTCAGGATCTTTTTTCATAATTCCTTAAATATCATTATTTTAAAAGTTATTAACGAAAAACTAAATACCTTGTTTTTTTTTCTTATTTTGTTAATAACTATTGCAATTTTTTATGTGCTAATATGCCCTTAAAAAACATTTTTCTAGACGTCATTCCGAATCGAATGAGGTATGGCACATATTTTTAGGAGCTTTATTTCTATTTAACACGTTTTTGAACTTGTTGACTAGACTATTACCGCTGGCTTTTTAGATCCTGGGATATACCGCATCATCTTTAAATGATGTATTCTGGTAAATCCAACGGAAGCCCACAAATACAAATACCGTCGTAATCACGTACAGTGATTATTATTATTTATTTTTTATTATTCTGGCACGGCAAAGTGACCCCATTGCACCTGATGGTAAGCGCAATGGAGTCCAGAAAAAGTGCCGACCAGCGAGAGATGATGGTCTCCCGTTGGTCGACACAATCATGCCGGCCGATTATTTGATCGTTAACATTGACAAGCATGTCATAACACAATAAAAGAACAATTACAAACCAAATAAAGAGTGATAATGAGCTGATGATAAATACAGATGCCAGCGTCCCCTTCTTACAAGTTGCAACAAATATATTCCATAGAGTATAGAAACACACGTCTCCACCGAACTAAATCCGACAATAGAGGGATAATTCTGCGAGGGCCGATAGCATCCCGCCCCTCCCCCGCCGCCCGCCGCCCGTAGTTCTCCGCGCGCCCTCCACCGATGCTAACATCATTTGAGTCTGCAAACATCGACATGCGGGCATGGAACTGAATAAAAAATACCAAATCCCTTTCCGCCCTTATGTAGATTCACGACGGGGCGTGCTTTGAAGTCTTGCACTTGTGTCGCGGGGCACTGTTTAACTGATGTGCGGGAACTGGATTAGCGAATGTTAATCCCACAGGCGGTGATTGCTGAGGAATAAAGACAATAATTTGTTATCTTCATTTGTTAGCATTACGTTAAATACAGATACAACTGCTTCTGGTCTCAATATAATAATTTAGCAAGACCGATTTAATTCAGCAATTCCTACTTTTCAATCAATCGCATCTAATTACACACACATTACCTCTACGGTACCTCCTACCCACGAGGATCTGCAGTGGCATGCACGGACATGAAACCGAGCAGTTGAACCCTACGTGTATAAATCGGCGCCTAGCTTCCCTTTACATCTGCAACGATATTAATCAAAAGAAGATAAACAGAAGAATATGAAATCATGTGGTTGTCTAGATCCCTCCGCAGCTAAGGGAAATCAAAATATCGAACTATGAAGTATCAACATTACCTACACGTGAGACATAAACAATAGTAGAAGCTGGATGTAAAGCAACTAGGATAAACCAGCATGTGGCTGTATCCTTACCTACGAGCCGCTAAGGCGCATAATGTACACCTCAAGCAATAATTTAACAAATTATAATTAGATGGTACTCAATTAACAGCTAATAAAATGAAATCGACAACAATATGTATATAAATGCAGTCTATTGTGTAACATCCGCAAGCAGGCACAATATTTGCTCAAAGCCAGGGGTGCAAAATAATGCGTTTATAGGTAGGCGTGCGAGTGCCGGAGGAAGTCTCAGCGATCAGCCTCGCCGCCACATCGTCCAGCACGCGCCCACCATTGTGGCAGCGGTGCGCGGCGCGACTCACACGCGACACACACGCGCCGCCCCGCCTCGCCGCGCGACCTCTAATTGATAACTAATCAGCTTACACATCTGATGCAACATCTATTATGACAATGAATTTCCTTTTAAAACACTCATAACAAAATTACCCTTTTCAAAAACGCCTACAGGGGAGACACAATGACAGCGATTCTGTAAAGGCAAAAATAACAACCAATTTTAAAGTTTCAAGAAAACTGGCACGAACCCAAATAGTCTACGCAAACTCTGTAATAGAGTTACTGTTGCACAACTCTGCTTTATCTTGTAAGCATTGTCCATGTAAATCATTAGCGACATCTTATCTCAAAAATCCTGACTGAAATATTGATCAGCCGAGAAACACAGAGGGGTCGTGTTATTTGATAATGTCGCAAACGTAGTGTGGTTCTGCAAATACTTGGTATTTGCACTGTAGTTGGGAAATGTATTGCAAACACGGAACTAGATTGCCAGTACTGACTGGCTGTTGCAACCATTTCAGGGTATTATTCAATTCAAAACTTGCGCCGGGAAGTGCAAGGGAGCTAGTTCCAAACTTTTCCATGTTCTGTATATGGACAAAGTACTAGTACAATAATGAAGGAACGTTTTCAGAAGTGAGCCGTGAGGCGAGTACCTCCGCCGAAGAATGCCGACCTCTGGCCTCACCAACGCAACGCCCGCCCGCCGTGGCACACATGCTTTGCTTCGCGCACCGAACTCTGAATGGAAACAGAGTAGGCACTGGGTTCTCATGATTTGCACATTAACGACACCACAACAACGGCAAAAGAACAGGCGTTTCTATGAATGGTGGCTTTTCAGATTAAGGATAAATTAATAATTAGATAAATTGGCGAGGAATTAGAATATTTTAATTTATTGCTTGTGTAAGTAGGGTTAATTTGACACGCAATAATTCGATAGATCATATGATAGTTGGTAAATAAAAAAAATGTTTGAGTTATTACGAAACTTTGTCACACTACATGCACCGCATAGGAAACTTTGGCTCAACACGATTACAAACTTGTTATCATTGGATATAATACACCAACGGGTATGATATTTCAAGTTGATGACGATAGTGTCAGTACCCTGCCTACATGATTATACACAGTCAGGTCATAAGTATTGTCACACAGTAAAAACTTTTCTTTTAGAATGTTAATGGACGGAAAGGACGGCCATTGGTCACATAAAACGTTTTATGAGGTTAACTAAGGTACTATGCATGAATTGCCGTATCCGAGGGCTGTAGTACTGATGGGTGGATGCGTGTCGGTAAGGGCCGGTGTCCACTCGAGCCTCTAACAGATATTGACGGGCCATCAAAGCAGCGCGTCATAGCCTCTCCATATATCATCCACCGATACCGGCCTTTTCACGTCGCCAGCGACCATAATACCGACGCAGGTGAGCCGCGAGCAGAGACCGCGCGCAACGCTATAATAAATATTTTTCTAATAGCTTACCATTCTCTTTTGTTCACTTGATTTTTATCATAAATGTATAAAGTTTTGTAACAATGGCAATGAAATAACTCATAACATACTGCATTAAAAGTATCTATAGAAAGGGATGTTTTTGTATTAAAAGTAAATTATTATTTTTGTACCAATGACTAAATAAAAACTAAAACCAACGTATAACATGCTCCTTGTGCAATATAGTACAGAATGTATTAGAAAGGCTTAAATATAATTATAGGACTTAAATTATAATTCAAAACAACAGAAAACAAAAAGGTAATGTTTCAACTAATGAAACATTTTGTTTGATTAGCGAACTAATAGCAAGATGCAAGTTTATCCAATCCTGTTTACTACACTGTGTAAGTAAATTAACATAACTTTATCTTTTATGCAAGATATATTACACATTATAGAATGTACTCGAAAATAAACGTACAAATCTAAGGGACATCGATTTTGATTTTATATTGCCATCGTCGGAGTTCTGTTTCACACAAATAAATGAGCAGCGTATTATGAAACTGTCAAATGGTTCATATGGAATTATCGAATTCAGTTTGCTGTACTTCAAGACAAGATGAGCAACACCAAACACAAGCAACAAAAACATAACATACTATGTCATTGACATATAATATGATACATTGCGTAAATGATGTGTGTTTGTACCCGAGCCTACTCTGTGCGCTGCTCCGCGCTAGTGGTCGCCGATTGTAGCGAGGACCACCGCGCCTCTGCAAGTCACTCCGCCTCGGCCCTTCCGCACCAACACGTTATCACCCTTGCCGTGCATAGATAAGGTCCGATGTCCCGCACCACAGCCCGATCATTGTGTTTTACGTAGGTTTCAACAAAACAACCACGCCGTATCGATATCTGTCGATTTTGATTTCGGTAATCGAGCGGAGGTAAGCATGCATAACTGTTGTAGGTATACGCGTTTGTACGTCTGTGTGTACAAGTGTGCCTTTTGATGTGTACGCGCCGCGGCAAGCCATACCATGCGGCGAAATACTTGCATTGGGAATGCATTCATGGTTTTATGAAACATACGAGTACACAAAGATTTATTAAACATTTATATTGTTATTTCTTTTGTGCATAATAACAACACCCATCATCATCATCATCAGTCCATATACATCCCACTGCTGGGCACGGGCCTCCTCTACAACTGGCCTAGTGCGGGTTGGCGGAGTGGCGAACAGTACCCATGTCGATTATAAAGTCGCAGCCTTGATTAAGAACATGCTAATGGTAATTTTCAGCACTTTCATGTCAGCATGTGGCATTTCAAGGGCAAGTGCAAGTGGGTGAAACTTGCTAAAAAATAATTAATATATTTTTAATTAAGGATAGCTATGAACATATTTTGATAGGCAATACTTGCAAAACGTATTTGTCTATGTATGAAATTTGATAAAAGAAATGTTTCATTCGGTAGGTATGACATAATTTTTTAAAGGAGGATTTTGTTGCAGACCAGCAGTGTTATGGTTCCCGCGTGTTTGAACATATTTGTTCCTTTGTTTTTAAAATTTTAAGTTTGCCGCACTCCTCTGCGAATGTGGAATGTTTATTTTCATCAATAAATTTAGTAATAACAAAACTTAGAAAATATATAATAAAATTTCCTCTAATTCAATAGTAAAGCTCAAAATTGTTTTAATTGCCATATTGATGACAAATGTTGTCTAAAGTAAGGGGTGGTACGAAGATGAAAATAAATTAATAAATTGTTGATTTATTATTGGTATTAGTTATTATGTGATTTTATTAAATTTAAATACTCTATTTTATATCGAAAAAATCTCCCGATTTCTCCCGATTTTTAGGTGGCAAATTTCCCGATTTAATTTTTTTCACTTTTGCAACACTGCTTTGGAATGACTACATAGCTTCAGGAATCGCTGGAATTCAGGAATCAAACTCTGCATAGTCTATATCATAGCTATCATATCTGGGGGCACGGCAGTGCCCCCGCCATGTCGAGCAAAAAAGCGGCACGGCCGTAGGTACTATACTTCTCTCGAAGCAACTCAGGCCATTTTCGACTCCCTATAACTTCGTTGTGGATAAACCTAGAAACCTGAATTAGTTTGACATGGCAATCGCACTAAAAGTGAGATACATTGTGTTTTCATGCGATTGCCAATTTTAACTCTTTTATTTAAAATTTAAAAGATTTTTAATATATTGATAAATATGATCACTATAAGATGTTGTCTGGTAAGGTAAGTGCAAATAACTTAAGACAGAAGGTCCTTTACACGGGGACTGAATAAATTCATCGACTTGGTAGCACGAATCTCACAACTTTTTACGGCAGAACTGAGTTGCGAGACTTGTTGTTTTTTTTACAAGTTTTGTTTTTCATGGGATCCGCGCGTTGTGCGTGTAAGCGACTGTAGCGCGTAGAAAATTCTGCAGTATTTGACGTTTTCGCTACTTAAACGATGCGCCAAGCATTCCTCTTATTTGGAAATGGGTCAAAAAGTTAGAAGAGACCGGTACAACGCTGGAAAAACCAAAATTCGGGCGACCAAGGTTATCAAGAACGGTAAAAAAACTTGGAGAGCGCACAGCCCGGTGTAAATCACTCCGCCGCAAGGGCTCCAGAGAGTGGACATATCACTGCGCTCCGTCAATTTTTAGTTTCGTCGCTGTTTTCGCGGTTATCTGACTGCCTTCCGAACAATGATGATGGTCAGTGATGATCTAAGTGATGTATTTAACATTTTATAGATTCAATAAACATTATTTAAGAGTATATACATTGCATAGGCATAGGAAGCAGTGATGGCCTCGAGGTTTAGGCACGCGGTCGAGAATTTCGGCGGTCGCAGGTTCATACCCCAGGCACACACCTCTGACTTTTCGAAGTTATGTGTGTATTCACAATGAATTATCATTTGTTTTAACGGTGAAGGAAAACATCGTGATAAAACCTGCACGCCTAAAAGTTCTTAGGAATTTCTTAGGTGTGTAGTCCGCCAACGCGCACTACGCCAGCGTGGTGGACTAAGGCCTAAACCCTCTCAGTTGTAGAGGAGGCCCGTGCCCAGCAGTGGGACGTATTTGGGCTGATGATGATGATGATATACATTGCCACATATATTTTATACCTATGGTTGTTAGGAAAACTTAAAAAAAAAAACATTTGTCGTGATTTTCTTTACCGCCAGGGGGTTTATAATCACCTTAGCTATTACCTGCCTTAGTTTCCGATCACGGTCTGAATACATGTATGTTACGAACTGTGTGTATCTAGGTATTTTTGCCTGGAACAAAATAAGATGGATAGAGAGTATAATGCATCGTAATAATTGCAAAGACACGACCTTTACAAATTCGGCAAATCCTATTTTAATAATGTGCTCGAGTTTCATGGAGCAGAGTTTCGGGAAGAGTTTGCTCCGACGGCGCGACCGGAGGTTGCAAGCTCTCATTAACTATGCAAATATCTAGGGTGTGCGCGCGTGTGCATGCGTATTGCCTGCTAGCGGCTCGTCGGGGCGCGCCAACTCACTGCCAGGCCATCGTCCCTGTAATATCACTAAATATGGAATTGACTTGATATTCGTAATTTATGGAACAATAACAAAACTATCCACATCAATCAGTCAGAGTTTCCCACTCTACATAGTCATATCTATTGTCCACAACTCCGTATGCGAAACTCAAGACGACTATCTATAGGGAAATAGTCAATAAGGAAATATTTATAGAATTCAAAGCATACAATTTATTACCCGATTACGGCAAAGCCAAAGGAAGGTTATGATTTTGACAGCCTAAGCATGTATGTATATCTGCTCCCTCATAGCTCCCCAACTTCCTATTAGAACTGGACAAATGTGTTACCGTTAGAATTGTCATGATCGTCCGCTGGTTATAGGCTATATGACGTGTCACTGAATCTAATATGGCGCTCTCTAGCGGTCATAAAGTACAGTGTTGAAAATAAATATGCCGTGTTTGGTATAATTGGAAATGGCGGTACTTGTACTTAAAAAAAATACATTTTAAATAAAGAAAAGTAAATCTAAAATGCAACTACGACAAAAAACGAGGCTAAAAAGTATGAAACACGATTTTCAGGACACAGGATTACACAACGTTACTGAAGAATCAAGATAATCGACACATAGACTACCAAAATGCCTTCGTTACAATTTGACAATATTTAATATCATACGATACTTAATAGTCCATAATTATCAGTGTACAGAGATACATAAATTCAAGTTTAAAAAGCCGTTCACGCTTTGTTAGTGTTAAGTTAGTTAGTAATTAATATTACAAGTGTTCAGGTTTCCTCACGATGTTTTCCCTCGCCGGTAAAATACGTGATAATTTTTTGTGAAAAGACACATAACTTCAAAAAGTCAGAGGTGTTTGGTTTGAACCCGCGAACGGCCAAATTCCCGACCTTGCGCCTAAACCTCGAGGTCATTACTACTTCATCATCATTCCCTTGCCCTATTTCCCAACTTTATTTGGGGTCGGCGCAGTATGTTTTAACCTTCCAAACGTCCCTATCAGCCGTCATGTTTTTCTTTAATCTTCACTCACGCACTCCATCCATCTCTTCGTTGGCCTTCCTCTGCTTGTCCATCCTTCAACTTTCATAATCATTACTTTTTTACCTACGAATGATTCATCCTTTCCGTAGCATTCCCATACTACGACACATGGTTTCCTTTCAGCTTATCTATCACAGGAGCTACACATCACTACTGTGCACGGTTCCCTGGATAAGGTTGCTTTTAGCGTTAAGGCCGCCAATTCGTCTACTGTTTTTCTTCAGATTATTTTAAACAATCAATAACTATTTTGAAAAATAAAAATTTACTGAAAATATTTGTTTATTTAATGTATTTCCACAAAATATTACGAAAAGATATATAACATAATACATCTCACTAACGTAGGACGCCATCTAGTTGCAAGTGAGGTAAATAAATCCTTTAAGTAGGTATAGGAATAAGCTTCATACTACAAGTTTGATTAAAAACATTGATAATTTGCTAATAATGTGTAGATTTAATCTCAAAAATATTACTGTAATTTAAAGTTCTTAATATGTGAAGTTTGATTAACTGAGACGAGGATGCTTAAAAAATACTTTATCCTGTAAATGTTCTCTAATTTGTAACATTGTTTATGTTTTCAGCTTCAATTGTCGTAAGGAAAACTAATAAAATGGCAAAATCAAGCAAACGCCGTCTTTCTCTTAAGCGAATAAATTATTATGACCGGATATCTAGGAAATCCAAAAGATACTCCAAAGTTCAAGAAATGCTTTCCGATGTCATCATCAGTTTGTTCATACAAACTCCATTTTTATTAAAATATCACGTAACACTTGTTGAAGTTTCGTAGCTTCAACTAATAATGAAAATAGATGCTTTGATCGATCCGATTTTATTACAATTCCTACAAATAAATCCCATTTAAATGCCTTTCATTTTTCTTGAGTTTGGCTCATGATAATATTTAAATAACTACCCAACTGTAGTTGTGCAAAAAGGAAAATTATAGAAGCTTATTTTTAATTAAAAATAAATATTTCAACCAAAACAGTTAAACCAAAATAATAGAAAGGTACCTATCTAATAAAAAAGATCGTTATAGCGATATAGAATGTCAGCTGTAAGTTTTTACCATAATCTATCTAGATTGCCAGCCTTGATACTTTAGTATACCCAGTTTTCAGGGAAATTTGTTACTAGTGTATTTAAATTTACAATCTCATTTCAACTTGAACACTAAATTTTAGCCGGATTAAATAAGCCTAGTACGAGGGCTGCTTTTTAAGTCGTGTCGTTTGCCAACCTCCCGCGAATATTACAAAAAAATATGGCATTTGCATCTTTTTGAATTTAGATTTAGAAAACAAAATAATGTTTTCAGGTTGGTCGAATAGTTTTATTGTATCGTCTATTACAAGGTGACAAGTTGGTCGTAAAAATGGAAATAACTAAGAAAAATTTGCATGTGATTATTTTCTACAACTTTCAAAAGGGATTATAGTGATTTCAGTGCTTTGAGGAGATCACTTCTGGGTTTAGTGATACAGCACCATGTCTTAGGACTGTAGAACACTGGTATTTAGTATTTCAACGTGAGCACTCTAGCCTCAGTGATAAGCCACGTGAAGGTCGTCCAGAAACCGCCATGACGCAAGAGAATATCGAAGCCGTGCGGCAGCTAATCCTCGAAGATTGTTATGTGATATACCATGAAATAGAGGCACCCGTGGGCATTTCAGGGACCACTGTCCAAAAAATCCTGCACAATGAACTGAATGACAATGACTGGTATACCACTGGTTGTTTGCCATAAGTCATCACCGAATTTCGAATAAACAATTCAAGACGTCATATGACACTGCACCATGATAATACAAGTTCGTACTCCCCCCGCGAAATAAAGTCATTTTTGATTGAAAGATGAAATAAATAAAAAACAATCTTCTACGCAAAACTTTTGCACTATAAAGATTAAAAGAAAAATAAGTATAAACTAGAAATTTTGAAAGACATGCATTTTACCCATAACATAATAATTTTGGGGTAATATTTCACACATCATAGCAACACAGCGATAAATACTTGTACAAGCTTTTATAGTCTGTGGTCCAAAGAGTATAGTATGATTGTATCCAACGCAGATTGAATAGCGGAGTTATGCCATAACCATAACAACAAAGCTACCGCATCAAGTTGTAACTGTCGTACACGCCCAATAAAAAGAAAATAAAAAACGAAAACAACAAGTATGAAAAAAAATTAATGCTTTTATGTAATCGTTTTAGTTTTGTTGTTTCGTGCAATACTGAAGAAATATGTCTGTAAGCGCTAGTGCCGAGAATCTCTCGACCGATGCACAGGTGAGTAGTGTTATTATATTAGCGATACATATGCGACAAGAGCATTGTTAATTTATTGATTGAGGTCGCAGACAGCGTGTAAAATGTGGATAAATACGCGTGTGAACAATAAACGGTTCGATTTCCCGTTGTAAATTACGTCGCTAAGTGAGTCATTACTGGGGTGCCTAATACGGAAGCCGTGACCTGTTACCGCTCCCGTCGGCGTGCAACTCGCTCTGGGCTCCAACACCTCATCGAACGGCTCTCTCTCCACTTAGCATTATGAATACATGTCTATGTCGCTCATTTATCTCATTGAAATTGGACCTAGGGCAAAAGTTATCAATTGCGTATTGGGGACATAAATCATAAATGCATTATTAATATATTTCCTTTGTTGCGGATGAGTATTATGCGATCGGATTACGACGCCATCGACATGTGGAAGGATTTTTAATATCTTCAATACTATCACAAAACTTTTGTTAAGTTCATATTTGTTATTGTCTTCTTTAAATTAAATGTTTAATAAAGTTTAATTTGTGGTTTATAAACTAGTAACCGCTTAGAAAAATATGTCCTAGTATAGGTAATAAATAGCTATATTGTACAAGTTTAACATAATGAAACATTAATTGGGTGTGATTCACATAGAGTTGCTGATCTAACGCTTAAGTTGCAGTGTATACCCTTACAGTAATGGGACATACAGACATCTGAAACTTGTGACTTATCATGTGTTCATATAATAATAAAAGTACACGTGTTTTAAACAGTATATTTGTAAACAATAATAAAAAAAACAGTATGTCATATGACATTATACTTTCAACGCAAAGTAACAACAATATGAGAATCTAAAACAAACAATATCTATCCTTATATGTAAAGCTAAAGAGCTAGATATTTCATACTTGCGGAAATGTCTATGCTTTTGGCAGCATCATGTGCCAGGTCGGTCACTGCCCTATGGAATCTTTGAGGAGACAGATGGTTGGCACATGCAATATATTTATAAAGGGGTGTTGTTAGTGTGGATTGGGCTGCCTGATTGGCCTTAATATATTATATAATTAAACTTTTTCACATGTTCAAAAATTTTTATTCTCGTGAAAGTCAGTATGGAATCTGGACAACTTTATTTTATTCACCTAGTTTACAATACAAAAGTTTATGATTGAATTAATGAGCTGCTTTGATTTTGTATCAATATCATAAACCATTTTTTGATTGGAAAAAAAAACAACACAAGTTTTTTTCCTGTCCTTTCTAAGGCAGTCACCACACCTTCCGAATTGGGTGATAAATCTATACACATAAACAAAATGGACCGATTTTCACAGGACTTTTATTGGCAGGTAGCTGATGTAATAAGGAGTAACTTAGGCTACAATAAAAAAAATAAAGAGTTGACTGTTAGGCGGAACAAAGTTTGCTGGGTCAGCTTATCTATAAATATAAAAATCAATGCCACTTTTCGTTGTAATTTTATAACTCAAGAACGGCTGGGCCGATTTAGCTGATTTTGGTTTTGAAATGTTTGTCCAGGGCAGGTTTAAAAGGTGAGAAAATATTGAAAAATTGTGAGTAAGATAGTAAAAACAGCAATTTCATTTTCCCATATAAACTGTTCTATCTAATTTCCTGTCAAACATGTAATGTTTTTTTTTATTTATTTTTTTATTCTGGCTCGGCAAAGTGACCCCATTGCACCTGATGGTAAGCGTAATGGTGTCCAAAAAAAGTGTCGACCAGCGAGAGATGATGATCTCCCGTTGGTCGACACAATCATGCCGGCCGAATACCTCTTCAACTTCCCGTCGATACGGCTAAAGGCCCCCTCAAATTAAAGAACGTATTTAAATAAAGGTTTCGAATCGACAACATATCCACAATATTCGACTAATTGCGTATTTTAGATTTTAAAAATGTAGAATAGTGTCAATAATGAAAAGGGATTGACATATTTATTGGTTGTCAAATATTTATGCGTGCGTTCAGATTTTTTTTGTAGTGTAACTAAGGATAATATATCAAGCCTTATTATCCAACTGAATTTTTAAACTCCTTGGTTGTACCTGGTTTACAATTTACAACTGAAGGCGGCCTCGGTAGTCATCATGCTTCTAAATCTAAAACACCCGAAACTATGCAATGGAATGCATTTTATGTTAAGAAAGCTGTTGTTGAGTAATGTGATTCACGCGACGATACTCATACATAGTTTAATTTAATCATGTCTTGCTGACAACCCGATTGATGCATTTGATTTTTGTACTTTTTTACTTCTGTATTTTTATCTTAATAAAGTACTAAACTTAATATTTACAATCAAAAATAAAATTCAGGATGTGAAAATGTAATTCAAAATATGTAACAAGACATTCAATGACTGTTAGGCGGTACGAAGTTCGCCGGGTCAGCTAGTTAAATTATAAAATGACTGTGTCTAGGTGAATTGACATTTTATACATTCAATAAATATTATTTAAGTTTGTTTATGTAAATGAATGACTTTTTCGTTTAATAATAAAGTAGTAGATATTTAATATAATTTGAGTACTGAATCATTACTATTGATAATTTACTTGAATAGAATCATTATATAGAGTTTTATGTTTATAGTTTTTTAGATATGTGCATATGTATTTTTTGTTATTTGTTGAAGTTGTTACTATCTCAAGATTTAGGCATGTGGTCAATATAGGCCATAAGAATTTGTTAGGTGTAAAGTCTGGCAACTCACATCATGCCAGAGTGGTGGATTACAGCCTAACCTCTTTCAGTTGTAGAAGTGGCCCGTGCCCTGCAGTTGCACATACATATATGGGCTGATGATGATGATAGATTTTTATAGTTCAGCATTTTCCAAAGCAGAACTGAATATAATATAATTCAAGAAGTTATAATACACACAATCACAAATGATGAAATTCAGTAGTAATATTATTACAGCATTATTTTATAATAATAAGTATAATTTTATGAATAATCAGACATAGAAATCCCTTAAGGTATTGGTAAGAATTGTTATTGGGTTTTTCCAATAGGAAATTCTTAGTAGCAGCACGATGTCTGGAATTGTGCCCGAAAAACGGCAATAGGCTCGCCCCCTATTACGCGGGACTGATACAAAACCTGGCGAAATGTGGGCGCAAAAAATACACCTCTGCCTACTCCTTCAGGGAATACATGCGTGAGGTTATGTATGTATGATAAGAATTGAAATTTCAATGAAATTTGAACAACATCCTTAAATAAACGTATCATTTTTTTGTTAAAACCTCTTAGATAAATTGGTTTCCTTACGATGTTACCGCTAAAGTCCCCGATAAATCGTTAAGAATGCACAAACAACTGAATATAGCGGTCAAGCAGATACAACGAAAGATCACAGATGTGTTCTCGGGATCCTCGAGGTCATAACTGAATTTAAAATAACGTAGCAATTATTTTAACTTCTGAGTAGTTTGTGGCTATTTATTCTACCTCATGTAAACTTCGTTTGCAAGCGCCATCAAAGTAATTGGCGTTTCAGCACTTAACTGCAAATTCTGTTACTAACTACATTACGTCCCAGCGCTAAACTCAGTTACGTGACGGCAAATTCATGGCCGGAGGCTAAATTGAATTCTAGCGACGGAGCTAACCTTCGCTCCAGTGCAATTTTATAAAATTACTTACCTTCGGTCCCTTCCAATCTATTTCTATAGTTTCGGTATGAAAGCGTAAAGCCAGTTACTTTCGCAATCGTAACATGAATATAGAATGTGTGAGTTGTGTGTACAGAGTTGCGATGGAGGCTCCATGTGCCTGGAGCTGGCGCTGGAGGGCGAGCGGCTGTGCAAGGCGGGCGACTGTCGTGCCGGCGTGGCCTTCTTCCAGGCGGCTATTCAGGCCGGTACCGATGACCTGCGCACGCTCAGCGCCATCTACAGCCAGCTCGGCAATGCTTACTTCTACTTAGGCGACTACAACAAGGCCATGCAGTACCACAAGCATGATTTGACATTAGCTAGGTATGCAAGTAAACAACAAAATGTTTCGCCTTAATTTTCATTTTTGAATTAATACCAGAGGCCAGGATTGTTTGTTTCATACAGAACTTTAGAAACTTTTTCATCCGTTTGTATGTAAAAATATTCCCCTCTGTAATACGACTGACCTTGTAAATGCTACATCAAAGTGTGCATCTGCATTCTGTTTACCATTTCCCTTTGAAATTTGCCAAGCGAATACAATGTTAGCGTAATATGAACATGATGTTTCGCGTTATTCTTGTTGATTTGTATAACGCCATTATAATTGAAATAAGACGTAATTTAAATGTTAGCTACTTGATAATTTCAACATCTCCAGTGTCTCAGCAATACTTTGTATATAGTTTTCATTCTTGCATCAACAAAAAATATTTGATGGTCTACAGGACAATGAATGACAAGCTGGGTGAAGCCAAAGCATCAGGCAATCTCGGCAACACGCTGAAAGTGATGGGCAAGTTCACGGAGGCGATCCAGTGCTGCAAACGTCACCTGGAGATATCTCGCGCGCTGGGCGACCGGCTGAGCGAGGGCCGCGCGCTCTACAACCTGGGCAACGTGTACCACGCGCAGGGCAAGCAGCTCGGCCGCGTGGGACAGAACGACCCCGGACACTTCCCGCAGGAGGTGCGCGACTGCCTCATGCAAGCCGTCGCCTATTACGAGTGAGTCGTGCAATACTATCGATACCAACTCGTACTCTCACTAGCTTGTTTAGGGTGTTTTGGAAGTTTTCTGTATTTGTTTTTGGTAATTCTGTCTTCATACTTTTGTGAAGTGAATTCCTCACAAAATATTTGATCGTAAACAAAACAATCTGTTTAGTCCGAATAGTGAATAGTTTTGACAATTGTCTGTCGGTGGTGGGTCTGCCGTAGTGAGGTGTATGTATTTGCGCTGCAGAGAGAACCTGGAGCTGATGCGCGCGCTGGGCGACCGGCCGGCGATGGGGCGCGCGTGCGGCAACCTGGGCAACACGTGCTACCTGCTGGGCGACTTCGCGCGCGCCATCCGCTACCACACGGAGCGGCTGCACATCGCGCAGGAGTTCGGCGACAAGGCGGCCGAGCGCCGCGCCAACAGCAACCTCGGCAACTCGCACATCTTCCTCGGACAGTTCGAGAACGCCGCAGAACATTACAAGTACGCACCTATCCAAGCACCAATACACTGTCGTCATTGCCAGCCTATATACGCCCCACGGCTGGGCACCGACTTCCTCTACTACTGAGAGGGTTTAAGCCTTACCCCACGATGCTGGCCTAGTGCGGGTTGGCAGACTACAAACCTAAGAAATTCCTAATAACTTTTAAGTGCGCAAGTTTCGTCACGGTGTTTTCCTACACCATTAAAGTACGTGATAATTCATTGTGAATAAAGACATAACTTAGAAAAGTCAGAAACTAGGGTTTGAACCCGCGACCGCCGAGATTCTCGACCGCGCGTTTAAACCGCGAGGCTATCGCTACTTTTTACAATACATAATATAAAAGTAATCATATCTGTAGTAATTACGTTTTGACCAGTTCTCCTGCACATCACATTACAAACATAACCTCACGCCTGTATTTCCCAAAGGGGTAATTGGGATTTTTGATTAGAAAAGTCTCTCACTACAAGTACGGAGTCTAAAAATGAACGTAATGTTAATAACTCTCCAGTGTTACATAGTTTAAGTAACACAAGAAGCGCATGTAACGCGAGTAGGGCGGCGCTCGCCGGCTGCTTGCGCAATGTTCACGCGAATTCCTCCGTTGCCAACGCGGATTATACAATACTACATGCAGTTTCTGCCGATAACTTTCTATTCAACTGCACAGCGCCGGTTTTATGTTGCTCCCGTTGTGTTTTCATGTGAAACACATACGATTGTTCGTTGTGAAACGTATAAAACGAGTTAAATGTATGCGTTAAACTTAACACCATTAACATGGCTTAAATACTAAATGCAAATTACACAAACTTGGCGAAATACATTTTATAATTGCTAGCGCTAAATGTGCGAGAAACAACCTTGTCTCTGAATCCCACTAACAAACCATTATGAATAGGTATATATTCAATTGTAAAAAGGTTCACACTAGCTGTGCGCTTTAAGTATTCCATTTACCTAAACCTGCCTTGTGGACTATGTGCTATAGCACATAGATCGAGGTCCTAATACATAAGGACCTGGGTTCGATTCCTGGGTTGGGAAAAATGTTATTGGGATTTTCGATTAGGACATTCCCAGTAGTAGCATGGAGTCTGGAATTGTGCCCGAAAAATGGCAATAGGCTCGCTCTCTATTGTATAGGACTAAAACATAAGTGGCGAAATGCGGGTGCAGGATTGCATTTCTGCCTACCTCTCTGGGGATTATAAGCGTGTAGTTATGTATGCGCGTAGTAGAACAACACATCCTGTGACTTATAAAAATTCAATACTTGCGAATATACTCTGTGACGATTTTACGACGAAGTGTACATTAAACACTTGCTATGCTGTTATGTTCACATAATAGAAAGCAATATTATTGCTGTGTACTGGACATATTTCAAAGTTATTCGTATAGATAATTTCTTGACAAAAAAATCTAATAATATTTTACTCATTTGAGAAAGTCGAGTCCAGTTGGGTACTCTTTAAATATAAGATGAAAAGTTATATTAGTTGTTTGAAGGAAAAGTAATGTTTAATTCGAAATATGGTATGGAAATATAGTATGATATGTGTGTTGGGAAGTAGCCAGGCATAATGTATCGCGGCGTGCGCGTGCCGGCAGACGCACGCTGGCGCTGGCGGAGGAGCTGGGCGACGCGGCGGTGGAGGCGCAGGCGTGCTACTCGCTGGGCAACACGTACACGCTGCTGCGCGAGTACCGCGCCGCCGAGCAGTACCACGCGCGCCACCTGGCGGCCGCGCGCCGCCTGCGCGACCGCGTGGGCGAGGGCCGCGCGTGCTGGTCGCTGGGCAACGCGCACGCCGCGCTCGGCAACCACGAGAAGGCGCTCTACTTCGCCACGGAACACTACCACATCTCCAAAGAGGTCAGCCGCCCGCGCGCCACGTGTACTCGGCGTGTACCCTGGACACTAATCAAACATACACTTCGCAAACCTAACGCCCAATATTTTCTCTATTATATTTATTCATTTTTAGAATTTGTATAATAAGCATTTATTGTTTAATGGTTGTTTGTGAGCATGTCTGTAAATAAGATTAACACAGTATAATCATACTCAAATTGTAACAAATAACTGTGAACAATAATCTTCCTTTATTAATATGTAATAATAATAATTAACCCGACCCATAATCAAACCCATAGACCAAAGATTTATAACATAGTATTTGTGATCAGAACTGTACTATACCCATCTCATGTTGTATATTATGTCCTTGTGTATGATGTATCACTTCATCCTTTACATTCCTCTATTATACTATGCATTTTCACATTTCAAGTAAATCTCTACTATATCCCGACTCAACTATATATATATACCTCAAACATTCCAAAACCAATGACAGTACTTCCATAATCCCAAAAACGTTACACATTAATTGTGTAATTTCTAGTTTATTGTGGAGTCAGAACATTCTCTTTTATGTGCCACATTACTGTTGTTAGATAAATATTTAAAGCTTAAAGATTATTATAAGGAATTTTTAAAGGCAAGTTGGATTTTTGAGCTTCTATGGAAGTACCGCCACTGTCCAAAACATCCATTTTTCTTCATATTACGTATAAAACAAGACCTGCATGCATTGGTTTTAAACTTAAACTCACCTCCCCGTCCCACATCAACATCACACCATCTTGGCCTGAAGTATTTACATTATTCTGCTGACAAATTGTTGCATCTGTCCCCCTTTTTTATTCTTCGGTTTCCTCCCCTTTACCCAACAGCATCTTTCCCTTACCCACTTTACAAAACCCAACTCTCACAACTTACTATCCACATCCAACTTTAGCTTCATCTGACCAACAATTTTTCCCCGCATACTTTAATGACTTCGACTTGTTCTATGATTGTTAAAAACTATTCCCCTTCTTAGAGTCTTAACATAATGTTAGGTAACCTGTATGTAATTTCTATAAAAAAAAAAATTATGTAGAAACAAATATCCAAATCCGTGAGATATTTCCTAAGATCTTATCATTCAAACAAACAAATGCTTTAACTTTATAACAAAAAATGACATAATAGAATAAAATAACATAATTTCTTTGATTAATAATAACATAACGAGTAGCCCATAACTGGAGACAAAAATATGAATGCAAATCAAAAAAAGATAAACATTGTTTTATAATATAATCTTGGATATGCCGCTTGGACTGAGGTTTCTTTGCCTCTTTAGTAATGACAATGGCGTTTGACTTTGACAGTACGAGAATTTATGAATTATATAAATTTGTTTTATTTTAAGATATTTTGTGACAAATTTGATAAAATATTAGCATTCGCAGCAACTACTCCGCATCAACTGACTGCTAAATATCGCATACCTCCGAGCGCGCTTTATTCTAACTTTTATAAAAAAGCAGCCAAAGATTATACAAATGATATCAGTGGTTGATTAGTGAAAACACAAACGGATGAAGTTGTAACAAACCAATACCATATGATTTACATGACAACGCAACCTTGCATTTATTGTGTGACATAAATTGTGTCGCTACATCTGTCAATAAAAACATTTAGTATTTTTCATTCCTTTTGAATTCCCAAAATGTACCAATCTTTAAAGGTTTATGTTACAAGTTAAACCCGTTCTTAGTTAGTACGCGTTCTAACTGGTTGTCACTAAACATCTTTTTAATACTAGAATTAATTTCTGCTATAAATGACTCAGTGTTTTTTTTTATATCCAAATATATTCTAGGCAATGGCCGGGTTACAGAATATATATTTATATGAAGCAGCGAGTTCTAGTTATAACTAGAAAATTCTAGTTTTATCAAAGACGTTTGGTAAAAATGGTTTAAACGCTTTGTAAATAAGAACAGGTTTTAAGTGTAACATATACAAAGAAAAAACGATAGGATTATTCACCCACAAATATATTATTTTTAAATAAAATATTCACAGCTAGTCAATGTATATCATGTTAAATTTGAAATTTGCAGTTTCATCGAGTGAAAGAAACAAAAAAGAGTAAATAAATGTATTTATAAGATCCCAGAATGACCTTGCATACTTGATTGAATTTTACTATTTGTTTTTAATTAAAACGAATAGCTGACGACCAATTTTCGGATATAAAGACCTACATTCCACTAAATATTTCCTATATTTCGGATGCTTGTTGCTATAGATATATAAAAACATTAATAAAATTAATCATTGACGCTGTGGTTTCCCCAAAACTTCAAGGTAAGGCTAAAGTCTAAAGTTCAGTTATTATTTATTTTACATCTCTCATATCGTTTTATTTTACAACTCTTTCTCTTTATTTCATTTCGTAGATATAAGAAATTCGTTTAACGATTTGCATGAAATTCTATATAAAAATGCAGTTTTTCATTTATAGTTCAACTTTAGTGTTGTATTTTTTTGTGAAAAAACGCAATTTTACACACTATAAAATGGTTTTAAACATAAAATTATTTATTGGCGCCATCTCTTATAATTGTATGTACATAACTTGAAGCTATAAAATAGTAAAATTTAGTACGCAAATGATATAATAAATTTCTGACCTTTAAAGTAGATGGCGCGATCAGACTAAAATATGACATATGTAGTTACATTTTTATCCGCCGCCCAGGTGTGGTGCAAGAAATTATCAATTATCGCTATTTACTTAAAATCTACGAGTGTAACTTGTGCTCCCAGGTACGTAAAAATAGTAAATAAATATTAAATAACGTACAAAATATGAATTAGTCTTGCTACACAAAAGGTGTGGCCAAACGAACTTTTTGAACTATTGAGTCATACAACGGTCAACCCTTCTTTATACATATTTAAGCTTCCGATTGCTTCCTATAATTTATTAAGACTTTGAAGTACCCCTATTTATAATGAACCAGGAATACGTAAGTAGTTTTAGCACAACAAATCATATCCAAGTAGGATAGGTGATAAAGTAATATTCGAATTCTGTACAACCATTGTGTTTAGTTATTTCCGACTAAAACATATTTCATAGCATCCGGGAACCTTATAAATCATGGTATAATATGCGTATATGCAATAAAATAACATTATCTCGAGAAATATATAAATGAAATAAAATTAAGTACGTATAAAAATTTGGAAAAATAACGTATACACAGGGCGATTCGACGTTACCTAAGCTGTTCATTCATGACCGTGCCACAAATAATACAAAAATTACTGTCCTCAGCAACGCGCTAACATGAAAAGAAATGTTCTAACTCAAATAATATTACCGAAATCATGAACAACCTACTTGAAGCAAGTGTAAAAGTTTGGCTACAAGTGAATCTTGATAATTTCATCGCAACAAATTTCATCTTGAAAAATAACTTCTGTATGCAATACGATTTCTAAAGAACAATGTATTGTGTATATAAAGGTGTATATGTGTTGTGTGGTGCAGCTTGGCGACGTGCTCGGCATGGCCACGGCTCAGATGAACATGAGCGACCTGCGCAAGGTGCTGGGCATGCCGCCCGAGCCGGAGTCCCCGCCCCCCGCCGCCGCGCACGCCGCACATGCCCCGCACCCTCCCCAACCAGCGCTCGTCACAGACGACGAGGCGCCCCGTACGCCATTCAACGCGCTGCGCGTCCGCAGGCAGAGCATGGAACAACTCTCGCTCATACAGGTAATCACTCACAACACGTGTCATGTCTGTCTCGTCGTCTCGATCGATCTAGAGATCCCGGTTTCCGGTTCCAGAGCCAAGCAAAGCGTTTTTGGGTTTTTCCATTAGGCAAATCTCAGTAGCAGCTCAGGGTCTGGAATTGCGCCGGAAAAACGATATTAATGTAGCAATGCACATCTACTTACACCTTTGGAAAATACAAGCGTGTATGTAGACAGTGGTTATGTATGTCTACAACAACAAACTTATTTCAGATCACCCCCGATGCGAAGAAAAAGGATTCCGATGCTGAGGTGGAGATGAAGCAAGAAATGGCGCGAGCCGAATCTGAAGAGAACCCGGTTGAGTCGTTCTTCGACCTGCTGAGCCGCTGCCAGTCGGAGCGTATGGACGAGCAGCGCGCCACGCTCCAAAACAACAAGGAGAACCGACCCAAGAGCAAGCTCGGCGCCAAGCTGCAGCGCTCCCACAGCAGCGGCAACAAGAACGCCAGGTCAGAGCACACACACACCACATACACACCTCCTCCGATCAGCCAAATACTCATAGCAAAGATTTATGATATTCGAGAAAAACACTTTTACTTCTTCAACAGATTTCAGTTTGAATTAAGTCTAAATAACATAAGATCATTAATTGTACTATGTTTACTTTAGTGAGTATCTGTACACTAAAAGTACATTTTTTGGAATTTTAATAATTTTAAGAATTTCATCACAATCGAAATCGCCTAGAGGAAACCTGTTTCAAACAATGGGACATATAGGAGCTGATATAATATAGATGTTGCCATATAAACATTGTTCATATCTACTGTTGCCACAAACTTATGCCATATGAAAAACTAGTGCATCTATAGGAAATGACACATAGTAACTTCAGTACTTCTAGTAAATGAAAATTGGTAACACACTATTCTGCCTAATATAATAATAAGTTATATATTAATAGTTGAAGTTTATGTGGAGTAATAGTTGCAAATGCTTATAATTATATTAAATTTGTAACAAAACATCTTAAATTAAAACAAATTATATTTCACATAAATTCTAACATCATCCCATTGTCAATCAACCTCAGTCCTTGTGGTCTGATCAGGTTTATACAAAATTAAGTTTCTTTTCTTGCTTATTTTGATTATATATTTTACCCCTAGTTTTGAACAACTAAAAGTAAATACTTTTATTCATCATTGATTGATGAAAATAATTACATTATTTAATATAATTGAAGCATTTTTAAAGGTACATGCTAGGATTTTTTGAACTACTGTTTGGATTTCAAAATTATTTATTAATTAAATATTCCTGCATATTCTAGCTCATTCATTAATTACATACAGGTTGCCGAACATCATGCTAAGACCCTTAGGAGTAGAATACCTCAAATCAAAGAGGAGTTACTATGCGGCCTTAATATTTTTGGCCAGATGAAGCTTAACTTAGTTGTGGATTTTTATAGTAGGGGTTAGCTTTTGCAAAGTGGGAGAAGGGTGAAGTTAGGTAGAGGGGTGGGAATTGAACAATAGGAAAAGGTGATAGGTATAATAAAAGGTAGATTGGCAGAGAATGGCATTAAGTCCATCTTCATACTGTTGGATATAAAAACTAAAAAAAAGTGTGTGTGTGTACTTATGTACACACGTTAGAAGTTATACTTCATACATAAATATATATTTTCTTAAATAATATAATAAGTTTTTTACTTAATCTTAAAATTAGGATGAACGAAATTCCCGATTCCAATAGGGCCAATCGAAAGCTTACGTCACGCCGGTTCCAATGATACCAAATTCGGGTATCCTACGATTAAAATTGAGGGAGTTAGACAGAGGGGGGTGAGGTAGAATTTCTGAGGGGGAGGGGGGGCAGAGGCAGGGGCGAGTTATATTACTAAAAACGATTTAAGCCTGACCATGCGTGACGTACATATCATATAAGTAATACATTTAAATTAAGGAAATTAAAATTATAATTAATTCTGACGTCACGACTCGGTCTTGACGGCACGTGACGTGAGCAGAATTTTAAAAGTAAAATCAGATTAAATTAAAATAAATTAAGCCAGCTGACTCATTGATGGTACTAGGCATTCAGAAAGCTAGCGAGGTGAAATGCTATCATTAATAAGTTTTGTTTTTAATTCATCGTGGTTTAAATTTCGAATGGATTATACGAGTATACAGTTTTTAATGTTAGTACTTTGTCCTTGCTGATTTATGATGTCCTGGTAGTTGCGTAGAACATAATTGACATTTTCTTATTTTCAATTTTAGTTTTAATTTATTACTGTCACTATTATACATTTAAAAAATCTAAAACATAAACTTTTTTGAAAAAATACTTGATCTGAAACATATTAAAACCTTTCTGATCCATTTGACACTTACATTTTTTTTCGAGACTTAAGCGGTTAAGCAGACAACTTAACGCGCCTAAAGAAGTATAACTTCAAAAAAGGGATGAGGTTGGATATATGAAATGATATATGATAGTGGGTTGTATGTGGTGGGAGTTGTCAACACATACAGAATGGGTCAGAAATCTTTGGTATATGGATTTGTCTTCAGGTTGGGCAAATTATTAAATTATCAAATTATCTTTATTCAAATAGACTTTTACAAGTTCTTTTGAATCATCAATTTCTTTCTACATAACAATTACCAATAATTTTATTGTATTATGTCCATTTTGGTTTGCTATTATTTATATCTATTCTCATATTATAAAGACAATAGGTTTGTATATTTGTAATAAATAAACACAAAAACTATAGAACCAATTTGTATGATTCTTGGTACGGAACCTCCAAACTGTTTGCGTTAGGCTTTCTCACCTAAACCATTTGACCAATCTGGATAATATTTATTATGGACATAAATGGGATCTTGAGAAAGGACATAGGCAATTTTTTTGAAGTGCGATTTTGAGAACTCGGGCGACGTTAGGTTAGGCGATTTAAGGTTCTTAGGTATTATTTATGTTGAGTGCAGTAAAGTGCCATAAGATTATTGTTAGTGCACTTAAGTGACGTTACGCGCACTTAAGTTTAAGTGCCCATAAGTAATTTTAAGGGCAATTAAGTGTAGTTAAATACAATTTGGTGACGATAGCTCTAGTTGGTGTTTATTAAGTGACGTAAATTGCCATTAGTGGAATCGACGTAACGTGAAGTGTCATAACCGGAACTTATGTGAACTTCAATGTCATTAGTGGTACTCAAAGTGTTTGATAGTTGGTATTATATGAACTTTTGTGCCATTAGTGGAACTTAGGTAAGGTGCCATTAGATACATCTATGTGACCGTACATTTAGGCGATGAATTGGTGAGGCGATGTGAGTTGATGAAAACTGTCGTAATGTCATTTAAGACGCCGCGCCGTTTGGAAATGTAAGGGGCTTCAGGTTAATCAATCGTTGGTATATAGGTTTTATTACGGGTCGTGTCAACTATTATTAGGTTTAAATTATTCTACATATCAATAAAAGAGAGTTATTGTGTTATTCTCATTGCGATTTGAGTATAAAGATATTGATGATTATATGATCATAGATACAGCCATGTCGAGATCGAACTTTTAAAATAAATATGTACCTATATTACAAAATATAGTAGGCCGCGGGTTCGATCCCCGCACCGAGACAAATATTTGTTTTGGGTCTGGGTGTTTATGAGACTGAAAAGTCTCTCGTAGTTTCTGATACTCACGACACAGAACTTGTATCCGAATGTGGGGTCAGAACTATGTATGTGACTGTTGGGTGTATAAAAAAAATACATGCTGGAAACGTGTAAATATTCTGGTACAATTCCAAATGGATATAGTTGTATTTCAACCCCCAGGCGCTCACAAGTAAATGCACTATAATTGACACATAGCGTCGGGAAACCACACGTGCATAATTTATCTGTGGCCCACTCGGCATGCCACGCTGTCGGTCCGCGCCAGATGAACAATACCTACTATAACAGGTCTAATACGTGACACGGCACTAACGTCTAACCACTTTATCTAATATACAAAGAAAATAATTTTAGTTGATTTTCTTTCGTCATTAACGTAGAATTGAGCAACTTAAAAAGTATACGAGTTACCACCTATTCAATTATAAGCATAATACGATTTTAAGTCCA
Organism: Hemaris fuciformis; assembly: GCA_907164795.1. Classification (NCBI taxonomy): domain Eukaryota; kingdom Metazoa; phylum Arthropoda; class Insecta; order Lepidoptera; family Sphingidae; genus Hemaris; species Hemaris fuciformis. The sequence goes on from OU015431.1 coordinate 25,248,897, forward strand.
TCTAATGAATGTTAAAATTAATATTGTGTCTGTATTGTTGGAATTGATTTGACGCAAACATCAAACGTATAATCTCTACTCATTTGGTATAGGTAGATAAACAATATTAATAAAAAATACCCAAAATTCTTAACACCTTATTTATATCTGAATAAAGGAATATTATATAAATTACATGCACACATAGGCACCTACGCTGGTATTCCCCAAAGGGATAGGCAGAGATGCATATCCGCATCCACATTTTGCTAATTATATCTCCGTCCCACGTAATAGAGGGATCCCATTGCCGTTTTTTGGGCACAAATCCAAACTCCGTGCTGCTAGTGAGAATTTCCTAATGGAAACCCTAATGACACGTTGCCCGACCCGGGAATTGATCCTGGGACCTCAAGATCGCAAGGTCCTTGTACCGCAAGACTACGAGACAATTTATAAATTGTAAAAATATATTTTCAAGTACTGTCATATAAAACAAAACGCTCTATCAGATAAAGTATGAATGTAAGTGTTTTGTTGTCGTAATTGACTCGCGTTGTAAGTTTATTGACACCCATCTGCCGCTTGACGCATTTGAAGAGATGATAATCCAATCAGATAATGCTTCTTTGTATTGTATTTATCACAAAAATATACGGTTTACGTACTTTTGTATTTCTATATTGTGCTATAAATATTATATCAACACAAATGCAACACGTCGCCGGGACAGTGCTAAGCAGAAATAAGTGACACATATTACATGCACGTAACATAGGGTCCAAGAAAAAATATATAATTTCTATGTCTAACTTAGATTTATCATTTATTTATTAACAATATGAATATTGTGGATACAAAAGAACGATAGTGCGATCTGGCATATGAAACACATACCGCGTTTTCGTATATAGAATATGATCGTAACGCTTGCTTGATATAAACGAGCGCTAACAACATAATATTACAGTAGATTAACTGTATATACCATGCATTAAATCGCTTATTTGTTATGCCACACGTACTTCCTCCGGACGCCATTGTGTCGCATCAAATTACATAAATTACATTAGATTAGCTTAGGTAATAAAGACAATCATATAAAACATTGAGTATGGACAGGCAACTCATCGTGGAGTTTGTAGAGGAAGTAGTGAAAAAAGAGGCAGTGACACAAGTCGGTTCGTAGGACGGTGGAAGGGTGGTATGAAAACAGAAAACATACAACGTCCCGTATACAATACGAATGAATGGGCAAGATAATGATGACGCAAGGTGGCGGGTAGCGGATGGAGGAGGGCTGCTCAAGACCGGGATGGTTGGCGCTTTCTTGGGGAGGCCTTCGTTCAGCAGTGGACGGCGATAGGCTGAATATATATATATTGCTGATTTAAATATTCTCGTTCTAAATGCCTATTAATAAATATACTTCAATACATACTAATGACAATGACATAGTCGTCGTAATGATAAAATATTAATCTGACAATATAATCTTATAATGGTTGGCCACGTGGAGGGGAAGAGAAGTAGAGGAAGAGCGCCGTCCCGGTGGATAGACACAGTAGGCGTATACTGGAGCCAGTACCCAGGCTTGCCTACGAATGGCACAGAATAGGAATGCCTGGAGAAAGGTTGTGCGAAGTGTACAGGAGAGCCACACGCATGGTGGTCACGACCCTCAGTAATGAGGAAACGACTAGGAAGAAGAATAATCTTAAAATGATATATAAAACTGTATTCATTGAAGAGTATGATTGTTCTGAAGGAAGAAAGAAAGTTTATACTTTGTATTTGCCAAGGTAAAGAAAGAAAGTGTAAGCGACAATAAGAATTGAGTCTCGCTAAAGCCATTGTACATTTTATGCAGATGTCGTCGGCTATAAATATTAAATTTGATGAATATTGAACTGTAGTCAATTAACAATTTACTTTAAAAACACAACAGATGGTAAAATCATGATTACGTTCTGTTCATTAGTAAGCTATTAACCAGTGCCCGCGATTTGTATAGATTTATTCAACTAATATTAAAAAAATCAGTCAGGAAGCTAACATTTTGTGTAACAAAAAATGGTCTATAAACGTCGCCCTAGTTTAATTTATCTCTGTATTTATGAAAGCCGATTAAGATTTGGAGGCCTCGAGCCGTAGGGAACAAAAATCAAACTCAGTTTAGTATTTGGTGTGTTAGCCTCGTAAATATTTGATTGAGTCTGTTACTCCAATCGTGTATCATAAATAAGTCTCAGATCTTGTTGCAACTTGTTCAAAAGTTTGACAATAATATGGAACGAACGGTTTCGAAACATCAATTTAGTAAGTATTCAGTTAGTAATCGACGGCTATATTACCACCTCCTTATGGCCATCGATGTGAAGTGATATCGATACGTTTCTTCAATCGATGCATGTCTTAAACTCGCTATAGTGTTACAAGCAATTGCATAGCGCTTCGCCGTAATGTTGTGTATGTTCGATTAGCAACTTATCGGGATAGATGTTGCGCCGGGTGAGCGCACTGTAGTCGTTTCTTGCTAGTCGACAGTCGCTTCGGACCATACTGCACTTATCATCATGTGCGGCGTAGATATTTATTTGACCTCACAATTATAAATTAGACATTACACTAATAACGTTTAACGCTTTTGGGCCTCTATGAATTTTACAATCTAGAAGTGCCGCCACACAGGTCCTTGGTTTTACTATAAGGGAATTCTCAGTAGCCGCTTGGAGTCTGTAAATGTATGGCATCTAAATAATCTTTCAAAAGTGCCATTACAAAAACAAAAGTAATGGCACACTATTTTATCAGATCATTTGGTTACCTGACGTCACGTGCTCGTGTTTGCAGATCTAGAATATGCCAAAACACAAACGCTTGTCGCTGGGTGTACAACATTTAAGAGAAACCGCATCGTGACAATGACACTAACTAAAGGCTAAACTTTTTCACACCACATGGGACAATGACCTTCATGTGGGATGATAAAGTTTGTGATGATAAAAATAACTATCAGCAATAACCCGTGGCGTGTGCCTTCTGCCTATGCACATGTATGTGACAAATTTGCGACGTGTGACGTGTGAGTGTGCTCCGCGGTCAGTTTGAGTGTCGATAATGTTAATGCTATTACGTTGGCGAGCAGGTAACAAGTAATCAAGGGCGCCGCTATTTCGGTCACATTGTAAAGCTGTTTAGCCTCTGGCGGCTCGTATCACATCATAATACATTGGGGTTCCGTACTGAAATCCTCCATGACACTGCTCACATAAATCTTGAACATGTAATCCCAGTAGGCCTGACTCCAAAGTTACACACGTTAATAAAATGTAGTTAACAGATACATAGGTTTTGTTATATTTTGGTTTATTTAAATTTAAATATTAGCCTTAAATTTGAGTTTTAGACATAAGAAAATGCAATGTATCGATACATTTACAGCTTTTTAAAAAAATTCTTTAAGATTTGACAAAACATAAACATATTTAATCAGATCCAATTCGCTTTAGTTCCAAGAAAAATAGAAAATACATTCCTGAAGCAATTGTGAACTATGTGACCGGTGGTTGGTTGGTACGGAACAGTAGTGTACGCACGTCGCGTTCACCGTGGTTCGATTTTGTTATCACAGTACACCGCGCGGACACTTGCCTCTTATCGCGACATCATCTCCCTATCTACACAATGAGTCGGCAACTCGACACCGTTTTCCAACAACAACCATGTCAATACGTTGGCTCGGAGCACACCGGCCACTTGTCCCAACTTTCTATATTCTACGTAAATATTTGAACACGTCGCTCACATCAACGCCTATAACGTGGCCTATAACTTATAAGTAAAATATACCTGTATAGAAAAGTTTTCCCGAAATTAGTTAGGAAGTTTAGAAATTGAGCCAACTACCGAAAAGTACTCATTTGTAGTTCTTCGATGGCAATATCATCAACAACAGATTTGTGACAAATCGTAGCGTGAAAACGGTCGTCTGTTGCGGTCCTTAGATTTGTCGTGCACACAGACAGTGTAGGTATCTCTAAAGCCCGGCCGCCGCCACATCTCTCTACACACCGCGTCATTTACGTGCACGGTCGGTCGCGTCACACGCCATCGCAGTCGCTGCAGACGCCGCGCTCGCACGCCGCGCTCACACGCCGCCGACATGAAGGCCTACGAGGAGCTCCCGAACTCGGAGTACGTACCACCTGCCCGCATCCTCCTACCATACTTTTTACAAATAGTGTGTATTGTGCTGACGAATTACCGTTTGTTAATGTTCGGACGAAGTGGCCAAATAAGTCAATATCGGCCAATATCCAAGTGTTATTGTGTTGTTATCTATTATCATTTATTAACTGCGCGCTTTTCACGTAAGGATCTTCTTTACTTTGTTTTAAATTTCGACTAAAATAATTTTTGTGTGCTTTTTTAAATGTGGTTCTATGAATATGATGCGAGCTATAAAAATCTTTACTAGATAGTGTGACGTTAAATTTTTACACGCCGTTTTTATTCAATACTAGGGAATCAGACCTAGCTTAACGATGTTTCCTCGAGAAACTTGTTGGATGTGTTATTATGATGATATAGTGCAGTGTGCATAATGTGATACAATTTGCCTGTAGCGCCGGATTGGAGCGAAAGTTCAGCAACTCGTGGATATACTCATACTCCAGCAACCAGCAGTAGCAAAATAGTAACGCAACATCTTGTTCAAATGTACAAAATTTTCCGCTTTTGACTGAGATGGCGTAAAATTGCCCGAGAAGTACAACGTTGTCACGTTTATTATTGGTCTGCACTTGATGCGAGTTGTATGGCACTCGAGTATTGCATGCGGGTTTTAAACTGCCTAACATCGCGTCAATTATGCATGGCGAAAATTGAATCTCGCGTGAAACCACTCACTGTCCTCCATTCCTTTTTTTATGTAGCCTGAAATATTCGTTATTTAATCATTGAACAAGGATTACAGTTAGTTAGTTACAGTTTACACGCAATAAAATATACTCGAAACTAAAAAATTAAAATAACTGACTTTATCGTAAACAGTTTGGATCAACTATATATCAAAAAACTTTAAAAAATTGTATTTAATGCATGTGAAGATTCACGGTATTCTATTGGCATTATCTGCGACTTGTCCAAGGCCTTTGATTGTGTTAAACATGATATTCTCGTCAGGAAACATCAACCATTATGGCATTAGAAACGGAGTTGATGTTAATGGAAAACTTTCTCTAAGATCGTCGGTTACCATGAGAGTGCCACAGGGTTAAATTCTTGGGCCTTTTTTGTTTCCTGTTTACATTAATGACTTGCCTTACTACGTAGGGAAGTAGTAACACGAAGTAGTGTTGTTTGCGGACTATACTTCTTTAATATTTAACATGAAAAGACGTATTGATAATTTTGACGAAGTGAACAATGTACTTTGTAACGTTGTTCAATGGTTTGATAATAATAATTTACTTCTAAATCCGGAAAATAAACTAAATGTATAAAATTTCCCATAGGAAATTTTATTTCCTATGGTAAATACCCAATGTTCAACAAACAAAAACTACTGTACAAATTAACGGCGAAGAACTGGATTCTGTTGCGTCAACCACATTTCTGGACATTACGGTGAACACAAAACTCCAGCAGGGACCGCACATTCAACAATTGGCAAGCAAGTTGAGTTCAGCGATATATGCAGTGAAAAAGATCCGACGTCTTACTGACGAGGAAACGGCAAGAATAGTTTATTTTAGCTATTTTCGTAGCCTTACGTCGTATGGTATTCTTTTGTGGGGAGCTGCTGTGGACATTATTCTTTTTTATTTTTGCAAAAAAGAGCTCATCATTTATAATTTAGGTCCTAGGGTTTCACTTAAGAAAAGATTTAAGGAAATAAATATTCTTACCGTTACTTGTTAATTTATATACATCCGAAAATCTATTGTGTCCGAAGACTATTAAATGGGTGATCGACGGGCGAGCCGTATACCGCGGTTTTGGAGACGACGGCTTATACTCGCGGAGTCGTGGCTCGTAGGTGCTCATCGACTTGCGAGCAAAACAGTCGAGTGTGAACCGCAAATAAGGCAATATGTCTTGTTCGAAGATTGAAGTTTTGTGTTACCGTGGTATTGCATACCACGAAATGAATAAAAAAAAGCGAAGACGCCCTAAAGTTTGGGTTAAAAGTTGGATTCAAGTCGTCAGTGGTGATCGACACGCGGTCTTGCGCAGCGTGCCGAGCAAAAAATTAAACATTACTAACGAGCCGCGAGCCGGGCTCGTTGGTTTTTAATACCGCGGTATTGCAATGATCCACGGGCGAGCTTTACCGACGAGCCATAAAACGGCGGTTTTACTCGCCCGTCGATCATGGCCTTTAGGGAGCTTCCCTTAACCCTCTGTAGCATAGTGTAGACTGTAGGCAACATACCGCTCAAACGCCTCTAGATTTAATAAAATTGATATTGTAACATAATCGTGATTTCTCACCCGTGGTCTACATGCCGAACTTACTAAATTGTACCAAGGAAAACAATAAGGAGGCGCTGTACGCAGTAAATAGGAATTCGCATGTCGACTGTTGTCATTTTCTAATGGTGACGGCTGACTACAATTTCAAAAAATAATAAAAAAATGTTATGATTATATTCTGTTTATTATATGGATAAACAAGACAGGTATTGAAATTGTTGTGTGTAGGTAATATTAGTTTTAAATACTTTTAACGTTTTATTATGTATTTTTTGCAAAAATAGTTTTGTATACTGTGGGCTACATCAGGCGATTAGGTCAGAAATTGATACCTATTATATTAATTGTAGTTGTTATATTATAGGATGTTTCGTAAGGACTCTCTTAGTGATAAGGGCATTATTATTGCGCTAAATGATGGTGCACAAAGCGAAGATAGTTTGGACTACTATGACGACGTCCTGGACCGAAGTCAAGGATTTAGTTTCTGAATTGGAAATATTTGAAGATGACGCCTCATAAGTGAGCATTGATGTAGATTGGTTTCTAAATACAAAAATCGTTAATCAGGCCACTTATCATCAGCAGGCTTTCGTCTGGAGGTTGCTGTAACACTTTTTAAAATGAAGAATATACGAAACCAAGTGCATCTAGTACGCGATCGCTGTAGAGTGAGATCCAAGCCAAAAAGCATAAAGAACCTGCTCTGCATGTGCCTCCTAATGCCATACGCTACGAGCAGTTTGGGCATTGGCCACAATCGTTGAATAAGAAAATTAGTTGTAAGTTCCCCATATGAATGATAGAGGGTTAAAAAAGTTTAAGGAATTAATTAAAGATAAACTTTCCAAAAAAGCATACTATATAATTTTTAGATATTATTCAACATAATAACCCTGGGAGTATAAAATTGATCAGAATTTTGTTTTGTTGCTGAATAAAAAAACATGACATTTCGTGTTGCCGTTTTTTGCCGTTTGTTCTCCAAAGCAATATCACGTTCCGAAGCGGCAATAGTTTAGTTTAAAATTGACGGTTCAAAAAAACTTGTAAGTCTATTTGAATAAAAAGTATTTTGAATTGACTACGATTTTCCCGAGTAATATTTTATTGACTTTTAATTGTATCAAAGATCCTATTACAGTTATGTTCATATGTTAATATTTACATGTTACCCCGCGACATGCGAACTAGAGATCCAGGTTTTTTACTAAGTCTAGCAGTTTGGGACGTAAGTGTAGGCACACAGCTATGTTAGCCTCTGCCTATCCCTTCGGAGAAACACCTGTTAGCGCCATGTGTTGTCCAAGATCAGGCATCTCTGTCGGATTGTAGTGGGGGCTGGTCGACGACTTCTGCTTATTGTGGCGTCTGTGTATGTGTGCGTGCGTGCGTGCGTGTGTGTAGTGTAAATTGAATCTCTTTGTGTTGAGGAGATTGCTTCGACACGTACATAGACCGTCGACCGTTGTAATTAAACCAATAGGAAGCCTAAGTTCATTACGTCCGCTAAACCGTTTTCCTGGCTATTTTGAAGCTGCCACACACTAACCATTCAATATCGTCTACATCTGGCGTAAATTTTTGGCATTCACGAAAAAAATGGAAAACGAAAAGCGTAAAAAAAAAGAATGTATATAAACCCTCTCAGTTGTAGAGGAGGCCCGTGCCCAGCAGTGGGACGTATTTGGGCTGATGATGATATAAACTTCACTATTGTTGTGAAATATTTCAGCAAATTCAATTCACTATTTGAAAATATGGCTTCGAATTGAAGCTTTATACTTAGTACGAGCTAAATATAAATGAGGTTTGATTTGGTAATGCAAGGAGCACCGAAGAATTATTTCCCAACAGTTAATGTTTTTTGTCAAGCCCCCCAAGTGCTTTCAATTCCTGGGAGCTGCCCTTTACTCGTTCCGCATGTATGACAACGTGCCTGGTCGCTTGACGTCAGGGCGCACATCTCGTCCGCCGCATGCTTCCAATTTTTACACAATTTCCACCGTCCGCGAATAAGTCTCTCACGAGGTTCCGGCGTCCACATTGGGTTGCGAACTCGAGCGTGCTCCACGTTGAATTAGTACGCGAGGACCGTCGCAGTACAAATTAGTACCATTGCCATTGTCAAATAATATTACTATTATGGGAACTATTCCGATTTGCAGTCAAGCGATTTTTTTAATGCCTTTGTCTTTCGATGAAGAAAAGTTGGAGGAATATATCCGCTTTTTCGTAAGATTAACATAAAACCAATTTGAAATTTTTCATTTAATCTAAAATTGAATAAATAAATAAATTATTAGTCAATAAGAAAATCTCAGCAGATGTTTGGAAGTACAACTAACAAGTGAAGTTCCTTGTTAAGTCTCACCACTTTTGGCTACGCTGCCGGAAGTGGCTGACACGATTAGTTTGAAAAACCCATTGGTTCCCTTATAGGAATTGTGTATAACAAATTAAGCCTCATTGACTTTTAATAATTTTAAAACAAATGATATATTTAACTTGGAGTTTGTCAGTGTTGTTGACATTTGTTCGACGTCCGGCCGACGAGGAGTTGGTGCATTCATTTGAATCGTTGTCAAATGAAGTTTCGTTGTGGTATAGCAGTGAGTAAGTGTGTGGATGTGCGCTGGTGTTCCAGCTCCAACGAGGCGATGCTGGACATGATCACGGACCTGCAGTCGGAGCGCATGGACTCGCAGCGCGCAGAGCTGCGTCCGCTCCCCAAGAACAACGGCAAGGAGACGAAAGGAGCGTCGCTGCCGGGTCTGCGCCACCAACAGACCGCCAGCGCCAAACCAGAGGACGATTTCCTAGAGATGATCGCGCGCGTACAGGTGACACTTATTTAAAATAATAAAATGCATCAAATATTCATTATTTTATCTGCAACGTATCGTTAGATGAAACATATTATATTTTCAATCGCATTATAATGCGTACAATACACAAAAATCCCGACAAAAAATAAAAAAAATGAAGTTATCCTAACAACCATAGGTAAAAACTGTATGTGGTTGTTAGGATAACTTCAAAATTTTTATTTTTTGTCGGGATTTTCTTTAACGCCACGCTTAGCTATTACCTGCCTTAGTTTCCGATCACAGTCCGGATACATCCTGTATACTGTTTAATACCTAACACACTTAGTTTGTTCTAATCCCACACTAAGACACGAGTCTTGTGTCACGGATATGAGAAAATCCTAGAGAGTTATACGTTTCCAATAACATGTTCTCCTGAAACAAATATTTGTCTCGAAGCGGTGATCGAATGCGTGGCCTCTCAACGCACAAGGTAGTTAGTGTCTTCATTAATTCTAAGCAAAACATTTGTCAATGAACACTTACTTAAAACCAGAAGACAATTTGCCTTCAAAAACGGTATTAAATATCATTTGGCATTTCACAATTATCTGTTATTCTTGTCATTTATAAATCATGCACCTCCATATAGTTATCACGTTTTATATCGCTTCTACCCAAACGTATACGTTTTATGGCATCTTTCCAGGGCTCCCGTATAGAAGACCAGCGCACGGAGATGCCGCGGCCGAAGCCCGAAGAGCGTCCGAAGACAGTTCCCGACGACGACTTCTTCGCGTTGCTCATGAGGGCGCAGGCTGGCCGCATGGAGGACCAGCGAGCTACGGTATGTGAGCTGTTTCTTTCATACACTACATTACCATTCGACTGTTGTTATTCGGTCACGCTCGCGCCGGCATAAGTTCGTCGATTGGTGCAGAATAATCTCAGACGTTTTTCCAATGGTCGCTCTGCATGCCTTTAAAATAATAAAAGCCAAAGAAAAAAGTTTCATCATTCTAGCTTCAAAAATGACGAATTTCCACACAAACTTCCATCCCCTATCTTTATTTTACCCCCTTAAAGGTATTTTTTTTATAAACTTTGAATGTCATACTTATTTATATCTAATCAACAGCCTAAAAAATAAGTTTCAAGCTTCTAGCTTTAAAAATGATAATACTTCCATACAAATTTTCATCCCCCCTTTCAATTAAAACCCCTTTTTCGCAATAAAAAGTAGCCTATGTCCTTTCTCAGGCTCTAAACTATTTGTGTACCAAATTTCATTTAAATCGGTTGAGTAGTTTTAGCAGGAAAGCGAGACAGACAGACAGACAAAGTTACTTTCGCATTTATAATATATAGTATGGATGACTCCCCTCCCGTACCCCAGTGACGCCAACATCGCTTATTATTATTAAGGTGCCGTCTAACTGAGCGGCGTGAGCGGCGACCATGAGAAATTTTTCAAAAAATTAAAATTTTTCGTTACGCGTAGATAATAAAATATAAGATGGAAAGTCAATTTCAAATCTTATTTGAAAAAATGAAAATAGAGATGCAAACTCAAAATGCTGAATTGAAGGACTCTATAACAAATAGTATTATGGAAATGATGGACGAGAAACTAATCCCTATTATAGAAGAAAATAAGAACTTGAAAACTAAAGTAGAAAATCTGGAAAAAGAAATAGACTTTCTTAAGAGGGCTGAGAAAAACAATAATATTATAGTATTCGGCTTAGAAGAAAACGAAAAATCCTCTTATGAACTAATACAAAAGCTCAAAGAAATCTTTAACCAAGAGTTGAATATCAAAATAGAAGAAAACGATATCAACAAAATTTATCGCTTAGGAAAAAGAATGAGAGAGACCAACAAACCGAGACCGGTACTGTGTTCGTTTATAAGCAACTGGAAAAAGACCGAAATTATCAAAAGTAAAAAGAACCTAAAAACTATATACATTGCGGAGGACTATTCGAAGGACGTGTTAGAAAAAAGAAAAGAGCTGCAAGCCAAGTTAATTGAAGAGAGACAATAAGGCAATATAGCATATCTGAAATATGATAAGTTAATTGTTAAAGAGAACAACAACAGCCAAGAGAAAAGGAAAAGGGATAAATCCGCTTCACCTTCTTCAGATAATAATCAACCAAAAAAGCAACAAACCGTAAACACAATGAAGACAAATAGGACAAATGCTTTTGATTTAATGCGATATAGATCCAGCTCCCTTTCGAACATGCCTAATGCTAATAAAAACCAATAGCAACTAAAGATCGGCAAACGGAAACCAAAACCAACCAAAGAAACTGCTAATAAAGAAACAAAAAAGGAACGAACTCCCCCAAGCCGACTGGTCCTCGAGGGGGAAAGCGACCACAACCCTCCAACATCTAAAGACAACAGTCACCGAAAACCAGTAATTTACATAGCATCCCTCAATGTACTAACCTTGGGAAAAGAAGAAAATCTTACGGAACTGACATTTGCGCTAAAATCTATCAAATGGGACATATGTGGTTTGAGCGAAGTGAGAAGAATGGGCGAAAGTATTATCTGTCATCCAGACTATTTACTATACCAAATAGGGGAGACGCAAGGCCAATATGGGGTAGGATTTATTATTAAACAACATCTAAAACAATATGTGGAAGAATTCATAGGAATCTCAGAACGCATAGCGATTATGAATTTGAAACTACCAGGATATAAAAAACCGTGGTCTATTGTACAAATATATTCACCTACAGAGCAATCAAATTTGGAAACGATAAATAACTTCTACCATAATTTAAACGAAGCCATTCAAGAGCATACCCACAAAAACCTTATAGTCATGGGCGACTTCAATGGCCAAATTGGAGCAAGACGCCCGGGAGAAAACGCAATACTAGGACAATTTTCATATAGCAACAAGACCAGAAGCAGAAATGGGGAAAAAATTACAAACTTCGCGCTAGAAAACAAATTAACAATCTTAAATACTATGTTCAAGAAGAACCGAAAGAGCATGTGGACCTGGATCTCACCAGATGGTAAAACGAAGAATGAAATTGATTTTATTATGACCAACAGAACCAGCTACTTCACAAACTTTACCGTCATTAAAAGATTTAACTTCAACACCAACCATAGGCTGCTTAGAACTGAGCTCAAAACAAAACAACCAAAGAAGATTAGACCGAGACAAGACTCGGGAAACATAAAACTCGACGAACAGCAATCAGAGCAATTATCAACAGCCTTAAGAGCTGAACTTAGAGACTTCAAAGAGAACACTAAGGAACTAGAAACCCAAGATAAATACAATTATATAGAGAATATCATCAAAACCCAAACTAAACTCATAGCAGATAGGAAAAGTGACGCAAAAGAAAAACTATCAACAGCCACTATAAAACTCCTGGAAGAAAGAAATCACCTTACTAACGAAAGAAGTACTCAAAACAGAAGACAGAAATTAGCCAAAATCAGCAAAGATATCAAGGAAAGTATCAGAAAGGATAGAAAACAACGAAGGATGCGAACGATCGAAAATTACATACGGAAAACCGGTGGAACTAAAAAAGCACTCAAAGAATTGACCGGCACGAAGAACTGGATCGTAAAAATGAAAGACAACCGAGGAAAATTCGATTATCACAGAATTGACATATTAAAAACAGCTACGTCATACTACAAAAATCTTTATCGAAACAACAATACGCAAGTTGATATCAGTCTAGTGGAAACCTCGAACACCCCCAGTATTCTCCAAGCTGAAGTCAGTAAGGCTATCGATACCCAAAAGAGTGAGAAAGCACCCGGGCCTGACGGCATAAGCAATGAAATCTTAAAAAATAGCAAAGAGATACTGCTACCTGTCCTCACAGATATATTCAATGATATCACGAATACCGAAATAATCCCACAGCAATGGACCGAGTCTGTCATCATCCTACTGTATAAGAAAGGTGATAAATATGACTTAGGAAATTATCGCCCTATAAGTCTTATGTCCAATGTATATAAAATTTTTGCTAAGATCATCTTAAAACGGATCGAAAGAACCCTAGACGAAAACCAACCTATAGAGCAAGCAGGATTCCGCAAAGACTACTCAGTGATCGACCACATTCACGTAGTGCGTCAAATTTTGGAGAAATACAAAGACTACCAACTCACATACTACATCGCATTCATTGATTATAGTAAAGCATTCGATTCTCTACATCATGACAAAATATGGGAGGCGCTACTGGAACAAGGAATCGAGCACAAGTACATTCGATTAATAAGAAATATATATAGCTGCAGCAGAGCAAGAATCCAACTAGAAAAGAAAAGTACCCCTTTCAGAGTAGAAAAAGGCGTAAGGCAGGGAGACCCTCTCTCTCCGAAATTATTCTCCGCAGTATTAGAATCAATCTTCCGAAGACTAAATTGGGAACATCTCGGAATTAATATAGACGGTCAACTACTATCACACTTAAGATTTGCTGATGACATAGTGTTATTGGCAAAAACAGCAGAAGACTTAACCAGAATGATAAAAGAACTTGCGAAAGAAAGTGAGAGAGTAGGGCTGGCAATGAATCCGGAAAAAACTAGGGTGATGACAAACGGGTACAAACATACTATAGATCTAGGAAACACTGAAATCAACTATACAGACGAGTACGTATATCTAGGGCAGCTCATAACTCAAAAAGATCCTATGCAGAAGGAAGTGGACAGAAGAATTACAAATGGCTGGAAGACTTACTGGAGTCTAAGAGAGGCTATGAAAGATAAAAAACTCCATGTAAACCTAAAAAGTAAACTTTTTAACACCTGCGTACTACCCGTCCTTACATACGGGTGTCAGTCATGGTCCTTAAATCAGGCCACCTCAAACAAACTAGCAACTTGCCAGTATGCAATGGAAAGGAGTATGCTAAACATTAAAAAGTCCGACAGAGTCAAAAAAATCGTCATTAGAAGCAAAACAAAAACTACCGATGTAATAAGCAAAATTAAAAGACTCAAATGGCGATGGGCTGGTCACCTGGTAAGAGGACACGATAAATGGAGCAAAAGGGTGACATGGTGGTACCCAAGAGAAGGAAAAAGGAAAAGAGGCCGACCACAAAAAAGGTGGGACGATGACGTGAGACAAGTGGCAGGAGTCACATGGAACAGAGTGGCTCATGAAAGAAAGGAATGGAAAAGGTTGGAGGAGGCCTTTGCCGACTGGCAAACAGATCTAGGAAAGATAACCAAGCAACAAATATTAGTTTAATTTATTTATATCTATTAAGTTTGATTTTAATGCTAGTTCTTTACATAAGTTTAAAAATTCATTGTACTAAGAGATCTGAATAAAAGGCTATATTATTATTATTATTATTATAAAATTTTTAAACTTGTAATTAGGGGTGTGCGAATAATTCGAACTTACAAATTCGAATATTAATATTCGATTCGAAACTCAAATCGAATAATTCGAATATTCGAAAGTTCCCGAATAATTCGTAAAATTTCGAATTATTCGAAAATTTTAATATTTAAGTTAAAAAAATTAATACAATCAAAAAATATTAATGTGATATTTTGAGTATCGGATTTTTTGTTATGCAATAGAGTACACAAATCACTTAAGCCTCGAATTATTTTGTAAAATTTACGATTTATTGAGAATTTAATGGCCTCGAGGTTTGGGCGCGCGGTTAGAATTTCGGCGGTCGCAGGTTTAAACCCCAGGCACACACCTCTGACTTTGCGAAGTTATGTGTGTATTCACAATGAATTATCACTTGCTTAACGGTGTAGGAAAACATCGTGATGAAACCTGCACACCTAAAATTTCTAAGGAATTTCTTAGGTGTGTAGTCCGCCAACCTGCACTAGGCCAGCGTGGTGGACTAAGGCCTAAACCCTCTCAGTTGTAGAGGAGGCCCGTGCCCAGCAGTGGGACGTATATGGGCGGATGATTAATATAATTACTAGCTGACCCGGCAAACGGTGTTTTGCCCTATACATTATGTCTAGGAAATATTTTTTAGTTAGCCACCCATAAAGTAAATTTGTAAAAAAATGTGGGATTCGTTTGGCATTGGCAGCAAAAAGCCCACTTTGTGATAAACTTGGCATTTGATTTTTAGTCTTTGAGCTTCTCCGGTATTGGTGAAGCTGCCTCTGATGTATACACATTTGGTAGATACTTTATCCAGAAGTGAGACGCCTGCTGACCATCTGAGCATTCGCATTTCGTTGACGTGCACCTTGTTTACCTGCGCTTTTGTTATTAGCCAACACGGCTGTTTTATATACCTTTGGTTCTTATTGGCATTTGGGAATCGCAGTAATTTCTCTCCACTTTTGCCAGCCCGAGTTGCTGCGGTGCGCGATGTCAGCGTCTAGGTTGCCTTTGCTAGAGAGTACACTGCCGAGGTATTTAAAATTGTCAACGCTCTTTAGAGTGGCGTTTTGAAGTGTGATGGTATGCCTGACATTGCTATTTGAGAAGTTGCAGTGCATACGTTCTGTCTTTCCTCCGCTTATTCTCAAGCCAGCGTTTTCCAGAGCCAATATCCACTTTTCCAACATTGCTTGCAAAGCTAAGGGGCCCCGTAGATTAAGACAATGTCATCTGCATGTTGTATGTTGGCTGTCGGGTAGTTCATTATTATGTTAAACAGTAATGGACTGAGTTCCGATCCCTGATGTACCTATCTGTACCTGTAACTCCTCACTCCTGCGGGGCATCGTACTCGGGTCACTATGTAACACTTGGGGAGATTCTGGGAGCGCAATGCTTGCCAAATTAGTGGTCTCTTGACTCGGTCGAACGCTTTTTCGAGGTTTTGAATATGAAGGTCGTTCTTTCTAGTTTTAAATGACTCCATCAAGTCCCGGATCGTATGTATTGCACGAATCCGAATTGGTTTTCTATGTTCTGTGTCAGTCTCCGTACTATTTCGTTAAGAAAAAAGTTGAAAATTAAAATGGCCTAGGGGTTGATCGTAGAGGGTTGAAAATTTAGGGTTGTATGGATTTTTAATAAATAATAAATAAATAAATACACCCAACAGTCACATACATAGTTCTGACCCCACACTAGGATACAAGTCCTGTGTCGTGGATATCAGAAACTACGAGAGACTTTTCGGTCTCACAAACACCCAGACCCGAAACAAATATTTGTGGATCACACAAACATTTGTCTCGGTGCGGGGATCGAACCCGCGGCCTCTCGTTTCGCATGCTGGTGTCTAGCCATCTGCGCCACGGGGCTGTCAAACCACCTTGTGTGTTTAATGCCACATTATAAAAAATAAAAAACAAGATTTTGTCCAAAAAATTAAAAAAAATGTTAGGGGTGGACAACCATTACCACTTAGGGGTGTGAAAAATAGATAGTAGTCGATTCTCAGACCTACTGAATATGCATATAAAATTTCATAAAAATCGGTCAAGCCGTTTCGGAGGAGTATGGCAACTAACACTGTGACACGAGAATTTTATATATTAGATTTTAATAACGGAGTCTGGAAATGTGCCCGAAAAACGGCAATAGGCTCGCCCCCTATTACGTGGGACTGATACATACTTGGCGAAATGTGGGTGCAGAAATGCGCCTCTGCCTACCCCTTCGGGGAATACAGGCGTGAGTTTATGTATGTATGTATGTATTTTAATAAAAGGTTTTTTTTTTAAATCCAGTTATTAGAAAAATTGCGAATAATTCGATAGATGATAATGTACCAAGAAATAATGCGTTAAATTGTAAGGCAGTATGTTACGGTTCACAATCTTTCGACAGTTTACAATCTCGTGAGATAGATTATAATCTAACGGTATTTACAATTTTACGGTGACATAGTATGTATAAGGTTAATTTTAACAACCACGTTTCGCCAATCGTGTGCGGTCTAGTTAAATTTTCGGGCTCTATTCCTGACCTTGTGCGGTTGTTAAGTATTACCTAAATAAAAATCCGTAACGCATTCTAGGAATCTCACCGAGTGCGTCTAGATGGCATAGCAATTTTTAAAACAAATAAAATAATATAGGTATTTTTTGGGATTAAGGAATTTAATTTTATGTTTTCAGATCCCGCTGCAAGACAACCGCAATAAGAGCTCCACTAACTCCAAGAAGTAAAGTATGCCGCATACAGTTCACCAGAAACGTTCTGCAAGCTCACGTCCTTATTACTGGTGTTTGTTTTAAGTACACGTTCCCTTAGGTAAAGCTGTGTGTCCACACGAGACCTCCCCCAATCCCAGCGGCTAGCCCACACGCAGCACCCCAATAGATGCACCTTGTGTATAATACAAGGTGTATAAAGACCATGCTCGGAAACTAAGACAGGTGATTAACTAAGGTGATTACAGACACCGTGAAAAACACATTAAAAAAATCCCGACCAAAAAAAAACGATTTCCGAACAACTACATACATTTATTATTTGTGGTTGTAAGGAAAACGTTTTTATTTTATTTTTTTTCATTTATTGTCGGGATGTTTTTATTGTCACTGTGTAATCACCGTGGCTATTGCCTGTCTTAGTTTTCGATCACGCTCTTTAGTAGAATAGTCAGTTAGAATAGTCGATGTCCGGTCATTTGTCGCAACTCTAGATTTCTCCTACACGCGGCGATATCTGTAATGTGAATTCGCTGAAGCAATTGTGAAGGCCTATGGAACAACCCCAAAAGGAACGTCGTGTAGGATCCAGATGGTACCGTGGTGGGGGGTCGGCAGCCCTCACTCGGAACATACATTCCATTTCAGTTGCCACTCATGTAACGTAACATTGAACAGAATCGACAGACAATGCGATGTAAAATGTAAACACATTTACAATATGAACTGTACCGTGTTAACCCGAACACGCACATTTTGGTCAATTACAATGACGTTAAAATAAACCCCTATTTAATGTGTACATAAGGTAAAATTCAAGTAACTTCTACAAACATTAAACATTTAATACAACGCCGAAATGAGCGACACGGCAGTTAGATACGATTCCGATGTCAACATAACGCACACTAATATTGTGGTAGAATTAAAATTGTATACAATTAGATATTGCTAGTGCCAAAGATGGGGGCGCTCACCTTCATGTTGAATGATGTGGAGTTTAACAAATATTGAATGCCGTTGTGATATCGGCATAAGTCTGCCCAATTGATTTGTCTAATGTCCGTACCACGTGACAGCGAATACAACCCACAGTTGGTAGTCGGTGGGGGTAACCGGTAAACTGTAAACGATAATGAAGTGACGCTACGTCCCGCTCTAATTCCTCCAGTAAGTTTTATAATGGTGTATTTATTACGTTCAATGGATTTTCTATAGTTGTAGGTGATATTTGTTATAGAATTTTTTTGATGATTTTAAATTATTTATTACTAACACCAATGTTGGCAATAATTTTATACATTATGATCAGTTTACACGAACGTAGACGTTAAGTTGTATTTGTAAGGTGATGTGTTTGTTACATGGTTAGTACTGGTTGGTGCGGCCCTGTGGAGCCCCACGCGCGACCGCTCGCTGTACATATTATGTTCATTCCAAACGCATTTATATTTGTATGTTAACAAACTCACCGCTGTTATTGTGTTACTCGTTTATTTATATTTATTGTAACCGATGTAATTAGGTTAAGGTCTGATGTTGGCGACGACACACTCTCGCACAACATTGCTCACAGTCTCACACTGCTTGTTCTCCTCCAGACACTCAGTCCGGTTCTGTTTAATATAGGTTATTTCACTTTTATCTCGAAAGGAATACTGTCTGTTCAGTAGCCATGCATGTTCCACTTCATTATATTTTACAAACATTGTGCGAAATATTTATTGATATATATACAGGGTGTCCCAGCAGTCGACGATAACCCAGAAACGGGGAATAGCCCAAGTCGTAAGAGTTATCAGAAAAATATTTAAAAAAATATAAGTTACGTATTTAGAAAAATATAGGGATTTCAAAAAAATCTAGAAAATCTACACCTTGTGACGGTTTTTTCACTACTGTTGCTGCAAATCTCTACTTTTTTAAATTATTATTTTTGTTATGTAATCCTGAATAATGCCTCTGCAAATTGTTATCCAACATTTAAAGCCACCTTGCTATACTTCGGAAGAAAATGACATTGTTTACCAAACCGCATATTTAAAATTAATCATACGCCCAAATTTAACTGACTGTCCTGAAAAAAAAATCTACTACGCGAGTTTGGCAAGTAGCTTTAAAAGTTGGCGCATTTAATAAAGAATCTAAAATGGTATAACACTTGCTACATTATTTTTTAAATGTGGCACAATATTTTTTATTTTGCGAAGAAACCCATTTGATCAAATTTTCTTATTAACTAAAGATGTTTCTATTCGGCTCTTCGAGACAGCAATTTTAAGATACTATTTGAGTGAGATGGAGAGAATCGTTTTATGATGTGTGAGCGAGACAGATAGTGACGCTAGTTCAGTTAGAGAATATTTCGATTAGGAAATACCGGAGTAGATGGATAGGACGAGCTGGCACAATCCAATGGCCAGCCCGTTCACCTGACTTAAATCCTTTAGGCTATTTTTTACTGGGGAACGGTGAAAGATTTTTTTTGTTTAAAGCCAATTGAAAATTTACCTGAGCTACGGCAAAAAATAAATGGAAGTAGCTGAATTTGTTAGGAATAGAAGATTTTCGCCCCTGATAACCCCATTTTTTTTAAGAAGATGACGAGCGTGTATTGCGGCTGAAGGAAGGCAGTTAGAACATGTATTGTAAATTTTACTAAAGAAATATTTGATGTTAAGCAATTACTTAACAAATCTAAGATATCCAAATAAAAAAAGCCTAAATTTAAAATAAAAAAGTGATCATTGCTCCGATGCGTGGTGCCCATAGACTACCTGACAATGGAGTATCTGTCTCACTCACACATCTTAAAACAATTCTCTCCATCTCACTTATCAGTTCATCATCATGTCATCTTTAGTTAATAAGAAAATTTGATCAAATGGGTTTCTTCGCAAAATAAAAAATATTGTGCCACATTTAAAAAATAATGTAGCAAGTGTTATACCATTTTAGATTCCTTATTAAATGCGCCAACTTTTAAAGTTACTTGCCAAACTCCCGTAGTACATTTTTTTTTCAGGACAGTCAGTTAAATTTGGGCGTATGATTAATTTTAAATATGCGGTTTGGTAAACAATGTCATTTTCTTCCGAAGTATAGCAAGGTGGCTCTAAATGTTGGATAACAGTTTGCAGAGGCATTATTCAGGATTACATAACAAAAATAATAATTTAAAAAAGTAGAGATTTGCAGCAACAGTAGTGAAAAAACCGTCACAGGGTGTAGATTTTCTAGATTTTTTTGAAATCCCTATATTTTTCTAAATACATAACTTATATTTTTTTAAATATTTTTCTGATAACCCTTACGACTTGGGCTATTCCCCGTTTCCGGATTATCGTCGACTGCTGGGACACCCTGTATAGATATAAGAAAGTGATTCAACTCAACATTTTACGACAATATTAATAAATTTAATAAAAAGCAATCTTTCAAATCTCGAATGAAATTAACGGTATTGACACATAGTTTTTTATGTTCAAAGAGTTATAAAGCTTTATTTTAGATTTACAAATTATTATTTTCTTATATTCTAAATTTATATAGAATACGTTTAAATAGTATATATCGCTGCTGAAGACACTGTTGTCCACATAATTTTAATGGTTGAAATGATATTTAGTGACGTGTGGCTCGGCCCTCTTCAATTTGAACAGCTTCGTTGATATTTACGCTGTGGCCTGACGACTGCTCTCGCGCCGTCCGATCTATACAAACAAACGAGTATAATTGTGCCACTGATCGTAATAATTTCATGGCTATAGCTGACGTAATTCTGGAACGTTTCATCTGGAACACAACTCGCCAATACTTTTGAATTTTCATTGAGTTCAAACATTCTTGGAATAAATAAAGTAATGAACCTAAGAGGAGGATTGGTCATGTAATGAATGAGTTCTCTTTGTAATCGATTCAAATGATAACCGCCGCAACACAGGACCGATATCGTGGGTTGTCCACTATACGCGGAGTCATGCTAGCTATATAGAAGCATAATCGTTGCATTGTATCGTTTAGACGTCTAATGCTTAAACCAGGCCATACTGAAAATCTGGATATTGATACTGTGACTACATCCTCTTCACATGGAATCTATTGCTCCGACCTAATATTGCGAGTACTTAAACTGGGCGCGGCGGTTGCCCTTTAATATTGTTGCAGTGGTGGTTGAAACGACTGATGGAATTTCATAGGACTTGTGATGTGATGTAATAAAGAAAAGACGTGTAGAATTAGCGTAAGCATTGTCGTTTCTCATGTGTACCATATTTACATATATTTCTTACTAGGATGCATTCGATGTGAAAAATAAATTATATTTACACACGTAATGTTAGATAGTACTCCGTGTCTACGTGTCTACGTTGACGAACCCAAAACCTCCTTATAGTTCATGAGACCTGTTTTATCGATGTCGGTAAATCCTCAATGTGAATAGTCTGGTGGCAGATACTGTAATGTATTTTCAGTGTATAAAATGATTGTCGCTTTCCTTGTTTCGCCTCATCTGTATCAAATTATTGTAAAACAATTAAATGTGGATTTTAAAATGAAAACGATGTCTCTAGTTTATCGACATCGATGTCTAGTATTGAGTTGATGTAAACAATAGCCATTTGAACATATGAAACTTGGTATTAACATAGGCAGATTGAAAGTTGATTTAACACCGCCGAGCTATGACAAAATCAAATGATGCCAAAACGTGTTTCAGTAAAATTGTAAAATAATTATAGTATGTGTAAGTAATTGTTACTGTAGACCAATAAATTATGCGTTGGATAAATCAACGTGTGTTTTTTTTTAATTACTTATTTATTTATGTACTTAATGCTTAATTACGTCTTCTCGTCCAAAATACCTCAGTGCCTGAAGACGAAAGTCTTCGATAGTTGTGTGTTACCAGTGATGACATACGGCACTGAGACGTGGCCTCTCACTATGGGCCTCATTAGACGGCTCAGAGTCACTCAACGAGCTATGGAGAGGGCTATGCTCGGGGTTTCCCTACGAGATCGAATCAGAAATGAGGAGATCCGTAGGAGAACTAAAGTAACCGACATAGCCCAACGGATTAGCAAGTTGAAGTGGCAATGGGCCGGGCACATAGCGCGGAGAACTGATGGCCGATGGGGCCAAAAAGTTCTCGAGTGGAGGCCACGTACCGGAAAGCGCAGCGTGGGACGTCCTCCGACAAGATGGTCAGACGACCTGGTGAAGGTCGCGGGACGTCGCTGGATGCAGGCTGCTTCCAACAGGTCCCTGTGGAAATCATTGGGAGAGGCCTATGTCCAGCAGTGGACCTCGATTGGCTGATGGATTGGATTGGATTGGATTAATGCTTGAGGCATTCTCTTACAGTCAAACTTTGGGTGATGCAGAAATAAAAATGTAATTAATTAATAAAATAATGTAATTATCACAAGTATGTGGTATGTGATAAAGAAGCTTATGGCGCGTGTCTCAGGACCGGCAAAGACTAGCTACTGGGTTTTTCCATTAGGATTTTTTTAACAGTATGGAGCTTAGAAACTTTCCCTAAAAACCGCAACGGGGTCACCCTTCGTCACACTGAATTTCAACTAAAAGAATTGGGCGAGCATGTTGCCATTTTGCGGACACATCTCCAGACCCTGCGCCGCTACTACCCAACATCATGGGAACCTCTCGATAGCTCACTAACTAAGACCAAACTAGGCAGTTATCGAAATACGAGTAGTCTTGATTCTATAATAAGTCAAATACTTTAGCCATCCTAATACATCTCGCTGCAAAGCTTAACCATTGTAATAGTACCATGATGATAGTTTCGCTGCTGCTTTTAATCTTAATCACTCTCTATTTTTCAAACATACCTAGTAAGACTAATACCGAGAGTTAAGAAACCGCTTAATAACACACGTCCTTGGGATTAATATTATGAAGGTTATTTAAAAATATTTAATGGTGAAGGAAAACATCGTGATGAAACCTGCATACCTAAAAGTTCTTAGGAATTTCTTAGGTGTGTAGTCCGCCAACCCGCACTAGGCCAGCGTGGTGGACTAAGGCCTAAACCCTCTCAGTTGTAGGGGAGGTCCGTGCCCAGCAGTGGGACGTATATGGGCTGATGATGATATTTAAACATGCGTTGCGCTTTACACTTTTAAAC
Source organism: Hemaris fuciformis (assembly GCA_907164795.1). Lineage (NCBI taxonomy): Eukaryota > Metazoa > Arthropoda > Insecta > Lepidoptera > Sphingidae > Hemaris > Hemaris fuciformis. The sequence goes on from OU015431.1 coordinate 25,272,441, forward strand.
GACGGTGATAATTGTTAGATAATTAGGAGAATAGGAGCTTGTGGTTTAACAAGTCTCTGTGTAATTACTTTACACTTAACGGGACATGTAACCAAAGATTGGTTTGAATTGGTATAGTTATACTGCCTTATTGTGCGCTATGTTTTAATTCTTTTACGAGTACGGCACAAGTTTTTGCAGGAGGCGCCGAGTTTGATTCTCGGGTCAGGCAAATCGGCAAGGTTTTTTCACTAGCATTTTACCACGCGTGACTACAGCTTTTAAATTTGAATATGTGTATCTCGCTACACTGATAATTATATACTGTAGCATCGTATCGTATGACATTATTGTCAAATTGCTACGAAGGCATCTTGGTAGACTATTTATCAATTATCTTGCTTCTTCATTAGCATTGTTTAATCATGTGTCCTGAAAATCTTGTATCATATTTTTTAACCTCGTTTTTTGTCGTAGTTGGGTTTTAGTTTTTATTACTTTAAAAGAAAGACTTATTTACATTGTGTATTACACAACATTATATCTTGTTAATCATTTTATAGTTTTGATTTATTTAAGGTCCTGATGTGGATAAAAAATAAGTTTAATTTTGTTTAGTATTATGTAATGGCTCACATTACACGTATGGAGGTTTTTTGGCTCTCATTACCCCACAGAAAAGTTGAACAGTTTTTTTTTATGGGAAAGGAGGCAAACGAGCTAGTGAGCCACTTGATGTTAAGTGGTCAACACCGCCCATGGACACCCACAATACCAGAGGAATCATCGGTGCGTTGCCGGCCTTTGAGGAAAATATAGGCTCTTTTCTTGAAGGTCCCTAAGTCATATCCATTCGGAAATACCGCCGAGGAAAGCCGATTCCACAAAGATGTTGTGCGAGGAAGGAAACACCGTTTAAACCGCACCGTTGAGGAACGCCATTCATCCAGATGGTAGGGATGGAACTTCAATTTCTGGCGTGTGGTGCGGTAGTGAAATTCAGCAGCAGGTATTAACCTGAAGAGTTCATCAGAGCACTCCCCATGGTAAATGCGATCAAGGACACATAGAGACGCAACGTCTCTTCGCAATGCTAGTGGGTCAATTTTGTCCGAAAGGATCTGGTTATCGATGATAAGAGCAGCACGTCGTTGAATGCGGTCAAATGGGAGAAGCTGGTATTGAGGGGCTCCAGCCCAGAGATGGGAACAATATTCCATAGAAAGGTAGGTAGGTAGGTACACCCAACAGTCACATACATAGTTCTGATCCCACACTAAGATACAAGTCTTGTGTCGTGGGTATCAGAAACTACGAGAGACTTCGGTCTCACATACACCCAGACCCGAAACAAATATTTGTGGATCACACAAACATTTGTCTCGGTGCGGGAATCGAACCCGCGGCCTCTCGTTTCGCAAGCAGGTGTCTAGCCAACTGCGCCACGGGGCTGTCAAATGTCATGAAAGGAAATGTCACTTTGGCGAATTCTTTGTGACTATAATCGTCACCCTAATTACGTAAGCTATGCTCTTTGGACAGTGGACCAGGCGACATTCACGAGGTCAAGACTTTCAAATATGCATAACGATCACGTTTGGGCTCGCGTGAATCCACATCCTTCACGGCAGGGCAGATCCAACACCAGAGGCGGTTGAAAGTGTGAGCTGGCCTTTATGACGGGCACGTCATCGGCCCCGTCATTATGCAATCATGTCTGAACGGTAACAACTATCTAACTTTATTACAAAAGGAATTCGAAGAGCCGATTGACGACTTTCCTGTGGCTGATTGGGATTACTTTGAGATCCAAAGAAACATGGTGTTTCAGCATGATGGAGCTCCGGCACATTTTGCTCGCAACCCACGAGAACATATTAACGTTCGCCTTCCGCGAGAATGATCGGTCGCGGGGGACCGGTGCTATGGCCTACTCGTTCTCCGGACCTCACCCCCTTGGACTTGTATTTGGCAAAGTATATTTACGGTAAAACCTTTACTATAATGTGTCTGCCTCTTTTTACTGTCACTTTTTCGCATCGAAGCCTACGTGAGGCGACGAAAAAGTTACTGGGACAAAAAAGCAATGGAGTTTCTTCGTTTAATTAAAGAGCTCCTATGGCCACCTTCCACCTCCATCATCAGGCCCTGGTTCTCATCTACTATCAAAGTACTCGTCAAGAGGAATCAACCGAGCCCAAACTCGATGGGGTTGTGACGTTTAATTACGGAGTTCCAATGGCCACCGTCCAGCTCTATCATCAGATCAGCTCTATATCATATTAATATTGCATTGTCATCCGATTTATACATGCATACAAAATTTCAGCCCAATCGGAAACCGCGAAGTGGATCAAACTTAACTTGCAAGACCATATAAGTCTTACAAACAACAGACAGGTGAAACCAAGTAAACTAGTAATATAAGCTTGTAATAAAAAATATGAAGCAGTGATGGCCTCGAGGTTTAGGCGCGCGGTCGAGAATTTCGGCGATCGCAGGTTCAAACCCCAGGCACACACCTCTGACTTTTCGAAGTTATGTGTGTATTCACAATGAATCACTTGCTTTAACGGTGAAGGAAAACATCGTGATAAAACCTGCACACCTAATAGTTCTTAGGAATTTCTTAGGTGTGTAGTCCGCCAACCCGCTCTAGGCCAGCATGGTGGACTAAGGCCTAAACCCTCTCAGTTGTAGAGGAGGCCCGTACCCAGCAGTGGGACGTATTTGGGCTGATGATGAATAAAAATATGTAATCTAAAATATCTATACTAATATTATAAAGAGGTAAAGTTTGTGAGTTTATGAATTTGTGAGTTTGCGACGTTGTAGCGGGTAATCTTTGGATCTACTGAACCGATTTAGAAAAATATTTTACCAGTAGAAAGCGACGTTATTTGTGAGTGACATAGGCTATGAACCCGAAAAATGATAAGACTTTTTCGTCATTGCCGGATTTGCGATGTAAGTCGGAGAAAAAACGGTCGAACTAAAGCGTTTTTTACGAACGCTGCCTTACCCATGGGAGATATATGCTTGAGTCCTAGACCAAATTTGTAGAGCTTGATAATGCCTACATAAAGTCAGCGATAGCATTATGTCAAAGTTTTATGTATATGTCTAAAACGTAGTTTTTATATAAAAAAAATATAAATATATCGTTAGGTCACGTTTATTGGTTAATATTGTCAAGAATTATGAATTATCAAAATAAGTGAATTTATAATCTCAATCGTTTAAAACAAAATACTTTTTCCTTTTACTGCATATAATTTGCACGTATGGTTAATATAATACGACATACGTATGGAGCCGCGGCTGTGCCGTAATCTATTGAGTGGTATTTCTATTAGAAAATAGATAAATAAAATATAACCATCCTTTTGGCAGTTGTGTGAAGTGGAAATAAACCAAAGCAGTATTAACCAAATCAAAATCATAAGTTAATCACAAGCAAAAATTATACACCTACCGCCCAACGAAGTGGGCACGGGCCAACTAGTAAGATATAAAATTAAAATTGACTACTGCACGTCTCGGTCTTGACCGTGACGTCAGCGTGTTGCGCATTTTTCGATCAGGGTCACGTGATCTGCCGCGAGTTTAACATTTGAAGGGTCCACTGCAATAATGACGAATGTCCTTTGTCTTTTATTTTAAGATAATTGAGTTTTGAATTTATAAACGGTGTAAAAAAACTCAGACCTGAAGATAATATAATAAAATGTTGTTTATTAAAGTTAAAGTAGGTATGTGTATCATATATTATATCTTTGGAAAATAATCATTCTTAGGGTATAATAAACTAACTAAAAATAATCTTATCTTAAGTAAGTCTTTAAAAATCAGGACTATAATGATCACTATCCATACTGCGTTGACAATCGATAATAAATTATAGGTGTCCAAATGACTGTTTTAATTAACTTCAGATTTTTTAATATTTGCAGCATGAGAATGTTTTCTCGTAAAAAAAAAGCATGAGAATGTTTATCGTAATAATGTCTCGTTTCAGGCAGAACTTTTTCAGGATCTGCAGGTTGTTATATTTTGCTGTAGATATCGGCAGCTTCTCTTTATAATTCAAATCAGGTAATTTGAATTCGCCCTCATTAACTGCCTTCATAGACCGAAAAGACACTAGTGTGTTGACCACAATTGATTTCCATGGAGTATTATTATAATTTCTGTGCAACATGAGCCGTTGTGTTCTTTCTGGACTCTAAATTCACGCACAGGTCTTATGTGAAAGGACAAGTTTTTTTTGTAAAACGGTTTCAGAAATGCAGTCCAGCCCGTGATGCATCTTGTGAGCATTTGATGAAAATGAAAGGTTTCGGTCTCTGTCGAGCTCTACGCACATGTGCACTGGCTGGCGGTCAGTGCGAGGCGCCCGCGCTGGGCATTTAGGTATCGTTATTGCCGTGAACACCTGTGACGTTGAGCGTTCTAGCCATGTAGCCTAAATATTAAAAACAGATTTATCTCGCGACTAAGCGATATTGCTAAGTTTGTAAGCAAGATTTCGAACTACATAGTCAAGTGACCGAATGGCATCACTGGTTAAGAGTTAAATATTTTTGGACATTCATCATTATTGCAGTGGACCCTTCATTTTCTCCCCATCTTAAAATTGCCTAACGCCGCTAAAGAAGTTTCACTTCAAAAATAATGTATGAAAACTTCACTGTTGTGAAATATTTCAGCACAATCAACTCACCGCTTAAAAATATGGCTTCGAAATGAAGCGTTATATTTATAATAATAATAATAAAAGCCTTTATTAACAATCCTACATGTTACATTTCATCTTATAACTACTTATGCACTACTAATATTAATCATGGTTGTTTATGAAAGCAACGTAATTAAATGTTATTATTTGTATTAGACACCGGTTTCGTGATTGTCTTGCTCTTTGGCCTAGGCCTCCCCAAGTGTTCTCCACAACGATCTGTCCCTTGCTATCCTCATCCAGCATGGTCCTGCTATCTCCTTGATATCGTCCTCCCATCTTCGATTGATTCAATTGAAGATTCAATTGAAGCGTTATATTTAGTACGAGCTAAATATAAATAAGGTTTGATTTAGCAATATCAGGAGCATCGAAGAATTTTTCCCAACAGTCATTGTTTGTTGTCAAGCCCCCCAAGTGCTTTCTATTCCTGGGAGCTGCCCTTTACTCGTTCCGAATGTATGACAACGTGCCTGGTCGCTTGACGTCAGGGCGCTCATCTCGTCCGCCGCATGATTCCCAGTTTACGCAATTTCCACCGTCCGCTATCGTTAAATACGGCTCTCACGACGATCCGGCGTCCACATTGGGTTGCGAACTCGAGCGTGCTCCACGTTGAATTAGTACGCGAGGACCGTCGCAGTACAAATTAGTACCATTGCCATTGTCAAATAATATTACTATGGGAATTTGCAGTATAGCATTTTTTTTAATGCCTTTGTCTCGCGAGGAAGATACGTTGCAGGAATACGAGTATTCCTACGATTTCGTAAGATTAACATAAAACCAATTTGAAATTTTCATTTAATATAAAATTTAATACATAAATTTATTATTAGTCAATAAGAAAATCAAGTGAAGTTCCTTGTTAACTCTCATCACTTTTGGCTACGCTGCCGGACGTGGCTGACACGATTAGTTTGAAAACCCCATTGGTTCCCTTATAGGAATTGTGAATAACAAATTAAGACTCATTAAATTTTAATAATTTTAAAACAAATGAAATATTTATTTGGAGTTAGTCAGTGTTGTTGACATTTGTTCGACGTCCGGCCGACGAGGAGTTGGTGCAATTCAATTGAATCGTTGTCAAATGAAGTATCGTTGTGGTATAGCAGTGAGTAAGTGTGTGGGTGTGCGCTGGTGTTCCAGCTCCAACGAGGCGATGCTGGACATGATCACGGACCTGCAGTCGGAGCGCATGGACTCGCAGCGCGCAGAGCTGCGTCCGCTCCCCAAGAACAACGGCAAGGAGACGAAAGGAGCGTCGCTGCCGGGTCTGCGCCACCAACAGACCGCCAGCGCCAAACCAGAGGACGATTTCCTAGAGATGATCGCGCGCGTACAGGTGACACTTATTTAAAATATTAAGTAAAAATTATTTATTATTTTGTCTACAACATAACGTTAGATGAAACATACGAGTATTTTCGATCCCTTAATAATCCGTACAAAACACTATCGCATCATTCCTCGGGAAGTAAATTATTCCTACTGTGAACGAGAACTTAACCCTATTTAATACGTAACACACTAAGCCAGTTCTGATCCCACATTAAGATACAAGTCTTGTGTTACGGATATGAGAAACTCCGAGAGAGTTTACGTTTCGAATAACATGTTCTCCTGAAACAAATATTTGTCTCGGTGCGGTGACCGAATGCGTGGCCTCTCAACGCACAAGGTAGTTAGTGTCTTCATTAATTCTAAGCAAAACATTTGGCAATGAACACTTACTTAAAACCAGAAGACAATTTGCCTTCAAAAGCGGTACTTCGAAACAAATAAATATCATTTGGCATTTCACAATTATCTGTTATTCTTGTCATTTATAAATCATTCACCTCCATATAGCTATCACGTTTTATATCGGTTCTACCCAAACGTATATAAACGTATACGTTTTATGGCATCTTTCCAGGGCTCCCGTATAGAAGACCAGCGCACGGAGATGACGCGGCCGAAGCCCGAAGAGCGTCCGAAGACAGTTCCCGTCGACGACTTCTTCGCGTTGCTCATGAGGGCGCAGGCTGGCCGCATGGAGGACCAGCGAGCTACGGTATGTGAGCTGTTTCTTTCATACACTACATTTTACCATTCGATTGTTGTTATTCGGTCACTCTCGCGCCGGCATAAGTTTTTCCATCGGTGCAGAATAATCTCAGACTTTTTCCAATGGTCACTCTAGTTGTAATGCATGCCTTTAATTCATTGCGGTATCGTCACTTTGCCGTGACAAACCTGATAATTTTCATTCCCACACATTCACACAATCCCCCAGATATTTTCATAGCTTACGAATTTATTGTATTGGGTAAATTGTACCTTATACTATTACTAGATTTTACCCGCGGCACCGGCTGCGCAAACTTCAGGTTTGGGTGCGAAAAGAAAATAAGTGAATTTACCTAGACCAGTCAGAAGTTCTGTTACAAATGAAAATGCATTTTTTTAAATGAAGTAATGTAATATTATTAATAATTACGCCTACATATTTATTAAAGTCTCAGCAAAAAATAAAAAATATTATTTTCGAAATAGCCACCTTTGGCTTTTATACAGGTCTTAATCTGTTTGGCCACGAATCTATGGATTTACGCACTGTTTCCAAGGAAAATTTCGCCACTGCTTGCTTCAAAGATTTTTTGACCATAATTTGAAGTCTAAAGGGTTGAGGTCTGCGCTAGATGAAGGCCAATCTCAGTCAGCTCTTATAAAGTCCGGAACGTTGGTTTCAAGCCAGGCTTGTGTAGTTCGTGCCTTGTGATCAGGTACAGAGTCCTTTCTTCTTTTTTGTTCTCGAGGGGAAAGCTGTTTATGGCTCTACTTCTCACCAGCCCCTGGGGAGGGGGGTGGGGGGTGGGAAGCGTATGTCGGGGTCACCGGTAGGTGCAGAGTCCTGCTGGAAAGTCCACGGTATATTTTTAAAAAGTTTATTGCTGAGAGGTTTCACAACATAATCCAAGACTGTACAAGATACAGTGTGTGATGTGATTTACAAGATAGGTGTATCAAGATACACTTAGGCTGAAGTTTTCACTCCTTTTTCACAAAAATGTAGTTTTGTGACTCCATGATAAGACACGCCCCACCAAACCATCACTGACGCAGGATGATGACCACGTTGTACCTTTCCGACCACTTGAGCAGCTTCTTTAGAGTTCTAAATTATGAGCTTACACTTAATCATTTTGCTTATTGTAGTGTTCTTCAATCATGAAAATTCTTTCATCGGCAAAGGGGATATTTCATTCCATCATTCCATATATTCCATTCATATATTCCATATTTTCAGTTCCTAGAATCCTCCCACACCGAAAATCCTTATTCGTCGCACAAACTTCATCTTCGTTGTCGTTACCATACTTCGATTTTGTTCACTCTTCTTTCTTTGTTCAATCCATCCTCCTCTGGAATGCGTTCCCGCTCGAAATGAGGACGTCCACTACACGGTATGCGTTCAAAATGAGAGTCCGAGATTTATTTCTCAATAAACTGGTAGTCATATTGTTGAGGTTAAGTGTATTTATGTATTTATATATACCTATATATAGGTATATGTATTTATTATATATAAATATTTCTGTGCCTTTCACCTGCATATCGCGACAGAAGGCGTTTTGATTGATCTACTCTCTTTAATTGTAAAGATTTATTTAGGGCATGTCCTGTACATCGACGATAAGCACCGAGCTTCAGGTCTTGTTTTATAATACGCGACAGAGACTTGCAGGAATCTTCATTTCTTTCGATAATATTTTTTGCTTCCTAGTGGGGTTTCGACGAATTCTGGCTTTAACAGCGTTAACAGCCTTTGTACTTCTAACAGCACGCGGCCACCTCGATTCTGGTCTTCGACAGACGAAGTGTTGTTTTATCTGTTGATAGAACGATATACGAACAAACGGCTGATACCAAGCTTTTGAAGTGTCTGAAATATGACCGACGGCTCCATACCCACTTTGTGCAAGGCGATCCCTGCAATCCTATTATCTTTAACACCCCATTCTATATTGTAATTTGATAATGAACATCAAAAAAAATAGTTTAAAAAAAATAAGGTCCTTTAAAAAAATTCAACTAAAAAATGAAAAAATAAATAGTTAAAAAAAAGCTTTTATAGACCCCAACATACGTTTCCTGTCCCCCTGCCCCAGGGATGGTGGAAAGTAGAGCCATAATTAGGTTTCCCCTCGAAAAAAAAAGGCCATGGCAACGGGCCCCCGCGGCCGGTCATTCTCGCGGAAAGCGAACGTTAATAGGGTGACTGACCCAAACGCTAGCACTGCACCAAATAATCAGCACTCTGAATAAATTGTTAAATTCTAAGGTTTTCACTTACTAATTTGGGTTACCACTTTAAGAAATTAATAAATTAGTATTTTTGGATTCCTACTCTCGGTAATACCATACTTTCCGACTTCAAAATGGTGAAATTAGTGTGAACAAACATTTGTGTTCTACGGTTTATCCTATTTTTGACTGTTCCTTGTGATCGCAGGTAAGTTCACGTGTTTACATTTTATACTATATTAGATATTTTAGATATCTTATATTGAAACTTTCGATTTCTCTGATTTATAAGATAGTTTATGAAGATAATTTGAAAAGAATATTGGAAGTTATGGTGATATATTGGTAAAAAATGTTGTGCTGATAAATGGATATATAATATTTTGCGAAATTCCAAATTAAAAATGGGAAATATTAAGTAAATACTTATTCCATATTTTTTTATTGTAAACCGTGTTTATTTTATGCGTAGAATTCAATTTTATTGATAAAAATAGTTTATACTTTCAAAATCCAAATTTTAGCATGGTGCTGAAACTGAATTTACCATTTGTCAGCATAATGCTGATAATTGGATCAAAAGCATGCTGATAAATTGGTTTTCCTAGCATTACATCATATTTTCTTTTTTCAGACCCACTTACCATGAAGCCAAAGGAAATGACTAAACAAAATAAAAGAAAATAAGTGTATGAAGTAGATCACGCTGCAGCTAACACAGGCCTTACTGTACTTTTTACATTTTGCGCCAACGGAGATATTACACCTCCACTAGATGTGTTTCCCAACAAAAGGATATAACATCATCAGTTCCAAATGAGTGGGGCATTGGTGTGAGCGATACTGGCTGGATGAAATCTGAACTTTTCTATGATTATATAAGAAATGTATTTCATCTTTGGATGACAATGAATGAAAATGAAAATAAATACTTATCTAACATCAAGAAAAGAAAAGCTGAAGAGCAGCATAGGTTTCCACCAAATAAAATAATCCAAATTGTGTCCGACATTAAGCTTAAGTTACCAAACGTATCCAGAACTTCGCAAGTTGGTCCAAGAGATGTCAACCAAATTACTGACCCACTGGGCAAAATAATCAACAATGATAGAAAGACAAATTACTTTTTACTAGAACTAGAGGAGATAGTTTCTGAGGATTAGAACTGATTGAAGATGTGGAGCAAGAACTTTTCTTTTTTACTTAATTTTTATTTTCTTTTTTCTTGCTATATTTTATTAAGTGCAATTTTATGTGTCTTAATGGTTGTACCTACTTACGTATTTTCTAGTAATGGTAGGCTACCCTATTATTATGTAAGACACTTTCTAGTGAGATTTGACTAAGTCTAAAAAAATATTAAAATTCTCACCATCACATTATTAATGTTAAACTTTATGAAGTTTATAATTACTATTAGAAATAGAATAAAAGTAAAAACATTAAAAGAAGGATAAACATTATTTTATTTCGATCCCTGCCAGTGATAGTGATATTTTCAATACCACTATCACAGTGCTGATAATTGGCTCGCTCTATGCTATTAATTGGTGGCGATGGTGCCAGTAAATGGAGTGATAGTCATTTTTTACTCTTGCCTATCTAAAAAAAATTGGATAGTTATTAACTATTTTTTTTTATTAATATAATCTTACTGATTAAATATTGAAACTAGAAAATTCGCCTTAACAGGTAAAAAAGTATTTTTCAATGTGATAAATGGGCTTAAGTTAGGACTAACTCTTAAAGTGCTGATAATTGGATCATTCACCCTATGTTCTCGTGCATTGGGAGCAAAATGTGCCGGAGCTCCATCATGCTGAAACGCCATGTTTCTTTGGTTCTCAAAGTAATCCCAATCAGCCACAGGAAAGTCGTCGAACGGCTCTTCGAATTCCTTTTGTAATAACGTTAGATAGTTGCTACCGTTCAGACATGATTGCATAATGACGGGGCCGATGACATGCCGTCATAAAGGCCAGCTCACACATTCAACCGCCTCTGGTGTTGGATCTGCCTTGCCGTGAAGGATGTGGATTCACGCAAACGTGATCATTATGCATATTTGAAAGTCCTGACCTCGTGAATGTTGCCTCGTTCAATGTCCAAAGAACATAGTTTAGTTAAGATTTCAAATTGACAACATATTATTTTTTCAAACTTGACATTTTCTGAAGTCAGTACTTGGGTCCTTGTATTGAAGTAGCAAACATTTATGAATGAAAAATAGAAAAACTATTCAAGTTGACAATTATCAGATAAAATATGAACGTACTGCCTTTCTGTTAAATAATCTGTTTTCATGTTTTAAGATCCCGCTGCAATACAACCGCAATAAGAGCTCCACTAACTCCAAGAAGTAAAGTATGCCGCATACAGTTCACCAGAAACGTTCTGCAAGCTCACGTCCATATTACTGGTGTTTGTTTAAAGTACACGTTCCCTTAGGTAAAGCTGTGTGTCCACACGAGACCTCCCCCAATCCCAGCGGCTAGCCCACACGCCGCACCCCAATAGATGCACCTTGTGTATAAGACAGGCAATAGCCACGGTGATTAGAAATACCGTGACATTAAAAAAAACCCGACGAAAAATTAAAAAAAAATATGATTTCCCAACAACTACATACATTCATTATTTGTGGTTGTAAGGAAAGCGTATTTTTTTTTCATTTATGGTCGGGATTTTTTACTGTCACGGTGTGATCACCGTGGCTATTGCCTGTCTTAGTTTTCGATCATGGTCTGTATTAGAATAGTCGGTTAGAATAGTCGATGTCCGGTCATTTGTCGCAACTCTAGATTTCTCCTACACGCGGCGATATCTGTAATGTCAATTCGCTGAAGCAATTGTGAAGGCCTATGGAACAACCCCAAAAGGAACGTCGTGTAGGATCCAGATGGTACCGTAGTGGGGGGTCGGCAGCCCTCACTCGGAACATACATTCCATTATTATATATACAGGGTTACTGGTTAAGCTGACCTAGTCCCTTTAAGGGCGTATAGTTTACATCGTTTCTGACTGATTTGACTATGAGACACCCTATCCTAAATGTAACCGTTTTCGAGATATTTGAATTTAATAGTTTTTTTCCAAAAAACTCCCGATTTTGGGCTATCAGCTTAGATATTTTGAATTGTGTAAGTCTCTTTATTTCTATTATTTGGTTTTTACATGTAAAATAAGATGCTTTAAAATCCCATTGATCCCAATGTTGTACATAAAATGAATAAATAAGTCGTTGTAGACGATTAAAATTTAAAAAAAATAAAAATTTTGAAAGTTTGACGTTTAGAATTAGCGTAGGTAAGCATTGTCGTTTCTCATGTGTACCATATTTACATATATTTCTTACTAGGATGCATTCGATGTGAAAAATAAATTATATTTACACACGTAATGTTAGATAGTACTCCGTGTCTACGTTGACGAACCCAAAACCTCCTTATTGTTCTTCCTGTTTTATCGATGTCGGTAAATCCTCAATGTGAATAGTCTGGTGGCAGATACTGTAATGTATTTTCAGTGTATAAAATGATTGTCGCTTTCCTTGTTTCGCCTCATCTGTATCAAATTATTGTAAAACAATTAAATGTGAATGTTTAAATGAAAACGATGTGTCTAGTTTATCGACATCGATGTCTAGTATTGAGTTGATGTAAACAATAGCCATTTGAACATATGAAACTTGGTATTAACATAGGCAGATTGAAAGTTGATTTAACACCGCCGAGCTATGACAAAATCAAATGATGCCAAAACGTGTTTCAGTAAAATTGTAAAATAATTATAGTATGTGTAAGTAATTGTTACTGTAGACCAATAAATTATGCGTTGGATAAATCATCGTGTGTTTTATATAAATATTACTTATTTATTTGTTTTATACTTTCTGTACAGTTACTTACATACGAGGGCAGTCCGATAAGTACTTAGCCTCACCGCCCGATGGCACCACTATCGTAAGATAAATTTACCATCATGTAGCACATCTTCGTAGACGGCTATTGTCAAAATTTCAGCCGAATTGGATTTGTAGTTTTGTTTTGACCGCGTGTGTAAGCGGACGTGTCCGCGGATTTTCGAAAAATGGAAAAAGAGCAATATCGGCCGGTGATTTGATTCTTGTTTTTGGAAGGGAAATCGCGCAGCGATATCAAAAAGCGCTTGGATGCTGTTTACGGTGACTCTTCTCCTTCAATGGCGACCGTCAAAAATTGGTTTAACGAGTTTCAACGTGGTCGCACGTCAGTTTTTGATGAGCCACGCCCAGGTGCCCCAAAAACGGCTACCACGGAGGATAACGTGAGAAAAGTCCCGATCTTGTATTGGCAGACCGCCGATTGAAGGTGCGCGAGATAGCTGAGACAGTAGGCATCTTAAAAGACCGCGTGGGTCATATCCTGCATGAAATATTGGGCATGAGAAAGCTGTCGGCTCGATGGCTGCCGCGTTTGCTCACTTCGGACGACAAGCGCATCAGTGACACAACTTCAGAGCAGTGTTTGACACTGTTTAGGTGCAATCCGAAGGGGTTTCTGCGTCGTTTCGTGACCGTCGACGAAACATGGATTCACTGGTACACACCAGAGACCAATAAACAGTCGAAACAGTGGACTTTACCCGGCGAATGTGCTCCGAAGAAGGCGAACACTGTCCCATCGGCCGAAAAGGTGATGGCCACCGTTTTCTAGGTTTCACAAGGTGTGATTTACATCGACTACCTGGAGAAGGGCAAAACGGTCACAGGGCTCTACTATGCCGAACTATTGGGCCGATTCAACGCTGAATTGTAGAAAAAACGGCTCCATTTGGCGAAGAAAAAAGTGCTCTTCCACCATGACAACGCACCGGCTCACACCTCCGCCGTCGCAACGGCCAAATTGGTCACATTAGGCTACGAACAGCTGCTCCATCTACCGTATTCTCCAGATTAGGCCCCGTGTGACTTCTTTTTGTTTCCAAACTTGAAAAAGTCCGTCGCCGGACAGAAATTTGAGTCGAATGAGGAGGTTATCGCCGCCACGGAGGCCTACTTTGTAGACCTCCAGAAAACGTTCTTTTCAGACAGCTTAAAGAAGTTGGAGCATCGCTGGGTCAAGTGAATCGAGTTGAAAGAAGACTGTGATGAGAAATAAATCGCCACTTTTCCAAAATTTTCGTTTTTCTTTTGTAGGCTAAGTACTTATCGGACTGCCCTCGTAGGCGGACAAGTACCTATAGGCATCCTCTTACAGTCAACCTTTGGTGGTTGCAGAAATAAAAATGTATATTATTATGTCCTTGAGTAATTAAAAGCTGTGACAAAATTTAGACGTATGCCTTAGTGGTGGACTTAGACATAATCCCCTCTCGATTGTATATACAGGGTTATTGGTTAAGTCAACCTATATCCGTTAAGGACGTGTAGTTTACATCGTTTCTGACTGATTTCACTATTAGACACCCTATCCTAAATCTAACCGTTTTCGAGATATTTAAATTAATTTGTTTTTTCCAATAAACTCCCGATTTTCGGCTATCAGCTTAGATATTTTGAAATGTGTAAGTCTTATTATTACTATTATTTAATTTTTACATGTAAACTAAGATGCTTTATGACCTCAATAAACAAAATTGTACATAAAATGAATGAATAAGTCGCTGTAGACGATTAAAGCTTAAAAACATTAACAAACATTTTGAAAGTTTATTTTTCTCGAAAGGATATCACAAAATATTATTATGGCACCTGCTTTGCCTAAAAATATCTGCGTTTCATAAGCTATCCAACGAGGTACTACAATCCAGGGTTTTATTATATTTTGTAGAAGAAACTTAGTTTAATAGGCTATAGGGGAGGCAAAAATAAACTAAATAAAATAATGGATGAGTACAAAATACTAAATTTATTAAACTTTCCAGATATTTTGTTACATCTTAGTATAAATTTTATGTTCATCATATGAAGCTTGGAAACTTGCTCAAAAAACGGCAAAGGGGTCTGTCACGCAGATTTTTTTCGCTGAATTTGAATTTCACTTACCGTACTTTAACGCTGAAGGAAAACATCGAGAGATAACCTTTATTATAGGGTCAAGTAATTTATTCATTTAAAAAAAAGCTTTGCGTGCGGCAGTTAGTTCCGTAAATTAGTTCAAGTTATACCTCTGTTAAGCTTAATGCTACGAAATCAAACGCTGTGGACTGTTGTTTTGTGTTTAAGGTTTACACTTTACCTTTCTACATTGAGACACAGGAATGTTACTCATTAGTGAAAAATCTTGATCGTTAAAGTAGTAAGAAAGAAACCAATTTTTAATTAAAGGAATAAATATTGAATGAAAAATAACAAAAAGGGGTCAAATCGGCTTCACAGTTGTGTTGAGCTTTTCACCACTCACCAGGAGAGCACATCGAAGTCAATACTGAAATGTGGTCACTGGCTACGACATCGAACGGCCATGGGTATCTATAGCAGATGGTCATGCACCGATTTACTGCGGAGCCACGGACCCCTCGGCATTATGAGAACTGCTGCCGTATATATACCGCTTCCACTGGAAAATTTCACTACCGCGATTCAGGATTGTGCTTCCTCACACCTTCAGAGATTTCCTACGCATTTGTGTATTTCTCTGAGGTTGTAAAGGAACCTGTGTCATCCAGATACCTAACGCTAACTTTGATGTTTCTTACTTAAATACTCCTTCAAATCATTTACGTACTTTACGTCTTATTTGAATATTAAATATTTAGTGTCAAATTACCTCGATTTTTGCAAAATAACTAGATTTTCTGTTGTCCTAAAATCTAATGTGGACCTGTGGGCGCTCAGCTTAGGCGAATGTTTATTAGCTTTTTTTCTTGCCATATAAAATGGCCGGATCGCATTTATTGCCGTTGAATGTCGGATGAACGTCGGTTCGATGTCACATGGACTAAGAGAACCTAGTTAGTACATAAAAGGTAAATGGAGTATATAAGTCACACATTGGAAGCACGTAGCAGCTGAAACTAACAGAGATCGTTTCTCACTAGATGGAGCTGTTTTGTTTTATTCTTGCAAAGGCACATGAAGGAATTTTAATAATTTGATTGATGTATGTATAGGAAATAGTATAATATTGCAATGGGACTTAATGTAATTATCAAAATTATTGAACCAGTTATTAAATGTCCAGTTTGTATCGTAGATATATTTTTGTACCTATTCTCGTATGTAATGTAGCCTATTTTCGGTGAATGCTTGAGGTAAGGATTGTATTTAAAAGGATCTCATCATTTTACGAGCATGCTATTTTAGTTAAACCAAGATTCCACTGGAAAGCGTACTCAATAGATGGCGTTAGTTTATAACGTGTAGAGGGTGGCTCTGGGTTGAGAGCGACTAGGGTTGCTGATGAGTAGTTTTCCGAAAATTACATTTAATTAAAGTGTTGGATAGAAGTGCGTTTCTCAACCTACATTTCGCGAATTGTGTATTCGTCCCAAGTTATAGGAGTCGAGCCTATAGCCAACTTTCTGGCACATTTCCAGACTCCGAGATTCTACTGAGAATTTAATAAATAATTTCCTGAATAAAAATCCCAATAATACGTTGCCCGACAATGGAATCCCATGACTTCTAAATCGCGCGACATAAACTTCTACTGCAAGACCGTGAAGCAGTTTCCAAAAATTACCAGCAGATTTTGAAAACTACACACGACACGCCGTATTCCTTCCTATGATACGTTTTTGACAAATAAATGTGACGCATGTTCCACAAGATGTGGTAACAATGCAATAACAAACATTCTTACATGTTGAGTAAAGAAATAAAGGATATTTCTATATCTTTAAGAAAACTTCTTCCGGACTTTATTAATTTATGGGAACGAAAGCTCAAATGAAAAACATTTTCTAGTGAATGAGATGATCAGAGATATAGAAAAAGAAGGATATGTAAACATAAGAAACGTGTACGAGGAAAGTGCGTTTCAGTTTATAGCCAATAAGTTGGCGAGGAAACCTTATAAAGCTCAGGCCTTGAAGTAGCTCTAAATTCGTAAAAAGAAGCAAATCGTTCAGAGTGCGAGATGCTTGCGTCTGTTGAAACGTATTTTATTATTATAAAATGCCTGAACTGCCTCGTGGTCCTTCGGTACAAGTATGTGCAGTGCGATCTAAAGGTCCTTGGTTCGATTCCCGGATCGAGGAATGTATTATTGGACATTTTCATTAGGAAATTCCCGATAAGTAGCGCGGAGTTTGGAAATGTGCCCGAAAAACGGCAATATTCTCGCCCTCTATTACGTGGGACTGAAACGTGCCTGGCGAAATGTGGGTGCTGAAATGCACCTCCGCCTACACTTCGAGGAATACGGGCGTGAGGTTATTTATGTATGTATTATAAAATCTAATAAACTGCTCTTTGCCACCCCTGGGTCGTGATCGTTGCCAGCCACCCTTATGTACGAGTACTTGCACCCATGCGCTTGTGTCAATGTGTGCTCACCGACGTATACAAGGTGGACTAAAGGGTTTGAATGTGTGGGAGTCACTCAGGTCGGCGCCGCTTGTTTTCTACATCGTTATGCGGCTAAATATTGTCTAGTTTGTACATTTTTGGCAGATTTTTAGACATCACTCTCATAATTAAAATATTATATTGTATCATAAGTATTAATATTAAAGGTTCGCCTTGAGGATTAACGCAAAAACATCTTGATTTTTTTTAGGTGTGCTGTTTTCTTCGCGATGTTTTCTTTGTCCGTTAGTACCTGATAGTTTATACTTCATAGTGAATACACAAGTAACATCAAAAAGTTAGATGTGTATGCCTGGGGTTTGAACCCGCGACCACCGGGATTATTTGCTCGACCACGCGCCTAAACCTCGAGGCCATCAAACGCAGCACGGTACTCTGACGTTCCGATTGGCACATATACTTACCGGTCATGGTTGTTTCGGGAACTGCCTGTGTCGAATAAGACGCAAACCGACGCCAGAGAGTCTCGCATGTAGCAATGTAGACGACTCGGCGCAACACACCTGAGCCGAATGTCCGGCATTTGAATCGCCCCGTGCTGTGCTTGTTGCAGTAATTGGTTGCAATCTCTCCCTTGCAGCTGTGGAAAAAAAATGGTCGAATGCGAGGATTAGTGAAACTTAGTACGGCAATTTTGCGCAAGACGTCACGACAGCAAAAGAGTAGGCAGGAAGGGTAAGAGAACGGCAACGAGGACTTTTCTCGCACGAATCGGACTCGTTATCCATGGCAGGTCTTTGACTACCTATAACATATCAATTGATCAGTTTGGTAGGTTATAACAATGAGGCGAGTAGTAATATATTTTAGTGGCCGTTCTATGATTTTTCCGAGTTTCAGTCGAGAAAAAATTACCTCTCGCCATGAATGGTCTACTGAAAATACCAACTCCAAAGGAGGTCTGGCTGTATTCCTTGCCCCTGGATATTTGAATATCCAGGGAGGAATCTCCTTGAGGAGATAGTGGAACATCAGAGGGTTTTATTTGGTAGGACGACTTATTGTTGAAAAAAAATATCAGTGAGTCCGATATACTTGGAGACGAGCTGTAAACGGATTTCCCCGTCTTCAGAGTGTATTTAGTACCAAAAATGATTAGCTTAATGTAAGTATGAGCGAGACGGAGACACTACCTCGGTAACTTGATGAATCGTACCGAATTATTATTGTTACGTGATTTTACTACGCCTGGCCCTTAAAAAGTTTCTTGTCTTGATCTTCGCTTTTATAGTGTTACATTGTAGCCAGCTAAAGGTGCTAAGATTTGCGTGTTCGTTCGGGTTGCAGAACGAGAAATCCAGGGTTCGTGAAGTGACGACTTATTAATGTTTATTTTACCATAGTGCTACAGAGACTGACTTATTTACGAGAGTGCTCACTTATATATATGTACAATGTACCTACATGTTTCTAATATTAATTTTCCCGCGATGACTGGTATACAAATTTCACTGATCTGACCTAGATTACTAAATGATGACGAAATGCTAAGCTGATGCTATTGTATGAGCTATGATTTATCAAAGAAGGTACAACATGATTTATTACAATGTCCCTCATTCCAGCATCTCTCTGTTACGGAATATAGTATCTACAATGAACTTTACAAATTTATTTAAAGTACATAAATTCTTTGTTTAGCTCACGCTGTGCTGTCACCGTAGATGGTTCTACGATGATATAGTGGGTCTACGAGAGGCGTAGATAATTGCTACGATTCATATTTTTGGTACCTTTTTAGCGGTAAGTATGATTCCTTATTACTAAAGTAATATCAAGACAGAGAGAGCTATCCCTAATCAATAATTCTGTTAAATTGTAAATTGCCCTGTTCAGTTATTTTTTACGATACAATTTAATAACTGTGTCGCGCCATTAACAGGTCTACACTAAATCTGAAAATGTGCCAGAGAAACAGTTACATTAATAAATAGGCCAGCTAATTAGACACATAAAACATTCAAAAAGTCGGCAATATATTATATGGTTGAAGCACAACGAGCCCAGTAGTAAACTTTTCAACAGATGACTGAATGTCGTGTAGTCTTAGTTTAATTTGAGCCACTTGGTTGAGGTCTATGTAATTCATTTTCATTAACAATCAGCCTAGGCATCCAATTTTAACTAGATGACTGTGACATATTTGAACTTATAAGCTAACATAATATTCATAGTAGAAGGCAATATCGCCCTATCCCTATACAGGTTACGCAAGTCATGAAAAATTCCTCGCATGCTAATATGTTTTTTGTGTTACAACAAAATACAGGGTTGTACTTTTAAATGTTCTCCGCACATGTATGAATAGATGATGAGATGTTATTCCAAATAAATCACTACTGATAATATCCTTTTATATTTATTTAATATCTCCTGAACTCAAATAGGTACGTTAATATACAATGAATGCATGATGACAGTGACACTCAACACAAAATAATATATCTAGTATGTCGACATTGTTGGGGACACTACTCGTTCGTTTCGAAAGCCTGTGCCATAGACACAGTACACTTCTGGTGATGACGTGTGTCACAAGACTCGACAAAAGATAAAATTCACACCAGTAGCAGCTGCTCACGCAAGTTAAAAATTATATTTTATGTAAAACGTCGTACGGGGTGCTGGCCATCCATCTCTGTTCCCGGTACCTTCATACCATATGTGGTAGTGAACAAGAAACATTTAGAATAATTTTGTCCTTACCGTACGTGTACGCTAAGGACATAATTGTAATTTCAAAATAGCGCAGTATTTAGTCTTGAATATCGAAGTACTATAAATACAATTTCACGAGAGTGTTGTGTGTTGTTTTGAATTGTCTCCAAATCCATAATTCCTTGCACCCCTTTCTTGAAAATCTTAATCTTCTCCGTGATTTGGTAATAAGGATAGGTCAGTTTTTGATTTACCCTGCTTGCTTCGTAATTACAACAAACTCTGTAGTTTTTCTGATTCCATTCTACTTATCCGTTGCTAATTTATTTATTTATTGCTATAGAACTCAATCATCATCATCATCATCAGCCCATATACGTGCCACTGCTGGGCACGGGTCTCTTCTACAACTGAGAGGGTTTAGGCCTTAGTCCACCATGCTGACCTAATTGGCAGACAACACACCTAAGACATTTTAGGGGTGCAGATTTCCTCACGATGTTTTTCCTTCAATATTAAAGCAAATGATAATTAATTGGAAATAGAAACATACCTTACAAAATCCAGAGGTGGATCCTCTGGGGTTCAAACCCAGGCTTCAAGGCTGCAGCTTCAAACCCGCGACCGCCGAGATTCTCGACCGCGCGCCTGTACCTCGAGCCCATCACTACTTATGAAAAATACCAAATATGATATTGTATTTTGTAATTGGTAATTAAACACAAAAATATATGAATTTTTACTGATGTTGGAGCTCCACTGTGGGTACCAGCTTTACCAGTTATTTTCAATTCTCTTACGAAACCATCGATTGTTGGTGAACCTGTTGCCATTCGGGATGCCACAAAATGTGTATCATCACAAGAACCCTATGTTACTAGCTGCTAATGTAGCTTTCCATTAGTGAAATAATTTTTACAAACCGCGTAGTAGTTAAGGCATGTACGTACTTAAATTTAATTACATTATATGTACCTATTAACATTATATTATAATGAAATATGATTATCCCGTTATCTAAATTAGTTTTTTTTATCTAAAGGGGTTAGGCAGACATTTAATTTTACATCCAAGTTTCGCCAACAGTGTTTTTGTTTTTATCTCAAAACAGAAAAATAACTAATTCCTTCCTAATATAGTTACAGACATACGTTAACCTCACGACTGTTACCCAAAGGGGTAGGCAGAGGTTCATTTCTGACCCTACATTTCGCCATTGTGTTTTTGTCCTACGTAGGTAATATGTAAAACCAACCGAACCTAGTTTTGTCTTCTCGAACGAGACCGAGACAGTATGATGATCCGAAAAATACAAAATATTTTATTTCCATGTAAATAATAGTAGTGATGGGCCTCGACGTTAAGACGCGCGGTCTAGTAAAATTCCGGCGGTCGCGGGTTCAAACCCCAGGTACACACCACTGACGTTTCGTAGCTATGTGTGTAATCATAGTGAATTATCACATACTTTAACGATGAAGGAAAACATTGCGACACCTAAAACCTGCACACCTAAAAATTCTTAGGATTTTTTTACGGGTGTAGTCCGCCAACTCGCGCTAGGCTAGCGTGGTGGACTAAGGCCTAAGTCCTCTATATAGAGAAGGCTCGTGCCCAGCAGCGGGCCGTATATGAGCTTATGATGATGATGATGTTTTATTGCTTTACAATGATCATTAATCAAAGTTGAAAATAAACTGTGAAATAAGATAATTTATTAATTTATTTCTTATTTGCGTTTTTAATTAATCTTTTGTTAAATTAAAACAATAAAAGGCAAAACATCAAAATTGTCACAATAAAACGTATCAATCACTTAACGTCAGCTCTTTGCCAATGAAATAATCATAGTTAAAGTTATGTATGCCCAGCAGTACATTTGCAAAACTATTTCTCACAGCGCCATCTATGTCAATACTTTAAAGTTAAAGTTATACACATAATGAAACTTGCACTAAAGATGGATTTAAAATTTTATTCAAAAATATATAAACAACACATAAATAATTTAATCATAAACAATTATATGATATATGCATTATAAACGTAACAGAAAATATTTTCATTATTATTTCTTTCCATGTTATTTAAAAATTCGCTGCATAAATTAACAACTGTTGGGAGCAACAAAACGCAACTACTTCGACTTTGACACTTTGAAAGTTTTGTGACAACGAGAAGTATTTTTCTATTGCGAGTAATATTCTAATTATAGCTAATTAAACTTGTTTTTATATACAGTGGAGGACTTTAAAGGTTGGATTTATATACACATGGTAAAGAACTGTTGGAGTATTGTTGTTCTGTGCAAGTGCAGTATTTTGAAGTGAGTTGCGAGGCCAGTCAAACTTCGTGAAGTTTCCATGGTTTTGTGCAAGGAATGGCCGATTTCCTCGAAGAGACTAGCTCATCTAAGCGTGCCCAGTAAGTACCATTATGGTTTAATTTTATAAATTAAAACTTTGTGCAATAACGCGGGATGCAACATATTTTAAAATGTTGAAACAAAGTCACAAAGATCATTCAATTTTTTTTATCCCAGATATATATCTGGAATATTTCCCAAAAATATTTTCCGCACCGTGTGTTTTTTTACTGTTATTCACACATTATATATACAGGCAAGTTTTTGATGTAAACCGTTATGGGGACTTTCACTGTACAGTATTATAATATTCTCATTTAGGAATTTACTTTCTATTTGTGTTCTTATTGGAATATGTTTATATCTACAGCATTAGTAAATTTAATCTTATAATTGTCTACTAGTTTTTCTATTTTTCATTCATAAATGTTTGCTACCTCAATAGAAAGACTCAAGTACTGTCTGAAAAAAAAATATGTTGTCAATTTCAAATCTTCTGATCAATATCGTAGGATATTGATGTAAACAGTTGTAGAACTGTTTCAGAGTCCGCAAATTCTATAATAAATACAAGTTGCTAATTGAATTATTTTGTACTATGGTTTAAAATTTACTCTCTCTCTCTCTCTTTGCATCGTATTCCTCATTGCTGAGGGTTGTGATCCCCTGTACATGGAGTGATCTTCGTTCTGACTAAGCTGCACCACCTGTTTCTGTCTTTGGCATTGTGGAGCGTAACATGAAGTTTCGTTTTAAAAAATTTACTAATGCCCCAATAAAAATAAGTGATTCGCTATCTATTGTACATGTGTAAACACACTAGTTTTAGTTGTGTTTTATAAAATATATAAGGGCATGTTAAAGATTAGTGATGGCCTTGAGGTTTAGGTGTTCAGTTGACAATCTTGGTGGTCGCGGGTTCAAACACCAGACACACATCTCTGACTTTTACAAGTTATGAGTGTATTCCCATTCAATTGTCACTTACTTAAAAGGTGAAGGAAAACATCGTGTGGGCCTGCACAGCTATAAAAATCTTAGGAATTTCTTAAGTGTGTAGTCCGCCAACTTGCACTAGCCCAGCATGGTGGACTAAGGCTTAAACCAGTCTCAGGTGTAGAGGAGGCCTTTGCCCAGCAGTGGGACATATATGGTCTGATGATGATGAAGGGCGCTTGGATGGAAATGTTTTTATTAGTGAGTGATTTTATTCCTTTTTCTCCACTTGAGTATTTGTGTAGTGACTGTTTCCAGTAGTTTCTATTTAACCTAGATCAATACAGATGTGATTGTGTTTATGTCATGTTACATTTTCTAGAGTTATTCAATAATTCATGAATTTATTTATTCATTCAGCACACAAATACTTGTGGGTTGAGAGCACACATCATTTTTATGTGCATTTCAGCATTTGATTCATAATTCGACTATTCATCGCGACTTGCGCGCACGCATATGTATGGCGGCACCTAGCCACAGCCTAGCACCTTTTTGTTTTAGTTTATAGTATTCTGTTACTGTAAAGTACCATTTTTAAACTAATGTATTCCCACACATTACAAAGTTTTTTTTTACAGAGAGAGAATGTATAAAACATTAATTTTACATAAACAGGCAACCAGACCCCACAAATAAATATTATAAGCATTCATTTAAATAACATAGATGGCGGATTTACATTATGTTTATATTAGGTGCGGTTCATGCATTGCGATGTAGTTCATTAGCTTAGAACGATTGACACTGCAATATATGTATGTCATCTTCATGGATTAAATTCGATATACTTTACTATTTTTCGATTCAAATTGCGGCAAAAGTTAGTAAAAGAAAAAAAAATCGTGGATTTTTGTAAGCATACATATATAAAACATTATTTTATACATCGTCAGTAGTTTTCGTAGCATATTCAAAATGATAACTTTTACTGGTAATATTTTAATTATAATTATTCCAATTTAGCTAGTGATATCTTAATTTTTTTTGCAGATATATTTTCTTATGATTAAACAATTTTTTAAATCGGTCGCGTAATTTTTTAGTTAAATTGTAACAAACAGAAAAAAATTCTTGCTTGTTATAACGTAACATCATTTGAGTAGTAATGATTAAGTGAGTCTATGATGCGGATATCTCGTCTTTGCGCTAGGAGTTTAATTCCTGAGTGAAAGATGGATATTATTTTCATAAGCCCTGAGCCTTAGGTTTCCTAGCAGAAAGCAGCATATAGGCATGTTCAACGTGTCCCAAAACTCAACGATATACGAGCAGCAGTATGTGGGTAGACCAGATCACCACTACTCGAGAAAAAAAAGGGCAATGAAGGAAAAAATAAAAAGCTTTGAAAATTGACACATCTCGATTGATAACCATGACTACATGCATTTGGTTGTATGATCCTACGTAGGATTTTAATGAATATAACTGTATATTTTATGTTTTCTTCGTAGACAAATGGGTATGTAACACTCGCTGAAATGTTAAAATTTATTTTTCATTGTTATTTGACAAAGTAACATTGACCGTACATCAGTGTCTTCATTCTGAAGGAGTTACTACCCGTCTACTAATTACTAATTATCATATAATTCCTATACTTTGTTAGTGAATGACTAACCGCCAGTAGAACATGGTCATGAAAAACACGTTATTTTAACATTTTTGCGCGCTATTTGGAAAGAAAAAATATCGACACTTTCACCAAAAATGTTTTTAGGACAATGAATATGTACTTAGTTGTTTTATTACAAACAACGCGTTGCTTGCGCACATCGCATGATACACTCGCGACATTAACAAAAGTTTGTAAAAAATTACTACTCGCCTTTAGGAAAATGATACAATAAAGTATGTGGAACGAGCGGAAACAAATCTGTTTGCTGAAAAGGTATGGTACAGTCAGCGACATATCGTAGATCGTAGTCATGTCATGGTAGGATACAGAGTAGTCAAAGTGATCTGATGAACAAAACTTCATATTTACCTCGCTAGTACGTTACGCCGTCAAAATATCAGGCAAAGATTAATATAACTTCATTTGTGTGAGTCAAGAGCTTTTATTAGCTACATTTAAACTTAATGTATTAACATTTAACCCCCTGTTTAATTATTAATATTAAGTTAAGGCCGACGCCACCATATTTTCTCACCATGTTTTCTCGTGAGGTATGGTATATTCGCGGCCCCGCAGTCTGCAACGACCAAAAACATGGTCTGGACAAGCTGTCTGGTAAGCTAAGTGCAAATAACTTAGGACAAAAGTCCCTTAGACAGGGGACTGAATAAATTCATCGACTTTGGACATGGATCTCAAAACTTTTTACGGTAGAAGTTGCAAGACTTGTTTTTTTTTTACAAGTTTTGTTTTTTATGGGATATAGTTAACACTAACATGTTCATAATATATTCATAATCAACTTATTTGCTTGAACACTCCGAAAACTCCGCAAATTACCCCACAAACCGGAAGCGTGTGGAAACCGGATGTGTGGTGATTTTGTAGGCCTCCTTAGTATAAATTAATTTGATATCGAAACTTCTTGTGTGTTTCTATAATCTAGTCTAATATTTGCTGGCGGCAGAAAATTCTTATTCTCCACGAATTTCGGGATTGGTAATTAGTATTTGTATCCGGTAACCGGTCGGTACAATTGTTTCAATTGATAAGAGATCTTTATTAACAAGAATCACGAATTTTCGCTCGTAAGATGCCAGTGCAGTCACATTATAAGACTTGTATAAAAATACATTATTATTATTTTGTTATATTGACTTATTATTTTTTACTAATACTCCTGTATTTAAATGCGCCGTCCAGTTGCCCACGGGAATAAGCACACTTACTCATTTAGGTTATAGAGTGACGAGAATAATACGAATACCAAGTGCATACGGTTGTTTAACAAACACACTTCGTATAACACTGGAATATCGTCAGCTCAAGCGGAATGGGTAATGGTTGCTGGAAGCCCCTATAATCCTCTTAAAAAACGAGTAAGTACGTTCGACCCCGGTACTGAGGATTCCGTTTTTATTTGATTCCGTTTTTCATCAATCATTTTTAATAGAATTTCACATCGGTTGTAACGTTTGGTAGTCTCCTGCAGTGTTATACACATACATATATCGATACCTTTCGTTTATACTACATACGTAACATGTGCCGTAATTTCTACATTTTCACTTCGTATGCACCCTGTCCTATCATAATTTATGTTTGTAATAAAAGTTGATGGTTTAAATACTTTCTCCAACGACGGTGACGTTTGTATTTGGTTATCAATCTGGTTTGGTTGCAATAGTTTAAAAAATTAAGATGTGTAAAATTGACGATTCAAAAGAACTTGTAAAAGTCTATTTGAATAAAGATATTTTGACTTTGACTTTGACTTTGACTTATCTAAATACAATTCTGCAATGTCTTGGCGAACTAAATATTATCACTTTTTTGTTGCTCACATCGAAATGACGCAACGTTTATCCATTACGTCTCCCGCGACTTCTATTTATTTATATTTTTATATCTGAACAACACAACTATTACAGGATTGGTTGACCTTATTACTTATATCATTAAATTTCTGAAAAAGTATCGTCTTAAGTCCAAAAGCATCTTGCACATGACCTATATACGAGTAATAACTACAAATACTGACATTGCAACTTACGTGTAAGTACCCAATCCAATGCAAATATGTTATACACTCATAAATTTTTATTATTTATATTGAAAAAGTTGGCAACTTGAAGTGCTCTCCGACCTCAAACGTATGTGGCGTTTATTTGCTTAGGTCAGATTTCGAAGGCAGCTCCGGGCCGGAACACTTAAACTATCAAACTAAAGGAACGACGACGATACAATGTAACAGAGCTTATTGTGAATGTTTAATATGAGTACGCGTGTGTCACAGCGCTACAGGCCTTTTCAACTAGATACGAGTGTAACTAAGTCATTTTTTGATTTTCTATGTTCAATAATCACCTGACCCAATGTGGCCTCTCACTATGGGCCTCATTAGACGGCTCAGAGTCACTCAACGAGCTTACGAGATCGAATCAGAAATGAGGAGATCCGTAGGAGAACTAAAGTAACCGACATAGCCCAGCGGATTAGCAAATTGAAGTTGCAATGGGCCGAGCACATAGCGCAGAAAACTGATGGCCGATGGGGCCAAAAAGTTCTCGAGTGGAGGCCACGTACCGGAAAGCGCAGCGTAGGACGTCCTCCGACAAGATGGTCGGACGACCTGGTGAAGGTCGCGGGACGTCGCTGGATGCAGGCTGCTTCCAGCAGGTCCCTGTGGAAGTCATTGGGAGAGGCCTATGTCCAGCAGTGGACTTCTATTGGCTGATGGATTGGATTGGATTGGATGTTCAACAATTACCACCTTAAGAAAAACCTATCATAGATATTCCTTTTCCTCTGAAATACATTACATAACGCTGTTTTTACAATTCTTTTTTTCCCTTTAGTGAAAACACCGAATGACGTGTAAGTACGTAATTAGGTCAATTGCACGTAGTCCTTTTAATGACGCAAAATTTTCCTCATTAAGCCTGTACATAATAATGTTGGTACTTGTGGAGCTTATCTGTGTTCTGCGGGGGGATAACTACCTTAGGCCGTCGAACATCGACCAGACACCTTCCCCCCCCCCCAATCTCCACCTCCCCCCACATGCAAGTTTCAATTAAATAATACGTGAGCACCGTGGGATTACCGTCCAAACGTGGAATATTACTTACACACAGATTAACGCTTGTGATTTTCGCCAATCAACAGTAGGGATGCTACCATTTGATCCAATATTCAAACTGGACAAATATTCAATTAAATTACAAGATAGTCTCGTTAAAATGTTTTGCGACGCACTTCCTAGATAACTTTCACAGATGCCTTTGTATTTTTTTTGCTATGAATATTATATGTACCTACTCGTATTAGGTATGTGTATGTAAAATTCCTTAAATTAAAACATTTGATTCTCTTTTGTCCCGAAGAAAACAAAGAATAATAAGTTCCTATTAATATAATTCTTAGTATTGTGCCTCTGAATTTTAACAGTTTGTTACAATTGATATATTTACAATGTCGAAATTGGATATTCTGAAATATCGGTTGCTCCATATGGCGCCGAGGAAAATATATAAAGTAATTGAACAAATAAGCGTATTATAACTGGTGCAACTGGTGGTGGGTAATAAAAGTGCTTAATAAATAAAATATAAATTACAAAATGAGAACAAAAAAAAATATTATATCGGTTCTAACTTGGAGTATACACATATTTATAATGACTATGGGATTGTTTCTAAGCGTATAGCTTCGGCACAACATTTCTAGATTTTTTTCTTCTAATAATGACACGATTACGTTTATTTTGACAGCCTTCATCGTTTCACCAGCTGTTGAAACATGTTTCCGTGATCAACAATTTTTTTAAAGGTTGGGTATACAACTGAATTTTTCTGTAAGGCAGAACTAAAGGTAATACTTATAAACTTTAGTTAATGTAACTACTACCTTAATGAGCTTCGTCTTGTTTTCTCAAACGTCACAGCTCTATCAATAGAGCAGGACAAGCATACTTACATGCAACTTCACAATAGGGATGAATTAAAACACATTTTAAAAATGTATTTACTGATTATGATTTGATACGGTGTTTTTTTTATCGCGAAGAGCGCCCATCTGAAGCCTGTTAATATTTTTATGTACTATTTGAAATGTAATGGTTATGTTGTATGGACGCGATGGCACAGTGCAAGGAGAGAAACGTGGCAAATTTGTGTAATTAAAGAAAAAATAAGAAATATGATTTATAAAATATTAATAACCTAATTTTATGTTATGTGTAGGGGACATATTTGATTACATTTTTAAACATAAAGGTAAAGGCCTTGATTTTTTTAACAGTGACGGTGCCGTAGATCATAAATCTTATCCAACGACACCACTCGTTTTTGGCTCTGCTAATACTGCTTCAGGGAGTAACTCTGTGTTACCAAGGACGGTTGAGATTCCTGAATCTGATAGAGTACTCCGAGTGCAGCCTGATGGTACAGGCATTGATGATGAAGAGGAAGACTGGAGCGATTGCGTGGTTGGGTAGGGCGAAGAAACGGTAGAGCAAGAGGGAACCGGGCTGATGGAATCCGTAGTCCCTGCTCAAGAGAACAAACCTTTGCAAGGTAACGAGCCTTGCGTGCTTGAAGGTCCGTCTGATACACCGTCAGTACCCGTTAGTCGTTCAAAACGGGATCCGAAAGCCAGTAGATTATAAACAATATTTGTTAGAATATTTCTATTATATTATTATCGTTTTAATTGTTACCAGATATAAAAAAAAAATGTGTGAAGGGTTGATGTGTTTGGGTACGTCACTAGCGATTGATGGGAAAGTTGCATTTTACCGCGCTTTTGGCTATGCGAATTGACACGCAGTAAATAACAAGGCATCTTCAGAAAACGTTGTTTTATTGCGATCCGCATATAATTCAAATGGTCTATAAAAGTGTTTGGTCCAACGAAAATTGTACATTTGAATATTTTTAATCAAGCTTAAATGTTTAGGCGGCCATACATAAGTAAGTAGGTAATTATGGCAGTGATCAATAGTATCCGGCGAAGGGTCCAGCCCGCCCGCCGTTCCGCCCTCGCTCGCACGTGTGCAGGTGACACACAATTTCACGACATTCGTGGGGCTTCCGACATGCCCTTGCCACTCCTCACCAGATGCGGCATTGATACAATACGACAGTGACATTATACACTAATTGTATTTGGTTATTCTCATCCTTCCTTTTTACTAAGAAGCTCTCCTATACGAATTAAGACTGAATAGGATATCGAGAAACTCCTCCAATTTGTTTCCCTTTGAGTATACATGTATACATACGTAACCTCAGGCCTATATACCCAAAAGGGGTAGGCAGAGGTTGCTTTACTGCACCCACTTTACGCCAGGTGTGTATCAGTCACACGTAATAGGAGGCGAGCTTATTGCCGGTTTTTTGTCGGGCACATTTCCAAACTCCATGCTGCTACTGAGAATTTCGTAATGGACAAACCCAATAACACCTTGCCCGACCCGGGAATCGAACCCGGGACCTCTAGATCGAGACCACGAGGCAGTCCAGGTTGAGAGTATTTTTTAGAAACTTAAATAAATAACGTACAATGTTTATTAAAAAAACAATTGCTTAATATAAACACTCAGGTGGAAATAAGAGGACCTCATTTAGTGTACGGGGGCCGAGACACCCTCGAAGAGAGATTAAAAGATATATCAATTGGATTTCTTGCATCACTTTTGATCATGTGATACAGTGATGTTCGCAACAGCAAGCAATCAGCCAACATCTATATGAGTTGAACAAGGAAACAGTCCGCGGCTGCATTACATATGCAATAGCTAATTGCTAGGAAATATGAGTCATGGTATAAAAATACACAACGCTTATTAATCACATGAGAGCGCTGCGACGCCGCACTACAGGCCCGACCGAGCATTACTCTACTACGAGTAATATGTTTCATGAAGTGTCGAACGTAACACTTGACACTCTATCGGTCAATTACTATTTTAATAACACTACGTACCACGTTCGTTGTCGACGACTGACAGCCAACGAGAAGATTTATTGATGTATGACCCCTAGTTACGCAATGCATAACACAAATGATGTAAAAATATGCGCTTATCACTGGTGAGTTGTATTGATCGCCTGATTGCATTATGTTACTTGTTCTGTGCACATGCATGCATGAACTCACAGATGTTATGTGGCTGTTAAGTAGGTAATTCGTAAGTGTTTATATTTAAAACAAAAGTTATTTTAGCGTTGCTTCCTATCGGCGATAATCTGTGGGTGGTTGAGCGCATAAGCAATTAAAGAAACTAAACATCAATATGCCAATAGGTCACAGGATCCATTAGTGTGTAGGCAAATGATGACATTTATGGCATAAATTAATACAGATAATTTTTATATGGTTAGCGCGACTAAGTAACCGCTCTGCGCATGATGGTAAGTTGAGCCCCATTAATGAGTTGAGAAATACAATTGGCGTCTATCACATGATATACCTACATATAATAATATGATAAAAATATTTCAAATCCTGACAGCCTCGCGGCTTAGGCACGCGGTCGAGAATCTCAACGGTCGCGGGTTCAAACCCCAGGCACACACCTCTGACTTTTCGAAGTCATGTGTAAGTTCACAAATAATTATCACTTATTTTAACAGTGAAGGAAAACATCTTGATGAAACCTTCACACCTAAAGTTCTTAGAAATTTCATAGGTGTGTAGTCCGCCAACCCGCACTAGGCCAGCGTGGTGGACTAAGGCCTAAACCCTCTCAGTTGTAGAGGAGGCCCGTGCCCAACAGTGGGACTTATATGGGCTGATGATGATGATGAAAAATATTTAAGAGATTTTTTTTTAAATAAACATTGGGAAGTGTTGGAGCCTGTCTTCATCATCCGATGAATATAAATAAAAACTGTCCATACGGGCGGAGAGGGGAACGAATAAAAAAACTATCTATCTATCTATATTTTTGATTTAGTTTCTTGGCTGCGACAGCAGATTTATGGCGTTTTACCACAATTTTTAAGTTACATACATGTTACATACATACATATACCTATTGAGTATATCCAGTCGGTAATTGTACACAAACAACACTAAGGGGCTGAGTGACGCGCTTGGGTTGGGCGATTTCGATATACTTTCGGCATAATATCCGCATTCCTCTTATTCATTTATGGGAATATGAACTTATACTTATAAATTACTAATATAACCTTCCACTTCTACGAGTTAGATTTACCCAAAGTAAATACAAGATATTGATTAGGTACATAAAAATCTTTGAGTTGCTAGTAAACAGGCGGTCGCGGTTTTAAACATCTGACTTTTCCGAGTTAAATGTGTATTTACAATGAATTATTGCGTACTTTAACGGTGAATGACAGTATCCTAAGGACTCCTACACACCTAGAAGTTCTTAGGGATTGCCGGGGTAGGTAGTCCGTCGACCCGCACTAGACCAGCGTGTTGTATTATGGCCTATCCGTTCACAGTTGTCGAAGAGGCCCGTCCTCAGAGTAAGACGTATTAACACATTGTATAAGTTAATGACGATTCGTCGGAGACGCCGACATGCGCCATTCAACTTCTACTCCTAAATGTAGAAAGGTGGACTTGGCTTGTGTTACTATCGAAAACAAGACGCAGAATGCGCTCACGTTAGTTACTCGTAACATTTATTTATGTTATCAAAATAATATTGCTCTAAAGAGTCTCGGATTTGGAACTTAGAAACGATGTCAAGTGAGAGGCGATAGCGACTAATAGATAAAGAACATGTGATAAGTTCCTGTTTAACTGATAATGTTGGTTAATTCCACCGTAATGACATGAATGTTGTGTGTTCACTATATTGTATCACTCGTCCGTGACGCACCGTGCACGACGCTAACAATAACGCTTTAATCAATTGTTATCGAGGCAAATATTTAATGACCGCTTGAACATTGACGACGCAAAACATTTAAATGACTAGTCATTTGATATGGAACGGTGATTTGATGTTATTGTTAATTACTTGTCGGAGTTGGACGTGTGGTGCGTGTTTGCTCGGCAACAAGCGTACCAGCGACTTAATGGGTGGAATGAGTGACGTTGGGCCACGTCGCCTTGCGCCGCTCTGCTCCTTAGTAGAGCAATCCTGATAATACATAGAACAAGCCAAGCTCACACTTTAGGTTCTATGTATTTATTTATTAAATATCGTATAGTTATTTACCCGTGGTGCGTTATTTGCGTCCTATTTCACCAATTGTAATTGTCTTTGAGAGTGAAACCTCATAGTTCAATATTTTGTCTCCCGCTTTGCTGTGGAGGGAAGTGGACAACTCTTGGTTTTCCAGCTCCTCCTGTATATTATTATATTTCTGATTAATTTTATTGCGGGATGATAACAAATTAGGTTCCCTTAGATTCGATAAGCTTCAATGCTCAGCATCAATACTGTGCGTGCAGCTGTTGATTCTGGAACACTGTGAAGTTTGATGCACGTGGGCCGGGTGTTTGGGGTAATTGGGAGTTTCGCCGCCATTATTTTACTATGCCGGCATAGTGACCACGCTAAATACAATCAATTATTGTTTCTTAATTATAAAAAAATATTTCCGGGATGTGCTTCTGATTGCAGGTTGTTTATCTCTAGCCGTATCGTGTCTTGTTAACGTATTTTACAAATGGGGATTGTGGAATTTGCTCTTACGAGCTCCTTACAAAATAACTCAAATATAACTCTTAAATTATCCGTTTTTTAGGACCATTTTCACGTATTCCTAGAAACTCGAGTTGGTCTGAATCATTGTGTTAGTACCTAATATAATTAAAAATATGTAAAACTATGATATAGTTCCTTACAGCTTCGCCAAGTACATTGAACAAAAGCTCAAAGGAAGAGCTCGTTCCTTTTACAAACCGAACTACACGTACCTATCTGTTGTAACCGAAAAAACTGAGAAAAAAAGCTGTGACAATGTCTCGAAACAAAACTGATTTTCAACACATTGATAGGTTATATCTGTGTCAACTCATATAATAATAATAATTACAAAATACTAATCATGTCTAGTAATACAGTTTTAAAATAGACTTTGATCCGGTTTTACACTTGAATTTACATAATTATAATTACAAGCATTTCCTACTCAAGTTACAGGCTTGAAGATTCTCGCTAAGCGCGTATTATACATATACTAATTGTCGACGATCCCATTTCGTTCCTTTTTTAGTATTACTTACGGAATGCTTTGTAGCCACCGGATTACATTCAACAAGTTGATAAATAACAACAACAAATATAATATAGTTTAGAGACAACTGCATGCTGACATGGTGTTGGTGTCCACGTTTCAGCAAGCGCGATGTAAAGTAACACCGCTACAAATATTACTTTGCTGTGGAAAATTATACGCCGACATAGCCACCACTGCATGCAGTACATAACTTTTGTACACCTACGATAGCAAATTCAAATTCAAATTCAAATTCAAAACATTTTATTGTGGTACATAGGTGAAGAAGAAGGTATTACATTGGCTTATTTAGTACAGCTATGACCCGCCATATTGGCATACAATAGTTTAGGATACACTTTTTTTTTAAAACACAACAAAATAAATTAAAAAATATAAGACATAACAACAAAACAAAATAAAAAAAAAAACAAAACTACATATCCAAAACCAAAAAATAAAATAAAATAATAACATAAAATAAGCAAAATTAACAATTATTCTTATCGTTTAAATAGTCATTTAAATTATAGTAGCATTTACTAATTAAAAATCTAAACAAATTGCTCTTATAATTATTTATCTCATCTAAATCTCTGATTGACTCTGGTAATTTAATATAGATCTGGGGAATTACATGGAGTGCGCTCTTGTGAAATAAAGCAGTTTTGTGGGCTGCATATGTCATTTTGTCTCTGTGTCTGGCTCGACTGCTATGTTTATATAGGTGAGTGTGTGTCTTAGCAAAAATAGCACATTCATAAATATACATAGAGGGTAGCGGTAATATTTTCAATTCTTTAAAGTATGGAATACAAGAGGTAGTTGCGTCAATGTTAACCATAGATCTAATACACCTCTTCTGAGCTTTAAAAGCTAGGTCTTTGTGTGTGGAATTGCCCCAAAATATCACACCATACCTCAAAATAGCACCGCGTAATGTGTACGTAGTTTGCGCCTTATTATTTTGCCTTTACGTATCTGCTTATCTACGAGTATATTACATATAGACACGCCTGGGAATCTAGGGGTAGGCAGAAGTGCATTTCAGCACACACATTTCGCATAATATGTACCGTCCCACAAAATAGGGGGCGTGCAAATTGCCATTATCCGGACACAGGTCTGGACGCCGTGGTGCTATTAAGAATTTCCGAATGGAAAAAAACTCAATAACACTAGTCCAACCCCATAATCGGGCATAGTGTTATTATTTTAGTCTGTCACATAGCCCCGTGGCACAGTTGGCTAGACACCAGGGTGAGAAACGACAGGCCGTGGGTTCGATCCCCGCACCAAGACCATTTGTCTTGTCTGTGTTTGTGTGATCCACAAATATTTTTTTCGGGTCCGGGTGTTTGTGAGACCGTAAAGTTACTGGTACCAACGACACAAGACTTGTAACATATCTTAGTGAGGGGCCAGAACTTATGTATATATGTGACTGTTGGAAGTATTTATTTGTTTTAGCTTGTATTTTGGACATCATGTAGCAACACATATGTATGTATGTATATGCGCTATATAGAACGTAAACGGTAACGCTCATGGTTTCGCAAGGTGTAACTTACGGTAAGGGTTTGAATATTTTAATTTTTAACACATATTTACTGACACTGTGCTCGGGGCGTTATGGCAAATGAAACTGTTGCGATCGGGTACTGGAGCTCGTGATCGTGTGGGTTAATCCGCGGCGGCCTGCAGCCGCTTGTTAACTGACGATTAAGCTCGTTAGTCGTCCGATATTGGCTTCCAGAGAAAAATATGCACACACATGAAGCATTACAGTCGAAATGAACCGTTGCCGACCGCCTTTTCAACAACACTTAAACCCTGTTTATAATCATTAATAAAACAGTTGTTAAAAGTACTCAATGATAATTTTTTCAATATAGGATCAGTAGTTCCGGAGTTTGTCCCTAATATACACACTCACAAACTATACCTCTTTATAATATAAGCATAGATTGTTAACTTGCCGTTCTGTCGTCACACACCATCATTAAGTTTTACAACCGGTAAGTGATACATACAAAACCATTTATATTATTTAAATATTTTGTGCTTACACGCATACGAACATATATAGACATCAACAAACAAATATATCGGACACTCATTAATTACGACAAAAAAGATTTAAAGCATCGTATCAATTGATAACAAAGCCGTTGTTATGTTTTCTTTTTGCTTTAGGCGTTTACACGAAGTACAATTTATCGTTGCTATTATTTCGCATCACAATCGCCGCTTTATTTTATTTGCAAATTTGTATATTGTATCGACTTGTTAGTGAACATTTTACAATATTGAGATCGTTGGCTGAACATTTTTTTTATTGCAACATAAGACAAACAAACTAGTTTTTGTTTTTCATACTACGTCTGAACGCAATGGGAACCGTAGAATTTACCTAAAGATTTTGGTAAGGTGATTTGTGATGAAACATATAAGGCCAACAGTCACATACCCGAATTATGTAGCTAACTTATTTTTTGTCTATAAAACGATCCGCTGCCCTGTTTACCTGATGGCGAGTGTTGGTGATCGCCGGCAACAGCAACGAATTCAGAGAAGGCGGAGGTGAACCTACCGTTGTTTGAGATATGGTTACGTTCTCTACGTATGTACCCGACTAGAAATTTTTTCGTCTTCCTTAGAAGGACCGGACCGGGCATGCCCGATCTGGACCAGATAAGGTATGTAACGCAGAAGATTGGTCTGGACCTGATCAGGAAAACCTTATCGGGTCCAGATTAGGAATTCCTGATCGGGTCCAGATTAGGAATTCCTGATCGGGTCCAGATTAGGAATTCCTGATCGGGTCCAGATTAGGAATTCCTGATCGGGCCCAGATTAGGAATTCCTGATCGGGTCCAGATTAGGAATTCCTGATCGGGCCCAGATTAGGAATTCCTGATCGGGTCCAGATTAGGAATTCCTGATCGGGTCCAGATTAGGAATTCCTGATCGGGTCCAGACTAGGAATTCCTGATCGGGTCCAGACCAATCTTCTGCGTTACATACTTTATCTAGTCCAGATCGGGCATGCCCGGTCCGGTCCTTCTAAGGAACACGAAAATATTTCTAGTCGGGTTGTATTCCATTTTTTCATTATTCAAATCAATCATCTGCGTTATAAAACCTTGCCTGATCCAAATCGAGTATGCCCGGTCCAGTCCTTTAAAAAAACATGAATGTATAGTCTTGAAAAATATGTTTAATTAAAAAAAAACAATTTATGAATTGATATTATAAATATTTTACTTAACATATTATTATATTTATTTACATTTAATTTTTCCAATTTTTTTTGTTTTTAATTTAAATATCATTTTTATTTTTGTTTTGTTTACACAGTAATTTTTTTTTAAGTAAATAAAATAAAAGCTATTATTTGCTTGTGATTTATCTTCATTAGATGGTTGTTTTTTGATCCTGGCTACCCATCCCATAGCCATCCCAATCTTTAGCATTATTCAATACTGAAGACAATGCTTGATGCAATTTATTGCAATAATTTCTTGGTTATTTTGGTATTTATGTCTTCTTGCATCTAAAATACAAAATTTGAATTAATTATGTATTTAATTAAATAAGTAATAATAAAAAAATGGTGCAGAAATGCATCTCTGCCTACCCCTTCCGGGAATACAGGCGTGAGGTTATGTATGTATGTATGTATTAATGAACTGCTTTAATTTGAGAAATTCAGTCTTTAATATGTATCAATATTTCTTCTTTATAATTATTCTTGTGATGACTGCCTTCCGAACAGGGTGATACACAAAATTTTGAAATGACTGAATCTAAGTGATGTATTTAATATTTTATAGATTAAATAAATATTATTTCATTGCATATTATGTAGTATTTTTCCCATAAAGAGAAAAATATAAATTTCAACATTGTCAGATAGAGCAACTACCTACATATTATATTAGATCTTTCATATATGTATTTTAATTTTTTTTTTTATCTTTCTTGCTTTATAGCATTAATGTATTTTAATTATCTTAATTAATGTATCTTATATCTTCATAATTGTTGTTAATGTACATCTTTATGTGCTATTTCTATACCCATATTTATGTCCCTCAAATTTGAGTTGATTTTTATTTTAAGTTATTAGTAAAAAAAATATTATTAATTATTCAACAATATTTACATTTTAAATAATAAATATTACCTGCAATTTCAGCGGGTTTGTCAGTCAACTCTACCGCTGTTTGGCTAAATATATTATATATTTTTAATCAATCCTTTGATAATGCTTTTAATTTGGAAGTTTTTTCAACAGCAGCTGCTTTTGCTTTAGACTGCTCATTATCAGTAGAGAAAGCATAGGGTTCTTTGTCCAATCTTATTATTTTTTCCTCTGCCTCTTACATTGTTTCTGATAACATTAATTGTAATTATGCATTACTTTCTTATTATTCTGACAATAAGATATCAATTCTCACAAATCTATAATTCAAATAACAATAAATTACCTGCTGTGCCACATATTTGAACATGAAACATTGGCCATGTCGGATCAGGCTCATCACAATGTTTCACCATTGTTTGTAATAATTTACAATACTTAGCACTTTTTAACAATGATTCAGGCATATATTTACCACCACCATATTCTTTGTAATGATCTAACCAAGAACTTGGTAGTATATCAATTTCTTTATTGGATGAATCATTTACAAATAAAACTAATGCATAAGTATAAGTCATCTGAAAAAAAAAACGGATTATTGAAATATAAAATTATTTTAAAAATAGCAAAGAATTGTAATGTATTTTTTCAATGATTTTTTACTAACCTTGAATGTTTTACGTAATTAAACTTAAAAACGAAGCTTTAGGCGGCCCCTAGACAATCAATTATATTGCGCAATATTTCGAATTGTGCAATATAATTGATTGATTAGGCTAAATATTGAAGATTGCGCAATGATGGAACAAAAGTTTGAGCGACTTTAATTTTTATTGTACCATATTTTTAATTTTTCCATTGCATCATGTAGGGCCAGTATTGCGCAATATTTTTTATTTTAGCCTCTGCTTCATCCTGACGTGGAGAACACACGCGAGCGCAGAAATGGCGGGAAAAGAGAATCTAAAAGTTAAGGAGAGAGAATTATCATTTCTATGGAATGTCAAGAGCACAGAATATCATGAACGCCTTAAAAAAATATACTGCAGAGATGTTTTCACGGGCAAGCAAAGATGATGTGAAGAAAAGATTCAACTCTTTGAGTGTATTTCTGCCTTTTCTTGTACCACTCTTTACACCAGCGACGTGTTTGTTTACGTTTAGCCATTAGCAATAACACCTCAGCTGCAGCTGCATCTTGTTGGAATATGATGCTCCAACTGAACACGAAAACATTGAGCAGTTCGTATTTTTGTGCAATATAATTGATCGTTTGGATGCAAAACACCTTTCAATCTTATTGTACAATAAAATGTATTGTACAACGTTATTGTAGGTCTAGGGGCCGCCTTACACACAACACATAAATTTGTATTTAGTTAGTTTAGTCCACAAGTTCGTATTTTTTACACATACACACTGAGTAAATGTCTAGATATAGGTTTATAGTACTTGATACACTTTTTTTTGTTTAACATACAATATATTAATTATTCTTTAACTATGTACTGTTAAGGTGATTAGGTTTTGTATTGAACTTATTTAATCTTCACCTACATTATTTACATTATTATACTAATCGACATACAATTTTAAGTAATATAAAAAGTATAATTAGTGATACATTCAATAAACACAAAAGTCTTTAAATGATAAACACTTCAACTACACTGTGTGTGAACAAGTTCCGACAGGGTTACCAACTCCCAAAAATATTTATCCCTAATTGTAAAGTCAAAAACCCCTAAAATCGCCACAATTATTTGAAAACCCCCTAAAAAAATAATATATATCACACATTCTTGTTAGGCATTCCAATTCTAATTTTATTAGCTATTAGCATTACGAATTAGAATAAAATTGGATGTGAGCGTGGCGCGTAAAGCCGAGGTCGTAGGTTCGAATCTCACTTGTATCATAATTTTTCGACTGTTTGCATTTTTTCTAATAATTATCTAAATAACATTTTGTAAAACAAAAAAAAACAAAATTATATTCTGCAATATTGTTTAATAGTCTTTATTTATAAATTATTTCATACGTCAAATATTATTTCATTTTATTCTGGTTCAAACTATTGAAAATCATACATGTTGACATTAAAGAAACTTAGCATTTAGGGGATGGATTAATCCCCAAAAATACCCCTAAAAATATAAAGCCCCTAAAAAAATCCCAGTCCACATTTTCCCCCCCAAATTTAGGGGGAAAACCCCCAAGTTGGGAACACTGAGTTCCGACATGTTGCTTCATGACGTCACGCGCTATCACTAATATATTATACACCCCATGTTGTGTTTATATTAATATTTTTGTATTTTTTTATTTATTGAATACAATTCAATGTAATTTTATATTTAATGCACAACACACTTAGATATCAGGATATTTATTTATGTTTGATACACATATTTTTGTTATAGGTATTATCTACACAAAATATTTTAATAACTCTTTAGTTTATTATAGGTATATTTTTTTTGATAAGCCTACATTTGTATATTAAATTACATTTCTGGACCAGACCTGGTCTGGTACTTGATTATATTTAACATCAGGCTATCCTTATCTGGACCAGATCTGGTCCTGATAGGGCTTGCCGGATCTGGCATGCCTCATTCTATCCTGATCGGGTCCAGATACATGATCTGGTTGCGCCTTATGTTTTTTCTAGTCGGGTATTTGTCTGGAAACTGAAGTTGACCTTTGCTTAAACAAATTTCCATGTAATCTACGTGGGCAAAAGCAGTAGCATCCACAGCGGAGAGTATTCAAATGTCGAGCGCAGTTTGGGTGCTGTGCGAGATAACTCGATATGTGAGCGTCCTCGCCGCCATCCTCCGCCCTCTGTGCCCGGATTACATTCACTTGTCGATGAGTTCACAAATAGCCCACGACTAATCCACAAACAATCTCACTGATCGTCATATTCATTCGCTGGCAGAGTCGCCATGTAACGGTCGCCTTGGTTCGTTTAGGGAGGAGAGAGGACACAGACGTATTGATACTCCGAGTGTTGAGTAACGTCTATTTATTCGTAAAATTGCCTTAACTTAATAATTCTTACTTAAGGCTACTTACACACTACAGATATATTTGTCCAAAGTCGCAAATTCTGTAGAAAATAATTGTTGCAAAACTCACTCCTCCAAATTGTTTTAACACTGCAAAATATCCTATTGGGCATCCCTTTTCTTCTTTTCCCTCTTTCTGCTTTTCCTCGCATTGTGTCATTTCTTTGAAAGATATCTTTCCGTAGTACTCATGTTCTTAGGCTGACCTCAAAATAGCGTGACAACTAGGTGGTAAACAATTTAATAGTTTTCGCTCTTGAGCAACTTGGTCCGACATAAAACAATGCTGATTCAATAAAACATAAAATTGGACAATAAAATTATGCATACGTAGGTTTCCTTTGCTTTTATGAAATCTTTGTCCAAAATATATGAAAATCAATTCTATGCTAAGTTTGACAGGGGACAAACTAGCAGCGTTACTTTTCCATTTCTGTTATTTTACGAGTGTCTCGTGATCTCGCGGTACAAATGTGTCTTGGTGATGTAGAGGTCCCGAGTCAGCCAGTTTTATTTGGTTTTCCATCAGGAAATTCTCAGCAGCAGCACGGGATCTGGTAATGTGCCCGAAAATGGCAATGGCCCCATTACGGACTAATTAATAGGCGACACGTGGCTGCTGACTTATACCTTTGCCTATTCCTTCGGAGATAAATGGCGTCAGTGTGTATGTTTGTCTGTGAATATTATTTTAAGTTGAACTTATAACAAAGGGAAGCTTTACTGTCGGAGAGTATTGTTATAAAAGATGCGGAGACTTATAGGAAGTTTGTACTTTGATACGGGGTATTCGGTGATACGTGTAAAAGAAGCAGCGCGCGGCTCACAGTTCCATTACCGTCTGTGTTCTCACCAGCGGAGAGTGATCCCGCTAAGAGACGGATATTTGATTGGATCACACATTTATCCACATATTAACATGGCCCAATATTACAACAAAAGTAATCTAATTAAGATACTTTCCATGGTCTCATCTATGTCCATATCAAATATCATCGAAAACGGCCGAGGTTCAAAGTTTTTTCAAGTTAAATCGTAACTAACAAAAAAATCAAGTCATTCATCTTTTCTTTATTACATTAATCATGGTATATAAAAGACAAAACTTTTTTCTTCATAAAGTATTTATAGGTTTGGGGCAGCTTTCACATCATTGGATCAAAATTACTTATTTTAAGTGTCCACGTTTAAAATACATTGTGTGATACATTGGTTATGTTAAACGTTTTTTATCATTTATCAAAATTAGCCAATGACGCTGAAGGAGACCGTCATTTTGAGGAAAGCATTCACTAACAGTTCGACTCTTATGAGTTGATATGTGAGAAAACATAAGTACAAAGCGGTGTTGTTTGAGTGGGGAGATTAATGTTGTAGGTTTGAGTGGACACTCTGGTTGCAGGTAGATCGCGCGGCTGCCACGGCGGCCGGGGGCCTCACGCCCCATGACGCGGTACCGCCACGCCAGGTAATTCAAACTCATCTCATCATACTACTCATTGAAAACTATGTAACCATTGTCAACACAACTCATTCAAGTAAGTGTCGGTTGAAATATTCGTTTTCGTGCGCCATGACATCTTCATACTTGAATATCGTTATCAATTCGTACAAATGTGAAAAAAATCATTACTTTTATATGTTAAATAAGTACGTTAGTTTCGAAACATCGTCACATTGTTCAATATTCGTTGTTTTTCACTGTACTAGATGCTTTGTGTTCTGTGCAGTGAAGCAAGACGTTTGTGTGCGTGTGAATCTTTCCAGAAACATTAAAATAGACCATTCGGAAATTATTCTCGAAAATATGATGTGAAATATTTTACATTGTTATGTATTATCTATCCATTATTCATGGAATTTGTGGATAAATTTACAAATGTTACGTGGAGATACCATGTCAACTGCTT
The DNA here is from genome assembly GCA_907164795.1 of Hemaris fuciformis. NCBI lineage: Eukaryota > Metazoa > Arthropoda > Insecta > Lepidoptera > Sphingidae > Hemaris > Hemaris fuciformis. The sequence continues at coordinate 25,315,944 of OU015431.1, forward strand.
GTCATAGGTGTCTCATGCATAGCTGAATAATTCTAGAAACCACGAATCGTGTTTTTTATTTCATACTTGTATGTTCACGTGTTGAACGAGTTGTTAAGTATCTAGCGATCTTCCTCATGAAACAAAAAGGAACAACTAAGTGCTTAATCATTTTCTGCTTCTTTTATGATTTCCCGTGAAGTAGATTTATTTAATTACATCTTACTTATTTTACTTAAAAAATCCTTCAACTTAAAGTTATCGTCAATTGTGAAGTGTTCATAAATAAAATCCAATTTTGGGAGGTTAATCAAAGGAGCCACTGGCTTTTAAAATTACCACGACGTAGCAGGATGCAGGCTGCTTCAACCTATACATAGGATTGTCTAAAAGTCTTCGCTAAATGACTGAACAGTTCTTCGTGAAGTAGATCAAGAAGTTTTGTGGCTGATAATTGTAACGATGTTAATTCGGTTCATATAATGTTACTCCTTACTTCTAGGCAGTAGATGATTATAAAAGTTCGCGTCAAACATGGAAATTTCCCCAAAATTGTACGAGGTCAAAATATTTTTTGGTCATTTAGAATAAATAATTTATTGTAATAAATACCCTGAGCAATCTTTATACCAGGAGAGCTATTTTAACAACTTTTAGGAGAATTATATTTTCTGCAAAGCATAGTTTAACTACCGTGCTATTTTGAAGAACGAGAAGTGATTAGATCATTGTCATAGCTACTAAGGCAAAGTGCTGGAGAATCATCGTTATTACTTAACATTAACATTTACGTTATTTTTACAAAGTCACCAGATCACATTTAATGATAAGTTACGACCAACATGTAAAGTAACAACAACTCCCCAAGTCTGCTATTACTGAACGCAGGCAGGACTGAGGACACACATTACGTAGTGTAAGCAATGTGAGTCTGTTTATTTGCACAGTAATTATATACTCGTAATGATATAACGTGGACGATCCCGCGCCACGAATGACAAGCGAAATACGAACTAATTAGTTTCAGTAGAGATATCTTCAACTTTGTAAATATTATGACTAAATTTTCACAGTCTCTAAAAGCCTGATCAATAGAAAATGTAAAAATCACAAATTTTTCATTAACTAATATCGTGGGCTCCTCCAAAGTGTGCTACTTAAACTAATCAAAATTTACGAGGTAATGTGGGTACACGGTAGTGTAGTAATATTTGAAGATGTCAACAACAAAAATTGTGACTCGAGTGAGAGTGAGGTGAGATGACAACATCACGGTGGGAGGCGCGTGACGCCGACAGGCGCCATGTGAACAATTTGCAGGCTCGCCGATTATCATCATCAGCCCAAATACGTCCCACTGCTGGGCACGGGCCTCCTCTACAACTGAGAGTAGTTGTCTACAGTAGAAGAATTTCTGCACGTAAAAAGGTAATAGGCTCGGCCCTTATTACGAGGTTGGAAAACAATTGGCGAAATGTGGGTGCAGAAATGAACCTCAGCCTACCCCTTCGGGGAATACAGGCGTGAGTGAGCGACTTATAAATAAAGTATAAATGTAAAATTTGCCGTCTAAAGTTTTGGCGTGGGTAGTTGGGGGGGCGACGCACGTGGCGCTAGACGTGGGCCGTGGGGCCGCGGGTGGCGCTGCGCTGACGCCCTTGTCACCGACACACCGACAGGCGCAACAGGTCCTCGCCGCGGGACCGCGCACTGCCTTATTTGTTCTCTAATTACAATTTTTATTGAAGTCAATTTCATTATTTTCGTGTTATTCGAACGATATTTCCATTAATACGCTCCTCTAAAATTCCACTCTCCTCTACTAACTTGAGGTTTTCGCGGCACTAATCTGATCGTTGAGGTAAAAAATATTCATAGTGCTTTTTATCATGCCTTTTAGTGGTTTCAAATCTTTCGCGGTCTACATATAGTTATTTATAAGTAGGTGTTACATATTAGAGTTTTTTCATTACCTAGAAGCTTGAAAATCGAAGCAACCAAAAATCTAAAAGGATATACTTAAAGACGCTTCTTTAAGAATAACATTTGTAGTCCTTGTTGTTTAGTCTATTAAATCATATTATATCATACATCACGAGTGTAAGTTACTGCGAATGTAGAAGTAAACGATCAAACAAATCGGATCACAATAAATAAACTAAGTGGAGAAATATAAACACATTTAGTTTATGTCAATACGGGATTTGTTTCACAAACAGACGTCGTCCCGCTCAAAATAACGCCGCCCGTGCATACGACGTAACCTTTAGATATTCCGCACTGGTGGCAGTTATTTGCCTCATTTATACGGGCATAATACACCCCTCGCTATTTATATTTAAGTTCAATTCTTTACCAAATATATTTTCGAGGTAGCGCCACAATAGTTGCCAAAGAAGTTCCTCTTGGACGAGTTGTAATTGGTCAATTAGATGTTCGCTTTCGACACCTGATACTTTTCACTAGGTGTGATCCCCAAGACGCATTTGGTATCTTCAGAAGTGCTATATTCCGGAGGCAAATTAAAAATGACTTGTGCTATCCCTGTTGCAGGGAGATCGGGTCATTCCCGCGTCTTTGCTGGCATTCAAATAGTCAAGAATCTGTTTATAATGAAATGTATGATTAGTATGACGAGTGGACGCGAGCTTGCGGCGTCCCCTCGCTAGTGCGACGTCCGCTGCACAGAGACCTTGTAAGCCACTTTGTAAGTCAGCGTCTCCATGTGTATGTCCATTCAAAGCAATAATTTTCATATCACTCGTGCAACTTAAAGTATCTTTTGCCATTATTACAAATTGTATCCGTATTGAGATGTTCGTGTGAAACGTAACAGTGAAGTAAGTTATTTGCATTTATGATACAACCTTGTCCGTTATTGCAAACGAAATGACTACATTATAAGCTGCACCCCTACAAATTTCAATTGTGGACACATTCACTCATTCATTCGCCTAAAGGGACCGTATGGGCTGCGATGTCGGCGCGGGGAATTATCAGCCCATACTTTTTTGAAAACGAAATGGGGCGTGCTGTTACAGTGAATTCAGTGCGTTATGTAGAGATGTTAGACGACTTCCTAGTGCCTGAACTGCCAAACTTTCCTGGCTATAAAGAACATGGTTCCAGCAGGACGGAGCAACGTCACACAGTCCCACACGTCTATGACTCTATGCTACGAGTTCGTGAAATCTCAGGCAAATTGATCTCCAGAAGAGGTGACACAAATTGTCCTCCACGCAGTCCTGAATTAACCTCTATGGACTTTTTCCCATGGGGCTATCTTCAATTTAAAGTTCACGTCAATAAACCGACATCCCTGGCGGAGGCGCATATGTCCACCTGCACACCCCTCATAAGTATAATAGTTTTACTATTCGATAATCGATTACATGAGTGCCGCGAACGCATGGTTCTACATTTGGACGATATTATTTTTAAGAAATAACTTCCGAAATTGTGTAATTTAATAACTAATAAACATTTTTCGATACGTGGCTTCCTTTTTTTAATCGACCCACTAAATTTAAACTTTCTTTTGAGACACCTTATAGCAGTGCCGCGTCCCATCGTGGACACTCGCCTACACATTAACTGCGTTTATTGCTCTACCTCCCAGCTGAATGTATATTTTTCGTGTGTATTTGAGGTAAAAATAGCCAAAATTCTGTCCAAGGTAGTTATTTAAGTTTTCTAAGCAACCTTACGTACCAACAGTAATAATAATTTATGTTAGATGTGCGTAATGTAAATATTTTCACACTAGTGTCTCAAGTCCCCAGGCTCGGCACCAGTGGCGCTCCGCTGTTAGTCTTGTAAAGTTTGGCAATCATGTTTGATAACTACTTGTAAACGCCGTTCCCGAATTTGCCTTGTGCGGTTAATGTTAGCCGGCGCGCGGGGGTTGCGTTCCGTCTTGGGACGACTGGCCGATCCCACCGCAATCCACACCAAAACAAACTTCCTAACTTAATCATATACTTATGCGCATGTACATATATACGATATGATCTTCGTTTGTGCCTTCGCTTTTACTCAATCCCAGGCAAATCAATGAGGAACGAAATATTGTATTAGGTAATAACAATAAATAATTTTGCAAATTGTTAAGAAAGCGGATATTGTGCAGTGCGGCAGCGCTCAGAGCCAAGTACAGCTGCGTATCTGCACAGTGAGCTCAGTGTACTCGTACTCTCCATAGTATACCAAAACCGTTACATGTTATTGTATAATGTTTAGTTTATAATTGTTTATTGTGGGGCGAGGATATTCTCATTTATATATTAAATTACTTTTGTTAAATAAGGATTGAAAGATTAAATTTTTTTTGGAAAGGTTGTCTGGTTGCCCAAAGTTTGTCTGAAAGATATTGCCTTGAGCGATAAGACCGCCTCTTGTTTTTGTAATTTTTATTTTTTTCTCCATATATTTTTATTCAAGCAAGAAAGTGTAAATAAGTTAATAAACATTATTATTTGGAATTTTATAAGGCAAGCTGTGCTTTTGGGCTTCTATGGTAGTACCGCGACTGGTCCCCGCGAGGTGCGGCAGTTAATACTATTGGTACCCTCAAGAACTTATTAATTCTTCTGCTTAACTATCCACATTCAAATTCGAAAATATTATTAATTAGTATTTTGACTCGACAGTACACGGGCACAAAACGTGTGTTATTGTAAGATACGGCAACAGCCATTAATCTGTGCGAGAGTGTCCTAATGTAACAAAGCCACAATACACACAACAACAATATATAATTAACTAGCTGCCCCGGCAAACGTTGTTTTGCCATATACATTATTTCTAGGAAATATTTTTTTAGTTACCCACCCATAAAGTAAATTTGTAAAAAAATATGAGATTCGTTTGGAATTGGCAGCAAAAAGTGTTGATAAACTTGGCCTTTGATTTAAATTTTTAGTTACTTATAGCTACTACTTTACTCTTTGAGCTTCACAGGTATTGGTGTCACTTTGAAGCTGCCTCTGATGTATACACATTTGGTAGATACTTTATCCAGAAGTGAGACGTCGTATGAAGGTCATTCTTTCTGGTTTTAAATGTCTCCATCAAGACCCGGATCGTATGTATTGCACGAATCCGCATTGGTTTACTGGTACTCTTTCGTTGAAAATTTGAAAATTAAAATGGCCAGTAAAAAATAGGGGTTGATCGTAGAGGGTTGAAAATTTGGGGTTGTATGTATTTTTGTATGTTGTATAATAAAAAAATAAAAACAATAAATTTTGTCAAAAAAATAAAAAAATAATATTTAGGGGTGGACCACCCTTAACATTTAGGGGGATGAAAAATAGATGTTGTTCGATTCTCAGACCCACTGAATATGCATATAAAATTTCATAAAAATCGGTCAAGCCGTTTCGGAGGAGATAAATTTCGAACACCGTGACACGAGAATTTTATATATAAGATTTGCTTACGTTTCCCACGGCATGTAATCCCAAACCTTTTATCAACATTGTCTCGATAAATTCGTATCAATCGTTAAAAAGGTGCAATTGCAACGGTGACGCCGAGCATCCCTCTTACGTAATTGTTACGGTACACTTATTTTGTGTTTTCAATAAAATGTTTTGTCTAGCCATTATTTATGCTTTATTACTGTATTATGTACTTAACTTGCCTTTTGTTAGTTAATTAATTACGTAATTCCAATGATTTATCCAAAGAACAAATAATAAACATACATATTATGTACATAGTCGACGCGTGCGTGCTGCGCCGTTGACACCGGGGCGAGAAGGACACTGAATGGAGGCGCTCACAACTCGGATTTTACTTCCTATTTACATCACAATGCCGCTCGCATTGAACCCCGACTACAGGATTGTTCAAAAAACAATATTTTGTACCCTGCAATGTACTTGCTGTTAATATTTCAATAATACCACTTGATAAAGTTGCGATTTAAATCTGCGAGAGATTAGGTTGCCCGTGACAGATAACGCTGTTGTGTTGCACTCTTTTATGTAACGTATATCGCGTATTCCGTGTAAAAGTAAATCAATTGTTTATAAGAAAATTTACATTGTACGAGTAATACGCGACTGTTAGTTATTACTTCGCAAGATATTATAATTTGTGACTGCCTCGTGGTCTCGCGGTACAAGTATGTGCCGTGGGATCTAGAGGTCCTGGGTTCGATTCCCGGGTCGGACAAAGTGTTATTGGGTTTTTCCATTAGGAAATTCTCAGTAACAGCACGGAGTCTGGAAATGTGCCCGAAAATCGGCAATAGGCTCGCCCCCTATTACGTGGGACTGATACATACCTGGCGAAATGTGGGTGCAGAAATGCACCTCTGCCTACCCCTTCGGGGAATACAGGCGTGAGTTTATGTATGTATGTATGTATGTATAATTTGTGTGATATATCTTTTAATTTAATCAGCGACTAGCTCAGTGTTCAGCCTTAATATTTTATTGCTATTTTATCGGGCGACGCTCCGTTTTAACTAATTTGTGCATATATGTGCACATATAATTTGGCCTACATTCCTTTCTATTTTAGAAAGCTCATCAATGTAGTTCACTCTAAGGTTAGGACGAAGTACCACTCAAGTTCACCGCAGATAGATAGAGGACCAAGTTTTTAGTACCTACTTGGGTGTACTAGGCATATTTGTGTGGACTGCTGAGACCCAATTACAATCTATTTTCGCGTGTCGGACCTCTATTTTGACTCCACTAAATTTACCGCATCATACAAGCGTCTTTCCGTGTTATGATAAATAAAGCTACCGATAAATGTACCAATCACGTAGATTGAATTATATCTTAAAGTGTTATTAATTAGTTGCCAATATTGTCCACATTAAATAATAACTTAATATGAGCACACAGGTGCGAAGTATCCCCACATTCACGCACATTATCATTGTTGTTATTAAAATTAATGTTATATATTTTAATAGAGGGAAATGCGACCTGCTGATGTAATACGTACGTGATATTGTATAAGATCTGTATTATTATGGACTTACAATGCAGTGACACTCTGGTCACTAGAAAATACACACGCACGAGGTCGTTATTGAAGTCACAAACGCAACTACTACATATTATGTCCTTTGATGCGAGTACTTTATAGCTGAACGGTTTGGTGGCCAATTAATTGGATTGTCATTCACAGTGCAATATGTCATTGCATTTGTAATGAGATCAGGTGATCGGCGACAGGTCGCTCTCCACCCAAACCTTTTGTGCATGACGTGATGCCGCGAGCGTCCCACGCATGTGTGCACGCGTCCCTCCGTGAAAACTCGTAACGGCATTCAACCACGAGTCTATCATTTGTTCAATACAAAGAGCCAGTGAATCTCCAATAATTACGACTCCGAGCAGATAATAATTAAACTTGTCCGAGGGGCATGGTGGTTTCCGATGTCAGCGGCCGGTGTTCGGTGTCCGGTGTACGATGTCTGACTGGATCTCCTGCGAGCCACAAAGCCAGAGTAATTATTACCGAACCAGACCAGCCAATGCAGAGCTCTCGCATACTACCACGGACGATGTGATTTCGTGTTTATTTTATTTTTACGAAGGAAGTACTCATCTCACTTCTGTTTTATGTACAGCTTAAATTTCATCGAGTTCTTTCGTATATAATTATTTCTATGTATTAATTTTATAACTTTTAAAAGGTGATACAATTTTATCATTTATTTAGAAACGCAAGTTTATTTTACCAACAAAGTGTATATAAGTTATTTATAATTTCATAAAGGGGTGCTACAAAAAGACACTTGATCATAAACGTAACTTCCAATTATTAATAGCGATGGAGTGTGCCCAATCTCGTCCCGGGCGCAATTTCGAATGCCTTGCTTTTCTCACGGGAACAAAACAAAACGCGTGACAAACATAACTTCCCGGGAAATATGTTTAATTAATGTGTTTCATATCGTATTGGCTCCGCGCGTTACTTAATTAACTTTATCTCATTTTCATACATTTCATTAAGTATTCATATAGGCACTTAGAACTTTAAAAAACAATGAAATTTGCGTATGTTAAAAGATGACTCACGAGTTGCAGATTATATGGTCTGGTCGTTATTTAATTGGTCACTAGAAAATGTATAATGTGGCAAAATCGAAGCAAGTTCTTAGCGATACACAAGCACAACGGGATGTCACAACAAAAAAATACATACGAGAAAACCTTTAAAAGCTCACAACATTTTAACAAGCATCACGACCGATTTTATACTGAAAGCTGTATCTATAGGAGCCTCTCAATTAGTGAGTGAAGTACATCGTGAACATTATTTAACTGCAATGATAGAAGGTTGGGGTGTGAGGTATCAAAGAGTGGCTGAACCATATTTTTGTGCATCACCAGACAATTCCAGAGGTCCCGGATCCTATTCCCCGACCTGGAAAAGTGTTATTGGGTTTTTAACATTCTGAAATTCTCAGTAGCAAGCAGCATGGGGTTTGGAAACGTGCAAAAAGCATGTCTTCAATTCCCTAAAATTAAAAAGAAATTGGCAAAACGTTATGTAACTGCTTATACTTACGGGGATTTATTATTATTTATTTTACTTCAATATATACGGTTAATACCATTTACACATATCGAATAACTCTAAAACATCTATATACATAATACAATACTCAAATTACAATATACTAACATACTGGATAACATACTTGAGTAGGCATGTAGGTATGTATGTTCTATAAATCAAGGACGGTCATGATTTAGCAAAACTCAGCGCCAGCTCCCAGGCTCCACACATGCGCGGTTCGAAACGAACATCAAAGTTTAGCCATCATCATGTTGTCCCGGTCTTAATGTGCTGGTTTATGCTTATGGTCGTTTTAATAAGAATCGCGTGCTCTGAGCGTCGCAATGATTTGGAGTTCCTGAAGCAATCCATAAGATTGACCGTGAATTTTTTTTCCAAGGAGAAAGTAGCTCGATCCCTTAATAGCAGCCTTCAGCGTTTAAAACATTGTTTTTAGGCTAATAGAGATAATTTTGAATGAACTTCATATATATAAATACTATGATGATGAACTAAAGTAACATTTCTGACTTCTTACTATTTAAATACATTTTACGTTAAATAATACAAGTCGTCCTTACAGTTACACTACAACGTAACAGCGTTTACTCTGTAAATGATTGTGCCTGAACTTTTCCTTCCAGGTTTATTCTTTAATTACTTCTTCTGAAACACCTCAAACCGATGTTAACATTATTGCGTAATACGTACTCGTATATAAATGTCCACGTAAACACGCACAGACTACATTGCTCCGATTTCAAAGTGCTCAATTGTTTTTCACAAACGACTGCACTAATGCTGATGTCATTTCGAGAGGCTATTCGACAAAGCAACTGCCCCGTTTGTAGAAGCCGACTCCGGCTGTTCGCCGCACGGTTCGACACAGGCGAGCAAAGGATGGCCAGTAATGACGCCGCTCGCATTCACACACGAAACGGAGGTACATTGGAATTGCACCCATTTAGTCACTTTGTCACAGGAGTTAGTGAATGCGGAATCAATTGTGAAACAATGTATGTGAAACATTGTTCGCTTTCCTCAGTCATATCAGAGATTCCCCAACTAAGGCCGATAACGCACCGATGATTCCTCTGGTATTGTGGGTGTCCATGGGCGGTGTTGACCACTTAACATCAGGTGGATCACTAGCTCGTTTGCCTCCTTTCGCATAAAGAAAAAAATACTAGTCGATATTGACCTAGTCCGCCAACCCGCACTAGGCCAGCGTGGTGGACTGAGGCCTCAACCCTCTCAGTTGTAGAGGAGGCCCGTGCCCAGCAGTGGCGCGTATTTGGGCTGATGATGATGGATGATGGATTGACCTCATAGATTCAAAATCGGTTTCCCAGGTTATGGACATAAGTGGAAGCTAATTGTGAGGATCAACGTGGTCTAAAAACCGACTCCTACTAATTAACACAGGGTCGTACGCATGACTTGTAATAGTTTTTAGGTATATTTTTTATGCTTTTTAAAAACTCAACATGTCGACAATCGTGCACAGGGCTGGTACCATTCTGGTAAGTTAATGAATTCGTCCTTAAAAGTCTTTGAAATAACAAAATATAGATTTTATTAAACTATTTTTATAGGGGTCTGAGGTATCAGTTCATTATGGAACAGGGGTCGCTTGCCCAAAATACTTTAGTAAATTCCGAGTTATAGTAAGCACCCAGTATAATCGGATTCGTAAGGAAATGAATTACTTGCATGATGACGTCCGTCGTTGATCATATTTAGCTGTATCTTGAATTTTCTTCAGCGGGGAAGGGGCGACACTGTTGCAGCTCAGCGCTATACATTTCATGCATTGTAAGTACATATAGTGCTACGTCATATACACACGCGTCTCAAAGCGTGCTATTGTCGCTTATTCGTTATACAATATTGTTTTGTTTACGTGGTATTGAGTAACGTTATGTATGAGATAGTCAATGGATATCCTAACGCGAGGGCAGGTTCATGGGCGCTCTGGAGCTGCGTCATCGCGTGCACACTCGCACATATTGCGTGTCCGTTTGTGGAGAAAGTGGCATTGTAACAGATCAACTGGATTATAAAAAAAAGGATATTGCCTTATTATTATGTTAATGGAAAATTTTCACCTTAAATTCCACAATGTTCAAATCGTGCGTATCTTTTGGGTTAGTTTCGCTTAATATTAATATGTGCGCTACGTGACATCGATTGGCTTGTTAAAAGTAATCATTAATTTAATAGAAGTTCACTTTTTACATTCGAAAGATGGCAACGCTCCGTGACTCCGTACAATACGCCATCGAAACGCTAGCAGCTCTTAGTGTAGGTCCATTTAATTAGCGCTATTGCAATACGTACGCTACTATTGATTAATTCGAGGCATGATATTTGTTAATTGCATGTATGAAACAGTATTAATCAGGCCCGTCCGAGCTTGAGATGTGTATTGGATTCCCGGGGCCTCGGCCTCTTTGACAGAGAGACATCTGCGTGTATTGATACAGGCGCCGCCTGCTTTCACGCTCGGTGAGCCTTTTGTTTGCTCTACCATTTGATTGCTGCCGTGTCGCATCCATTCATCAAATCGACATACATACGTTGATGTACGTATGTGTATGCATAATATACGACTCACTAATTATAATCAATAAACCGCAACAAGTAAGTGGCTCACAAACTTGTTTACTGAAACGTGTCACGAAATCTACACTAATATTATAAAGAGGAAAGATTTGATTGTTTTTTTGATTGTTTGTTTGCATTAAATAGGCTCCGAAACTACTTGACCGATTTGAAAAATTCTTTCACTGTTGGGAAGCTACACTATCAACATAGGCTATATTAAATTTTCAAAAACTTAGGAATCCATACTAAAACTCCAATAAACCCAAGGTGTGAAAAAATTACCAAATTTTTTTTTACATCGCATGCGCTGCGAAAACTATTGATTATATAAAAAAATTATGTACTACATCTTGGCAGAACATATAATTTATTATATATATCTATATAATTATCTACAAAAAATGTCGCGACAGCATATCTCTATTATAGTTATGTCACAATAAGTGTTTTCAATTCAAAAAATATATATAATAGCCACGTCTATAAAAGCTCTTTTATTTATACTTTGGAATTAATCCTTATCAAAATAAATCCTTATTTAAGTATGCTTCAAAACCATTATATAACTTTTTGAATTATTCAATTTGGACATTCCATTCGAAAGATATCACAAGTTAAAAAAATTTAGTTTTTGAAAAATGTCGCATGGCCGCCGCTCACGCCGCTCGGTTGGACGGCACCATAATAATCTGTACTAATATTATAAAGAGGTAAAGTTTGTGAGTTTGTGACGTTGTAGCAGGTAACCTCTGGATCTACAGAACCGATTTTGAAAAATCTTTTTCCAGTAGAAAGCTACGTTATTTGTGAGTGAAATAGGCTATATATTAGCCCTAAAATGATAAGACTTTCAACATTGCCGGATTAGCGATATAAGTCCGACAGCCCCGTGGCGCAGTTGGCTAGACACCAGCTTGCGAAACGAGAGGCTGCGAGTTCGATCCCCGCACCGAGACAAATGTTTGTGTCATCCACAAATATTTGGTTCGGGTCTGGGTGTTTGTGAGACCGAAAAGTCTCTCGTAGTTTCTGATACCCACGACACAGGACTTGTATCCTAGTGTGGGGTCAGAACTATGTATGTGACTGTTGGGTGTATTTATTTATTTATATGGTCATCTTTACGCCGAGTGGGGCGACCACGGTGCGTGTGCGAGAAGCCCCCACAATGGTTTCGCAGCCGTCCAGCGTGCCACCGGGACGAGAGCGTCTCGGGCCTCTCAGATTTTTAAGGTGTGCAGTGGCACCCCCACTATATTGATTGGGGCGCCCGCGACGGACACCGGCCACCGTGCCACCGCTCTTCTCGGGGTCACATTCGGTGTGGACGCCACTGCCCCCGCAGCGCGTCCAGCGGCCCCAAGAGCCTCAATGAGTCGCCTTTTACGATAGGCAGGGTGGGATTCTAACGCCCCCTTACCACAGAGCAGGGGTCGGTAATACAGCACCTAGGGTTTGCACTTTATTGCTGTTGAAGTTGCTATATCAATATTTTAATAGTTAAATGTTTTTATTCATCGAGAGAGCGATATTATAAAGAGGTAAAGTTTGTGAAGTTGTAGGGGGTAATCTATGGATCTACTGAACCGATTGTAATGATTTTTGGTATGGAGAAAGGTGGGACCCACCGAAGTAACATAGGATACTTTTTATCCCGGAAAATATGGTATTCCCGTGGGAATGGGTACCTATAAGTTAAAAATGCGAGAGTAAGTCTACATAGATGTCTGTTACGCTTTTACGCCTAAACCATTCGACCGATTTATATGATTTTGGTATGAACATAAATGGACCCTGTGAAGTAACATAGACTACATTTTATCCCGGAATTATGTAAGATTGCGAAAGTAACACCGTTGTGGTATGCTATCACGCCTAAACCATTTGGCCAATTTAGATGATTTTTGCACATACATACACATACATAAACTCACGCCTGTATTCCCCGAAGGGGTAGGCAGAGGTGCATTTCTGCACCCACATTTCGCCAAGTATGTATCAGTCCCACGTAATAGGGGGCGAGCCTATTGCCGTTTTTCGGGCACATTTCCAGACTCCGTGCTGTTACCGAGAATTTCCTAATGGAAAAACCCAATAACACTTTGCCCGACCCGGGAATCGAACCCAGGACCTCTAGATCGCACGGCACATACTTGTACCGCGAGACCACGAGGCAGTCATGATGATGATTTTTGGTATGGATAAAAACGGGACCTTAAAGAGACATACCTAGGCTGCTTTATAAAAATTCAGTAAGTGCCATTTTGGGCACTTGAGAGACGATTTATAGATTCACTTAATATATTTCTGCACCTAACCCTGAAGTCTACGCGTACGTAGCCGCGTGCAAAAGGTAGTGTAGAATAATTCCCTAAATTATTTACTGCTTTCATTTTATAATGATACATTATATGTGTTTACAATCAAGTCTGTGCCATTTATGATTAGTTCTATTTAGGTTATTAATTATAAGAGACCGGTATATGCATTTGCATATTTGGGTTAAAATTTTGCGTACCTACTGTTATTGTCGGATATAATTGTGATAATATTAGGACAGCGGCATCCTGCTGGTTTTCTAGTATTGAAACAGGCACGTCGCTTGCAATGCAATGTAGATCGCGTAGATTTAATCTGACGCCTGATAGCAATTGAAACGTCAAGGCTGACCAAGCGTGTGGACGTGAGGATGCGGCGAGCATTGTGGCCCCAACCAGCGGCGCTGTCTGCTACTTGTTGCGCGGCGCGCTCCTCGCACGCGTCGACCTTCTGATTTCTCCGCTTTGTGTCAGCTCTCGGGTACTTACCCGCTCCTGCTGCAATCATTGCAAACCAAATGTGACGTTCCCTATCCTTTAAACTCCCATCATTTACATAATGTTGTTGATGTTAATGACGCCACACCTCTATGATGACACTTCAGTACCAAGTGTTCGTAGGTATGCAGAACGTTGTTACAATGCTTGATAAAAATATAAAGTTTCAATTGCATAGATGTCATGTTTCTTATTTTATTAATATCAAACACAAACTGCGAATTCGTCACTGACTGATCTTCACCAAAACTCTGACCGTATTTCCAGACGTCCCAGATAACTGAAAATTTATTATTGATACTTCTACTGCTCCCTCCCCCGTCTCTTAAACTGGGAGATTGGAGTTTCATGAGACTTCCGCAAATTTTGATACTAGGGGTCTAAAAATATAAACTGTATGCTAGTTTTCCCGATACCACGAGATCATAGATATAGGATTATTAAACACAAACATACATTTTCAATTACAATTAGTATTTCCTAAGATCAGCGCGTTCGACCAAACGAACTCATCAGCATTAAATATTAAACGTGTAAACAATTTTACATAATAATAGGTTTCATGAAATCAGACAAAGGCTTAAAGCGCATTGCATGTCGGCGCTGTCCCCTCAATGTTTGTTGGAACGTAATACATCGTTAATTTAATTTTACGTCATCGCCACTATGTGTACTGGCTCTCATGGATTAATTAAATTTCCAATACGACTCCGCGCTTCATTGCAAACCTGCCATCCCGCAAAGCTCCCGTTCCAGGCAAAGCTTCATATAGCCGCGTGGAGAGCCCGTGCTAACACAATTCTCTTACAATTCGTACAATTCTCTTTGACACTCGAAACTCGTTCTGTGCTGTACGGGAATAATATGTATATTTTTTTTTATAAAATAAAACTAATAAATACACCCAACTGTCTTATACATCGTTCTACGAGTGACTTCGGTCCCACAAACATTTGTCTAGGTGCTGGGATCCAACTAGCTGCCTCTCGTTTCACAGGCTGGTGCCTAGCCAACCGCGCCATGGAGGCTGTCCATTTATTTTTATTGATCATCATATAGGTATGTAGAAAAATAACGTGCCGATTTCAAATGACGTCTCGGTAAATTTCTCGTAATGCATAGTGACGCACAACTTTAGCTCCGAGTCCAAGATAAAGTTGGTCCCGAGGCGAGCGGCGCGTGCCGCTCGCACGCACTGCCGCCGCTCGCGACGCAAAGCCTTTACACCATGACGTAAAGCATATTCAAATTATTTCAATATTTACGTAAACGGACAACTGTTTCCAGGGAGATATTCAAACATTTTCTTTAGCACAAGTCACATACCGAGTGACTGGTGAGACTCGAGACGAATGTCAATGCAAAACAAAAATACTAATATTTTTTATAGGACTATTTAAATAAAACATAGATTTACAAACCGTGTTTAATATGAACTTATTCCACTTAGTCCAGCGTGGTGGACTAAGGCCTAAACCCTCCATTGAGAGGGTTTAGGCCTCTACCATTGGTAGAGGAGGCCCGTGCCTAGCAGTGGGACGTACAGTGGGTGGCCAAATTATTAGGGACAGTAAACATTTTTTATCAATTTTTTCATTGAGCCCATTTAACTGCAGTCCTAAGTGGTGTAAGAGTTGTTAGAATGTATTTTTTACATACACGGTATCTCTATAACTCAAATGTTAAGTAGATTTCAAGTGTTGGAGTATTCATTTGTTTTTAAAAATATTTTAAAAGTGGTAGAGTCGCATAATGGTTGTTACGCGTAAAAATAAAAGACGTCAATAATATTATTTTTAATAGGTATTTTGTGAATTTTTGTTATAATTATTGATTAAAAGTAAGTATTATTTTACTGTTATTGATAGAAAAGTATTTTGGCGTCAATTTATTTCACAATATTATTAATTTTTTATTTTTATGGTTATCAGTATGGGTCGAGGGGTTGATTTGTCTCCAATGAAAAAAGTCTGAGGTTAAACCCCTTCTCCTGCATACGAATCATTCTCAAAGGAAGATAGCATGACTTGCTGGAGTTTCTAAGTGTGCTTTTAATAAAATTAAAATAAATTTGGACCAAAATAAGCCACTTTCGCCTAAAAGAAAACGTAAATGTGGTCTGACAGGAAAATTCGGAATATTTGTTTGCAAAACAGAAAGAAAAGTGTAGATCTTTTAACTCAGATGGTTCAGGAATCTGGAATACCAGTTTCTAAGACAACTGTACAGCAGAGGTTAGCAGAGGAAGGTCTGACAGGTCATCGATCAGTTAAAAAACTGCGTTTGACTGAAGCAATGAAAAAGAAACGGCTTGCCTGGGCTCGTGAGCACCGTTCGAAGACTGTTGAAGACTGGAATAGGTGAATGTTAAATTCTACTTTGATGTTTTAAAATAGTTTTTACAAAATTAGAAATACAATTCCTTTTTTAAGCGTGTTTCTCGGACGAGTCAACATTCGAGATTTTAGCCGATAAAACCAACTTTGTCAGGCGACGCCTAGGCGAGAAATATCACCCTGACTGCATAGTGAAAAGTGTTAAACACCCAGTTAAAATAATGGTATGGTCTATCATAAGCGCAAAAGGGGTTGGGCGGCCCTTCGTCGTTCATGGAACCATGAGACCGGACCAATACAGGAAAATTCTAGAGACTCTCCTATTACCGCAACTCCAGGAATGGTTCCCAAATGGAGAGGAATTCGTGTTTATGCATGATTCAGCACCGTGCCACAAAGTGAGAAGTTTAACAAAGGTTTTGGAAGACCATAACATTCCGGTTTTACCTTGGCCTGGCAATTCTCCTGATATGGACCCCATTGAAAACTTATGGAAAATTACTAAGGCTAAAATCGCCAAGGAATTGATAAAAACTAAGGGAAAACTAATAGAAAAGTTGATAAATGTATGGCATCACAACCCAAAAATAAAAGAAAGTACCAAAAAATGCATTGAAAGCATGCTGAGACGCATTGAAGCTCGCGCCGAAGCCAAAGAAAATGTTACTAAATTCCAATAATTTCTCACAACCATGTTCATCTACTTGTAAATATATATTTTTTAATTTTAATATTGATATTTTTTGTTTAAATTACTTGCTAAATATGTATGTTATCTTATTAAAGATAATTATAACTAAAAACAGTATATTTAATGAGTTATACACCAATATTGTAGAAAATACCAAAATTTCGTGACTGTCCCTAATAATTTGGCCACCCACTGTATGTATATGGCCGGATGATGATGATTATGATGTTTAATGTGAATGTATAGTAAATAATCTAGCTCAACAATGTAAGGAAATGTGGGTTTTCTTATAAAAGGCATCAATGTACCTATGTTGTCATTGCATATAATCAAAACGGCATAAGAATGTCCCATATTGTTAGGTTATGTAAAATTTTACTAACATTTAAAACTCGTTTTCAGTTACAACGCATTCTCTAAATAAAACTAGTTTTCACGAGTTTAGTTTTGTTAAATTTCCTTGTTGGCGGTATAGTAGGGATAGCCAAACGATAGGAACTTCTAGGTTTGTCTAAAATATTTTTTCCCGAAAACGCTTTGGTCAAAAATAGAATAACCCAGTGTAGGGACGAGAGTAATGAAACGCATGACTGACAATACAATACTAACTATTTATTGAATCTCTACCGAATATATCATTACGGGAATAGACTGTATTTCAACCTTTCATTATAACATACTCGTACCTATATACTTTGTACTTCATTTTCCTAGAATGTTTTGAATTGTTCCGAGCACTATAATAGAAACGTCAACAACACTAATGAATTGTATTGCACATACAGTGTTGGTTCAATACATTTTAATTATCGAAATCTGTTGATTTCTATGTGTTTCTTTTTATGGGAATTAATTAATTGGTTGCTTTTTAAAGATAAAATCTATAATATATGTATATTTATTTTATCTTTAACAGAACGGTGTAGTTAGTTTGTGTCGCGGCGGAAAGTGTTCGACTTTAACACGGCATGGGTATCGTAGCCGCCTGGTAGTACCCAGGGAAAGCATATTATTGTCGAAGTGCGCGCACCAAGCGAAGCTGGGCCAGTGGGCGTGGGACCGCATCCCCATTCTCACCTTGTAAAGTATCACCAATGAAGCCAACTACTCGTACGTGGTATGTCGCGTCTGTTAAATGAATTAAAGCTCTTTTCAAGTCACGTGCCGCCGGGTGCATTGTTAACAATAAATATATTTGATGGATATG
The DNA here is from genome assembly GCA_907164795.1 of Hemaris fuciformis. Taxonomy (NCBI): domain Eukaryota; kingdom Metazoa; phylum Arthropoda; class Insecta; order Lepidoptera; family Sphingidae; genus Hemaris; species Hemaris fuciformis. Next base: position 25,334,112 of record OU015431.1, read on the forward strand.
CACCGATTATAATTCTTCCGCATCTAATAGTTTTTGGCAGTGATGACGTTAGCCACTTGAAAATTATTCTTTCTCTCGCGGTCTACCTTCACGAGTAGGTATGCTATATTAATTAAACTTAAATAAGAATATATGTACATCAAACACTCATCAAATGATTTATTAAGGAATAAACAAAAAAGCGACTCTGCTTAACTTTTTGGTGGAATCTGGTGCAAAAATGAATGCATGTCTTGTCTGTAAATCTGCGCCTTAACTCAAGACTTGATTTGTGTGCAAGTAAGTTGAGTTTTAAGTAATGGACTTCTGTTCTCTAAAAATACTCATAAGTAACACGGGTAGCGTAATGAGCCTCACTAATATGCGGTTATTACGTATAACAAGGTAGGTACAACGCAAGCAGAACGTGGGTGTAGGTACTCGTCTGTCTGCTAAGTGTTAAGCCTAAGTACATTATGTTGGTATCATAATAAAATTTGTTCACTTACCTGTAGCCTGTAGTTACAGACAATAGAAGAAATTTACTAATTGTCTTAAAGTTGAGAATCGAATCTGTTCTTCTCTTATGAATTTAAATACATCGCACATCCCAATGATATAGTTGTTAGATCAGACGATTATGCGTGGCTCTATCGTACATAGATTGCATGTCTGCCGAATACAAAGCTCTACACAAGCTTTGTGGACTAATTGGTCCTACTATACACACATATACGAGTACATACAGACAATAATAAGAAACATATCAGAATGTAAATGTAACGTATCTATCATTCTGTCGTAGATTAAAGATCATTAACAAAGGTAGTGTTGAGTCAAGTGCGAGGTAATATGCAGTAAGCCAATTACTCCGACTCGTATTGCCGTGATGTAATGAAGGGAGGACTCGAGTGCATGTGACGTCACCTACGCGTTTTTACACTCAATGCATTCGGTGGTAGTGAACAAATAATGGTCAATTTGTCTGGAGAGCTAGCCGCACACCGCACGTAGCACAACATGCTCACTCTGTACGGTGACACTGAAAAAATTAAATTGACACGTAGTTTCCGCCTACAGTGCATGATGTACCTATGTTAAAATTGTACAGTTTGTCAAAATTATTAACATTTGATAGTTGCAATATTTTTATACCGGAAAAATAAAAATAGCTAAATAAATAGCTATAGGTACGTACATTGTACTTATTTTAGGCATTAAAATGTTCTAGTATAAACATGTATTTTTTGCGAACCGGTAGCGCTACAGCTTTGGTTATAACAGTATGTTTCGTGATGTTTGTTTTAAGTTATTGTTCTGTTAGTTGTGGTGTAAAGTGTGCGTTGTCAGCGCGAGACAACAAGTTGCGAGTGCAACGCAGAAGGTTTGCCGGCCGGCGGGTGGTCGCGCGTTGTAATGGATATCGCTGGGTGACGTGGCGGTGGTGAGTGAGGGCGGCAGGTAGCGCGGCGGCGGCGGAGGGCGCGGTGTTGGGCCGGAGCTCGAGCTGGCGGCCGGTCAGTCGGGTGCTATCGGCTCGCGGTGCGGTCGCGTGCGCGCCTCCGCGGCATGGCGCGCGAGTACGCGCGGGTGCAAGAGTTCTACCTGCAGCTGCACGAGCTGCAGCCGCCCGCGCACCACTATCACCACTATGGCTTGCCGCAGTGAGTACTCACTCTCCACGGTGCCGCTGAATCATGGAGTGACAAATTCGCTTCTTGTTCCACTACCCAATGGGTCTTCCAAATTTTCTGACCGTTTCTAAATGTGTCCGACGCATAAATGTCGTTCAAGTTATACAATGCCGATATTGAGTGAGCGATGTGCCTAATAAACTGTTTCGCCGTAACCTTCGGAGCGATCAAATTCACAAGGTTACCAGCTCAACGTGAATACATTTTGGTTTCCATTTTCAAACTAAACTCGTATGTCATAATAGCGGCACGAGATAAATACAATATTGGAAGTGGTATTTTGGCGGATGCGTCGGGTCGTGCGGCGCGACTTGCGGTCCGCGACCTACACGCGGCTCCGGGTTGTCTTGCACTCGGTTCCAAGCGGACGGTGCACCGGCCTGTCAAATACGGATAGTTATACCGACGTCTTTCGTATTCTAACCCAGACTATACTACATTTTTAATTTCTATTGATAACGATTAACATATTAGTGACCTGTAAGACCTAGCAATACTCACTGCCTTACGAGAAAATGGAAAGAAACGGACGTTTTTCTCGAGTGAATATTTTTCGGTCGGTTTGTCGGTGTCCACTAACACGGACCGCGGCTGACCTTTGTCGGGACTGGTTCACTATACTCACGGGTTCTCAGAATAAATGATTCACATGTGCCTCGCGATCTTAAATACATAATAAAAGCAATTATAGTGTTCATTTAGCATAACATCTAAACACAAACAAAGTGACCAACGCCGCTTCCAGATACGGAACAGAAAGTATATTTACTTCTATAATTTTATTTAAGTGAATAGAAAATTGTACTCACGACTGTATTCCCTAACGGGTAGGCGGAAGTGCATTTTTGTCGGTTATGAATAATAAATGTAAGTTATTACTAAATTCAGACCCGATTGAGTTGATATAAATATTATTCTGCGATCGAATTCGACCACATTCAGTGGCCGCAGGTTTTTATGCTTGTAGCACAATACAGTACAACCCATGGGTAAATTGTGCTCATGGTAATGATACTCGTTTCTCTCATTTATCACAATGCTTTCAGTCGATATCCTTCAATTCCGTAAGCAGACCATTGAATTTTCACGGAGTGGCTCGTTAACAACTCGCTTACAAACCACGGCTTGTTTTAATGTCCAAGAGTCCTGACCGCGGCGTCACTGAAACGTTCACGAACAAATGTAATAGCGCATTTGGCAATGAAACTTGTCAACACATCTCGTAGATCAATCTAGATGTTTATCTGTGATAGGTAATAATTACACTAGCAACTGCAGACACACTTCCAACTCACCGTATAGACCAGAGCAAAGAGAGTGCTGTCCGACTCTCCTTACCAGATGGGTGCTGCCATCAGTGCCCGTGCTTTTTTCTATAGTTACGTACAAGGCACTGACGTTATTCTGTAGGGAATACGTGCCACTTCTGTATGCAACAACACGTACATGAGAATTTCATTAATTAAAGATCGAATTCGCCGCGAAATCCATCTGTTCTAGTGATATATGTATACAATATACATACATACACCAGTAGAGCGATAACAACACTTAACACTTACTAAAAAGGAAAAAGTATTGATGACTTCGATGTTTAGGCGCGCGGTCGACAATCTCGGCGCTCGCAGGTTCAAACCCCAAGCACACCTCTGACTTTTCGAAGACAGTTGTGTATTCACAACGAATCATCACTTAGTTTAACGGTGATGGAAAAAATCGTGAGGAAACCTGCATACCTAAAAAAGATTTTAGGATTTTTTTAGGTGTGAAGTCCGCCAAACTGCACTTGGGCAGCGTGGTGGACTAAGGCCTAAACCATCTATTAGTTGTAGAGGGAGCCCGTGCCCAGCAGTGGGATAAATCAACATTTAATAACGTATTAGGTATACCTACATATTGAAATTATTAAAGTTAGCTGTAGGTATAGCGTTATCTTACACCGGGTTGGCGCATTTTGTTTTGTATAGTTGTAGGGATGGGAATCATTTTATTACCTTCCATACTTTTAATATAATATTTTACAAGAAATAATTCAATAAATAAAGGCTTTATTAAATGGTGTCCTGTACAAGCCAGGCAAAAAAATAAATAAATTTGTATTGCAAATGTCCTTACGCTGATAGATATCTTTTTCAAACGTAATTACAAAAAGAAGAATGAGTCAAAAGTTATATTCAATCTATTGAAGCCGTTTAATATACAATATTATGTGATTGAAAAACAACCCTATGTAGGAGTAGGTAGTGCAGGAAATTTATCGTGTTGTCGCGTGTACCTTCTGTTTATTGTGATGTATGTGTAATGTTGAAGTAATAATTGGTAATATTGATAATTAGCAAACGGCGCGTGTTGGTTGGCTAGTATAAACGTTGTGTGCACAATGGCGCGATTGTTGTGTCGCGCGAGCCGTGCGCGCGCTGCACGCCGCCGCGCTTATCTCACGAGCGCGCGGCTCTTTCTAAACTTTCATTCTCCTACTGTATGTAGTGTTCATATGCTCAGTGTGACGGTTCATTATTAAATGTATCCTTGAAACACACTAATTCGTCAGTTTGGTTATGTTATATTATGTTATGTTATGGTTATCTTACATGAGGTGCCATCCTTCGTGGAAAATTACAGATTGTGAGCCGGTTCATACCACCATTTCATTTTCACCATCATCAGCCCATATACGTCTCACGGCTGGGCGCGGGCCTTCTCTACAATTAAGAGGGTTTAGGCCTTAGTCCAGCACGCTGGCCTAGTGCGGGTTAGCGGACTACACACTTAAAAAAATCCTGAGAACTTTTAGGTGTGCAGGTTTCATCACGATGTTTTCCTTCACCGTTAAAGTACGTGATAATTCTTTGTGAATACACACATAGCTTCGGTAAGTCAGAGGTGTATGCCTGGGGTTTGAACCCGCGACCGTCGAGATTCTCGACCGCGTGCCTAAGCCTCAAGGCCATCACGACTTCATACCATCAACCAACGGTAAAATATCCTACGAAACCTACGCAAGCTTTTTTAAGGGCCTCCGTTGCTCGCATGGTCGACTACAACTCACAATACAAACGTTTACAGATCAAACGTGAACTGCGCACCCAGCACAGGATCTAGTGAAATCAAATGGCACCAATTACGAGTAGAAGAATAAGTTGAGCCATCGCGTGTTACAGCTTTATATTGTGATAAAAAATTCAACTTAACCTTACTTACACTTAAAGACAAATGACAGCTGCATTGTCTCGTCGTGCCATTTGCAAAAATAGGTCAGGAATGATTGTCGTGGTCGCTGTGTTATTGTGCGTGATGGGGCCAGGCCAGCTGGCCCAGTGCGCCAACCAATAGGTAATATGTGACGCGTCCTACAGCACATCATCGTGCCCTGGACGAGATGGGGCGGGGTGGGGAGTGAGTAATGGGAGGGGAGTTAATTTTACGGACTGTCCAGTCCACAACTCGCACAAGCAATATCATAGAGTAGCGCCGCACTGATCCGCTTATGAGGCTCGTCATCGCCGCCGGGTATGCCGTGCATTACACACTCAGCTTAATAACATCCATTTGCAATGCCTACCAATTGAATTTACGAATTGTACGCGGACTTATGTCGGACGGCACGCGCTGCACGGACGCACTTATATTACAGGACATATTGTACGTCATTGGAGTTAAAGTGAGATGATAGGGGCGGACGACGACGGCACTTCCATTGCGTAAGTCCGCGTGCCGGTACTGCGTGTGCAGCGTGCGCACCTCGCCACCGGAGCACGTTTTTATAACCAACGAGACTTTTGTAAGCAACTTACATTGGACGCAACAAGTTGTGTAACACGGCGGCAAAGTTTCCAGACTTGTGACGGCAACAATATTTATATTTGGTCTCGGCACATTGACGGGAAACTTGGCTCCGATTGAGCTAACCTTTACGTAAAGCTCAACTTGCATCACAATTTGTTACTTACTGTACCCATACCTAAACATACACACACACCTTGCCTACTAACATTCATTTTAAATTGTCTATAAATTATTAGAGGTTTACAGTGGTTCTCCTACAGAATCCTAAATAAAACGCTGAGACGTCATATCTCTAACTGGTACGGTTACTTAAAAATAACGTCATGTCAAACAATATTTAATACTGCAAGAAAAAAACTTAAGTATGATAAGTTCTGGTTGGTACAAATTTTTCATAAATATGTGCTACTGTACCTTCGTTACATTGTATTGTAACCCCTTGCACTCGGTGACGGCGGCAATGCAGCCATTACAAACTGAACAATGATGTGCCCCCTGTGACCTTACTTACTAATGGACAAACTATGCGACACATTTTTACCGAGTACGAAGATAATAATTGATGAGGGCGGATTTAAATATGTAGATCTCGAAGCCTCTAAAGGGCATGAGATTTGTGCCAACAAACGCGATTACTCTTCGCAGTAACTTCTAACCTGGTCGCTAGTACGTCACGTTACGGAATTCCGCCTACGCGTAGCATTACTTAAAATTGACCGCACCTGTACGGTAGAGTGGTGAAGATTTTTCCTTGGTTTCTTTTACTGATTATTATAAAATGTTCCAAGTTCGCAATTTTAAGATGATTTGGCGTGCGGTACGAAAATATATCAGCGACCGTGGGTGCAAACTCGTGTTACTAATATATATTTTATTTGAGTATTCATTATGAATAACTACGTACTTTAACAATAAAATAAAAGTAAATATATTAAAATAAAGTTTACCTACTACAATATGTCTTTTTTGTTTTCATTGTTTCATTACGTTGTAAATGCAAACCTTTGAAAAGAGTCGATAGGTGATTAATAAATGATGGAGGTACACCATAGGCATTTTTAAAGGCTTTAAAAATATGTATTTTTAATTAGTTCAGATAATCACGTTTATATTCTGTCTGTATGGTTTAATATAACGTTCGTTTTAAATCCGATTAGAGTCGTGACTCGTTACCTTATGACATTCTGTCACTGAAACACTTATTAAATCTGTCCAATGCCACTTGATGCTGAATGCATACTGAATGCTTCCAGTGCGCTGTCCCGATTACTATTTTCAGTGTTTTTGATGTACCTAAACTACCATCCGCACGGGTCTAAATGCGATCGGTTTAAATCAATATGACCGCGCATTCTAATACCGTAGGCGATATATTGTTCAGACAAAGAGGAACAACGAGTGCCGACTAAGATTCCGTTATCGGAATCGTCTTATATCGCACGGTAGAGTGTCAGTGGGCATAATCATATCAACATAGTATGTATGCACAACCGCCGCATTGCTTCTTCACTTGCTAAAGATGTCGGGTCGGGCAAAGTATTATGGGTTTTTCCTTTTGGAAGTACAAGTATGTGACGCCTAGGCATCCTCTGCCTATCGTAAGAGGCGACTAGCTGCGGGGCCGGTGCGCCACGACTAAAAACAACTCCGAGAAGTGCGGCAGAGAGCGTGGCCTCTTGACTGTCGCGGACGTCCACAATAAGTATCTCAGGCCCTCTCAGTTTTGAGGAGTCCATGATTGGACAAACCGCCGGGCGGCAACGGACAGTAATGCAGGGCTTCTCGCCCAGCGATGCCGTATACCGCCTCAAATGCGCGTGACGGCCACCGAGAGGTTCTAGTCGGTATGCTGGCGTAGGATTTTGGTTAGGAACCCAACTCAGGTAAACGGATAATTGCTCCGCGAGTCTAGTTCTGTTGGCCAGTGACCCTGACATACCCCTATCGGCCTTCCCCAAGGTACCGAAAGGGGAGCTTGAGGCGCTTTCCTCACGTTAAAAAAAAAACAGTATGTGACTGTTGAGTCACTATGTGTTCGACGTTGTCTAGTCCAGATGGTTTACTCAGATACGAGTATACTCGTATGGATCTGAACATCTGAATCAGGATTGGACTGTAAAGCCGAAGACAATAAGAAGTCCTATTGGAATGAATGGCATTCGAAACTTCCTAATACGTATTGTGTTGAATTTCTTCGCTATTGAAGAAGGAAAATAAATTTATATTTTATAATTTGTTGCCAAGTTCCAACAAACCGATAAGTACCCCAAGTAATTTATTACATCTTATAGTTAGTATGGCAAAATGACTTAATTAATTTGCGATTGGGCATTTGTAACTGATGATAGTTTTTACATATATATTAAAATGCTAGTCTTATTTAATACTGCCTCGTGGTCTCGCGGTACAAGTATGTGCCGTGCGATCTAGAGGTCCTGGGTTCGATTCCCGGGTCGGGCAGAGTGTTATTGGGTTTTTCTATTAGGAAATTCTCGGTAACAGCACGGAGTCTGGAAATGTTCCAGAAAAACGGCAATAGGCTCGCCCCCTATTACGTGGGACTGATAAATACTTGGCGAAATGCGGGTGCAGAAATGCACCTCTGCCTACCCCTTTGGGGATTATAGGTGTGAGGTTATGTATGTATGTATGTATGTCTTATTTAATAAAAACGAGGTTCGATCCAAATAATTGTAAATGGCTCATAAATACAACGCATAGAAAAATGAATTGCAAAAATATCTCCACTTGTTCTTGCTTAAAAACATTAGAACATTTCTGTTGGGATAATGTCTTATCCGTAGTAAAGGCATACATTTGAAGCCCGCGCCTCGGTTCCAATTGGGAGGCTATTTCGGTGATGGCGTGTGGTCTCGTCTGCGCCACTGCCGCGACACAGCTAATAATGACTCCTGTACGTCGCCTTTTTCAAGGCAGGTTAAATCAGTATTCCGATTTATTATAGATTTTCCGATATAATCAACTATAAGTCACGTGCTACGGAAAAAATACTTACGTACTTACGTATTCGACAATACGAGTAATTGTGTTTTGTCTCACAATTACATATCACATATATAATCACATACTCCGTCCTTTACTGAGTATTCCCCAATGGAAAAACCAAATGACACATTATCTGACCTGGGAATCGAACCCGGTACCTACCAATATTCGCATGGTACATAATTGTGCCGCCAGACCATGAGTTAGTTAATATTTGCGATACAGTAACAAATGTGTAATTTAATTTCGATAGACACTTTTTTTCATTCTCAACAAATAAAGTAAAGTAATAAAATGTCTATAATTTGTTGGAGTATCAATATTTGGATACTTACAATTTGTGAGTGGCGATATCACATATTGTAATTTTATTGCTTTAAATATGATATTACACTGGTGTCGATTAACATTTCTAATAGGATGTTTTCACCACATCTTGTCCGAGCCATTATCTGACCAGGCCTATTTACTATTTAAATGTGTATATGATAGTTTAGTTAAAATAGTTTAGTTATAGTTTTTAGTATAAGGTACGATGGGACTGACATGTATGTTGTCCATATAAAAGTCCCCTTTTTTTATTGAATAAAAAAAAACATTTCTAATGTACACAACAATAATATAATGTTGTTTTTTACTTAACTTTGTCCCTTGCCGGGGAGTTGTATAATTTGGTCAGTTATTTGTTGCTAGCTGTGGCCCGCAACTCTCTTTGATTGCTGTCTCCTTCCTATTGGGCGTAGCTCGATGATATGTAGACTATAAATTTGCTGTCGTTAAATGGAATATTCAACACAAATATCGTATTTTTTTATTCGTTGCAGACAAAACAAACAAACAAACTGTTCAGCTTTATATTTAAGTACCTACAGATGTTCTTAAATTTTCTAAATTTTAAATTTTTAAAGGGTTGGTTTGACTTATATTGACACGCTTGTGATAGTGATTGAGAAGTTTCCGAGGTGGCAGGGCGGCGAAGGGTTGCGGGTTGCGTGTGGCGGGTCGCACGCGGCTGCTGCGTGCTCTCGCTGCGGCATCACATACCCATCACTGTTTACATATACCTCTGTATATATATCTCAGCTGTTTATAAGCTAATAATTTATTTTCCACAATACATAGTATTTTTATTTTATTCTTACACTGGCGCGGCCAGGGGATAACACCGGATCGGACGGAAAATCAAATAAATAAATGATTACATTGTAAGAGCGCGATGGCATCGAACATAAGCCCGCATTTTAACACTTCAGTTATCTCAGTTTTCGAATCCCAGACCACACACTTCTGACTTTCATAGTATATGTGGGTACCTACAATGAATTCTCACATACTTTAACATACATACGAAGCAGTGTTTAACACTTAAGGAAAGCATTATAGGAAAACTTAAAAACAATCTTAATTAAATTTTGAAAAGTGTTTGCCAGGGTTTGGAACCCGCGACCGCCGAGATTCACGACTGCGCGCCTACACCTCGAGGCCATCACTACTAAGACTACATATAAACAAATAAAATAACACCGTAACATGAGTGCGACGCAGGAATTGCCGCGTAGGACGGTTCGTTCGCACGCTGTGAAACACTATCGATCATTATCTATAATTTCATTGTCATCACGCAACTGCCGCGCGAGTGAAAAAATAAAACAAACAAATTGTGAGACAACAGGTATGATAGCCAATTATAAGTTTATCTGCTAATTGATTTGTTACAAACTCGCTGCCCCCTGTAACTTGCAAAAGTCGACGTTTAATTGTGTCCGAGGGCCGCACTCGGCAAAACAGACGGGGAATATCAACTCCCGCCGCCCCCGCCTGAACATCGTGATCTGTGCAATTAGGCAAAGGCATTTAGGTCTGCTTGTTTTTCCTTATCCACCGTATAAAAATACTACATATCCCGCGTTTTAGTACCACTTTGCAGGCCTAGGGCGAATTGGCGGACACTAAAAAACTTCTAAGAACTAATAGGTAGGCATGCAAAAAAATGGATGGTAAAATCATTGCCAAATGCTTATTTCACTCTTTTGTTAAAGGGCCACCATTAGTATTAATTGCAGTGGTTAGTTTTGACATATGAATTAATTAATTGTACATTCAATAATTTGTAAATAAACACACACTCTCTCACTTACTCGTATTTATCCGCGAAGGGCGTCCACCCACACATATTTCTCAAGTAATACTCATATATGACATATCTTAGGAAATTCCTAGATGTGGAGTCCGCCCACCCGTACTAAGCTAGCGTAGAGGAGGCTCGTGCCCAGCTGTGGGACGTATATGGCAGTGACGGTACTTCCATAGAAGCCCAAAAGCCCAGCATGCCTTACAAAATTTAGAATAATAATCTTTAAGCTTTCGATCACTATTTAACAAATGCAATTTGACATATATACGAGTATAAATAAGAATATGCTGTCCCCACAATAAACAATTATAAACCAGACATTACAAAATAACGTGGAACGCTTTTGGGCTTCTATGAAAGTTCCGCCACTGGTATATGGGCTGATGATGATGAATAATGGGCGAGCTTTTCGGGCACATTTCCAAACTCCGAACTGCTACTGAAAATTTCTTAACGGAAATATGTAATAATATTTCACGCGACCTAGGAATCGTACACCGGACCTCTGGACAGCACGGCACATATGTACTTACACCGTGACAACACGAGTCAGTCTTTCTTTTCATATTTCTTCTCAAAAGACGTAAGCTATAATTAGTTTTTTCACTTTTATGTCAAGAAATTGCCGACTATTCCAAATTCTGATCTCTTCAGCTATTGTTACAGAATGTTGTAAACTTCGTGTATTGGAAGGTTTAATGGTTTCAACACGAGTAGACAACATCGCGAGAAAGTGTCTTGCCAGTTAACAGCAAATAAGAAGCAGTGTCGCTGGTATCGCAACCACGAGGTTGGACCGCCGCGCTGCACCCGTGATTCACTCCCAGGTTATGTGTCTGTATGTATCAACATAGATAGCGGCTGCTACAGTTGCGCATGCCCTGCGATACGATTCACTCCATGCGCTCGGAGTATGTACTACGTTGTCGCCAAATGATGCCAATTCCTCGTCCGATCTCAATCACAACTTGCAGCGAACAAAATTTTCTAGCCATGCAATATAAGATATCACATTTACCTATATCTCAATGTTATACATGTTAAAGGTCATTTAGCTGATGGTGGGATATTCAAATGCCCCCACACAACAACTGCTGTACCCAAGGTGGGAAGTCCCTATAGTGGGAAAGTGTGTCGCGTTCAGGGACCATCTGAGTATATCCGGAAATGTAAACGGCAACCTAATTATGTATAGTTGTAGTAATCATTGTTCGTGAGTCCTCCGCGTTTCAACTATAATACGTTCGTAATATTTTTGCCTGCAATGACATTTAGTTTGTAATTATATATATAAAAAATTAAAACATTTCCTAATAAGCGAAGAAAGAAAAACACTTCAAAAATAATTTTGTAAGGTTGTACGTAGCCGAGTCCTCCTTGGATCCGCGCGTGGATTAAAAAAATAACTTTTCCTTTATTTGTTTTCACAAAAGGTTTGATTAAAGGGTTATTTTGTATTGAATGTAGCGGCTGACGGCGGCGATGCGCACACAACAAACGGAAATCGTGCAGTATTAGAGCGGATGACACTAGTGGCCGGGCTTGCGTTTGTAAGTCAATCAAAGTGAATATTTATTCGCAGCGGCGCACTGTCCTTGCGGTTCGCCGCGGCCTATGCTCCCGCCGACACATCTACGCACTACGCACTTCACACGGCACCCGGCGCAATCTATTTCTAAATTAATCCCAACCTATCAATCCATTTGACATTCGCTTAATTCCATATAGACATTAAACTAAGTAGTCTGAAAAAGAGATCAATTTTCAATTTATAATTTTATGCGCGTTTTTGTCTCTTTTATTAAGTTTTACTTTCATTTGATACTGTGTACAATCTGCATAAAACAATGTATGAATTTCTAAATTGAACAGATGAAAATTCGACGTACTTACATTATATCAAGACAAGACACCGGGACTTTGTATTGATTGCAGGTGGCATTTTAATTAGATGTCTGGTCGGTTGCCGTAGGCTTACACAATGATATCGCTCGTCACCCTGGCTTGACAGCAAGCACTGGGAGCCGCAGCGGGTGTTGTCGCCAGACGCTGCGACAGACAAGCCTTATGGACGAGTGACACACAATGTACATGCCTTACGTATTTTAACATATGAGCGAGCTCATCCTGCCCTGTTTTATTGAATTCAACATTATCTGAATAGTATGTATAAGCATTAGTCGAGTTGTTCCACATAAATAAAGACGCGTCATCAGGAAAGGTAAGATCGATAGTAACTCCATAGTGAGTGTAATTGTAAAACCGCTCCCGCTCGGAGTATTAGGGAATGGAATAGTCGGCAACCTTCGTCGCATACTTTGTAGAGCTTCAAAAGTTGTCGTCAGGGCCGGCGGGAGCAGGTCGGCTGTGTGGCCGTTTGTAGTGATTGTGGCGTTGCGAAATTAATTAATGTTATTGTATTAAAGTTGCGCGCCGCGATCGATTGGGGTTGGGGCCTGTGAGTGTGGAAGCCGCAGCGGTGCTGCCCTTTGCGTAGTACCACCGCGCACCACCGCTGCTCTGGAGCTGGCACTCGCGACGCAATACCTAGCCGGCGGACTGCGGCCAATTAATACTCATTCTCACGTGCTTCATTACTGTTACGTCGTGTTTGTTGATTAACAAACTCAATTTCGAAACGTGTTTGAAGTTTCAAAAACAACTTGGAATGAGCGCGCAAATATAAGCTGATTACGACTTTCTTTGATAAATTATGTATTGTTATTCAAAGTAATGCGAAAGGTTGTCTGTTAAGCCTTCACGCTCAAACCGCTGGACCGATTTGAATGATTTTTGTTGTGGGGGACACATGGGAAAGAACAATAAGTACCTTGTATCTCGGGAAAATGCAGTGTTCCCCGGCCCCACAGCTGTATGGAGGTTTGTGATATCGATAATTTTATCTTTACCATAGTTTTTTTCCATGTGATAGAGCCACGGTTGACCCTTCGACTGGGGCACGAATGTAGGAACTCGACTGGGGTTCTAACGCTGGCTCAAAAATCCGCTGATGAATTTTTTAATATTCCATGTTTGACCGCCTGGTGCGGCGTCGTCACTGCCGTGTTAACATATAATAAAAATCATTTGCAAATTATAAATGTTGCGTGTGAATAATTTGATTTTAATCATGAGTAGCTAGTTTTTTTTTAAAACAAAACAATTATTTTGTTGTTCTTCTTCTTGTTGATTCTTATTTCTTGACGGGATATTGGTAATCAGATTAAGCTCAATGCAAAGAAAGCTCAGGTGTGCGTGTTGTCGTGCAAGAAAATGACTTCCATCCTCACAAAGTATTTGAGCAGGCGTTGCCGAGTGGTGATAGATCTAGAGGTGTTATCATTTTTTGACTCGCGTTGCAACAATTGAATATTATATACTTGCGAAGCTGGTTGTTAGTGAAGTGAATACTATAAGTATTGACATGAAGCACGCATTTCATGACCCGCAATAACCGCCAATGGACTCTAGTATTGGTTGAAGTTCGAGCTCGTACTTGCCGATGATGATTGGCGCAGAGACGATTCAAGTGTCGATGATATTTGCGATGTAACGCAATACGGTTTCTTGATAAATTCCTAAATATGTAAATAGTAAACGCGTGAACGCGCTTCCTCGTGCCATTAAGATCTAATCAAAATGTTAATCTGTCGGAGGTGGAGATGGTCACCGCTGCGTATCAAAGCGACTTAAACGGCCTCGCGCATAATTTCAATGTTTGAACACAATTCGCTAACGCTCGGCCGGCCGAGGCCCAGCGCCACACACCCGCAGCTCCGCGCTTGGCCTCCAACACACTATAACTTTTTCCGTATTGTCCCTCTTTTGTGAAACGCATTTGACCGATACTTATTTGTTGTAGCCCACGGTTTATGTTTAAGTTTCACTTCTTTTACTTAATACACAGAAACAGACATTTCTTTACAAACATGGTGCTGACGTAGACGCCTAAGCCTTAAGCTATTATCATCATCATCATCAGCCCAAATACGTCCCACTGCTGGGCACGGGCCTCCTCTACAACTGAGAGGGTTTAGGCCTTAGTCCACCACGCTGGCCTAGTGCGGGTTGGCGGACTACACACCTAAGAAATTCCTAAGCTATTATACTCGTATTCAATTACTTTTTTTATTAAGGCTGTTTGAAGTTGTTATAGTCTCGTGGTTTAGGCGTGCCGTCAAGTCAAAAATCTCGGCGGTCGCAGTTTCATACCCGAGGAATACCTACAGCTGTGACTTTTCGAAGTTATGTGTGTATTCACAATGACTTATCCCGTACCTTAATAGTGAAGGACAACATGGTGAAGAAACCTGACGATAAGCTATACCTATAACATAAAGCTCTTTCGGAACTTCTATGAGTACGAGGTATAGTAAGCTGAAATTTTGTACCTACTACATAAAATATATTTTGATGCTTGAAACTTTTACACCTCTCCCAATCCTTTAAACTAGGGGATGTATGTCTGTATGAAACTTCTATAAAATTTGATGCAAGATGTCTGAAAACTGATATAGGGACTCATTTTTATAAATAATAAAGTATACTATTTATTAAAAAAATAAATGTAAATCACCCTACGCCTAATATATACACACTATGATTAAGAGGTTTGTCCCTTTCGTTACTGCAATTCATATTGTATAACAGAAAACTAATTATTGTTCTGGTGTGACGGAAACGAAACAGACAAGCCACAAGTTTCGACTGAAGTGTAGAGATTGTGAAGTTAGGGCGAGTAGAGGCAGGAGCTTGGCTCTACATGACATCCGATTACTTTGGTACAATGCCAGCCACATGGGGTCGCTTGATAATGATAGCGCTTTTCAGTGGAAAACTTGTAAATAATATTTACTGGTTTTGTCAGTGCTTGGTAGAAATATAATTCAAAGATTAGTTGTTAGGGAATGAGTTTGATGATCCGTTTTGATGACTTGTATAATATGGAATTCATTAAATCCATTTCATTAAATTTAATATGGGTTCAATCAGTAAATGCTGTATTAACATAGTAAGTGTTAAAGCCACGGCTTTTCTTCTTTGAGCGAGACTACCGGAAAGAAAGGATGTCGCGTCGTACAATATATATATATATATATATATATGTATGGTATCAAGCCCCATTGGCACATGTATATGTGTCACGTAGGACGTGGACAAGCCTGTCTCTATAGTTACACACAAGCGATATAATTGTATCGACTGCAATCATCATGATTCTCGCCTCTCACACATTGCTCGGGTTGCTCTCTACTAACATTAAGTACCAGTGCAAGTAACTGCACTGTCGTACAAATTTATTGAGCCAATGCTCAACAGTTTTACTTCAATTAGGTAATTAGTATCCAACTATGAAGCTAAAACGATTTTAGTAAGTAGGTATCAAAACATCCTATATCATAAGGTCTCGTATCAATAAAAATCAGTTAACTGTTGAATATATAATTTATAAATAATCACGAATGACAGAGAATGTCGCGTGTAATGATAACGCTTCTATTCGCTTCTCACTTAAATACTGTCAAGTAATATTTGTGGTCTCTCACCATATCGTAGAGATCTTTAGAGTTTGAATGTGTCCTAAAAACAGCAATTCCACTACAGACGGTAAGGATAACACACTATCAGAAGATCCATTTAGTAGATAAGTGTGTCCTTGGACCGTGACCTCAGGATCGTACGGGCGGCAGGCTGTTGTTATTCGTTGATTGCTTGATTCGACGGCCATTACAACAAATTGTCGGCGCGAAGCACTCGGAGCACTGCGCCCATCCCTCGGGGCTACAGCGTCGCTCGTTCGACTGCAAATCGACGATTACGAGGCATACCTATGTAGGGAAACAAGTGCCAACATGATTACGTGACGCTCACACCCGACACTAAGCCCGCCCATACATGTACTATTTTATTTGTCACAAGTCACAACACTGTCGTGGCTTCGGATTGTCACCTCGCAGAACGTACCTATCCCTTTCAAGGTTGCGACGTGTGGATGTTGTATATGTGAATACATATGTGTATATGTCCTTCGGCGTAGCAAGTTGCACACGTCGCGAACACAGTGATGTACCTACTCGAGGCTCCAATGTTATCTACTCGTTTATTCCCATTGCCATATTATGGTTGAAAGTAACATGTCAGTAACAAGCGATAAGTCCTCTACTATGTGACTGCGATTGCCGACTCGTGCATGGTGCGAGTGCTTGCTTACTGCTCGTCGATGGAGTTTGGCGCGGCTTGTACAAAGCACATACGGAACAGGTGTGGGCGTGCAGCGCGCGGCGTGTGGCGTGCGGCTGAGCGACAGCGCGCCGTGCGGAGCGAGCGGCCCACTTGACCTCACCATTATTTAAAAATTATACAATTCGGGCAGCGCTTAGTCACCGCTTTGTCTGGAGGGAGCGGCCGCGCGCGGGGCGTGCTCCCGGCCCGCCCACCGCCGCACGCCCACACGTCCCGCCCAGCGCCGCACCACGGCCGTGTCAGCACGCAGCACGCAGCACGCACCGCGCGCCCGCCGCGGCCGCACTCTCCGCTCATTATAATGAGTGCGCTCTAAAAACATTATCGCCCCCTACAACGCTGAACTTAAAACGTGCATGTGGAAAGACACCTGTACATTCGCTTTTGGCGTTACACGCGGCGTGATCAAATACTTGTTTGTTGAGTGCCAGAATTGTATTGATGTGCCGCCGGTATTCGTACAATGAAATCTTAATAAACAGTCCATGATGATTAAACAACCCGGCTCTCGGTCCGTACTTACATCACTTCGTCGTCAAGGTGAGCTCCACTTCAATAATTCCATAGCCACATGCCTTCTGCAAAATTCCACTCTATTTAATTAAATAACTGTGACATTAGTTACTTTCCATGCTACGTACGAGTATACGTACAATGCACGTATGACACGCTGTCGCGTCGGTACAGGATATCCAGAGAGATAAATATTTATTTATCAGATGTTGCAAAATCGATCGGAATATAGTTAAATATTAAAATGAAACAATATGCTTGCTCTTTTTACTCGTCATTTTAGTAATTAGATATATTTTAGTGTCTCGCCGTAAAGCGTGATAACAATATTCCGCAAAGACCGGGCGCATGTAATTGACAGCTATAATCGATTCCATTTTTGTCACAGTTGCAATATCTAATTGAAAAATGATGTTTTTTTTATAATAAAAAGTGATTATATTGACACATGAACGTTTGAATATCAAATCTATGGAAAATGTCGCATTTACAAAGTTTCATGTAGTAGACAATCATCAAATAAACGGATATTGTTTTCGGGGCAGGGAAACCGCATCTTGTAACGCTTTATACACAAACACATGTTACTACATAACATCAATATTGCACTTGGAAACCTAAGCTTCGTGTTATTTATTATAGTTAATAACATAAAAGGGAAATTTGATACTAAGATAAACATATCACCCCTCATTGGGACATTCATAATACAACTTCGTTTATTGTATAGGTACACTAATAAGATAATATAAAAACAGCCTCCTCAGGCAACGGCGTTGCTAAAATATAAGTACATATGCGGTATAGGTACATGTACGTTTTACAATATATATTTTTATTGCTTGCAAGTCTTTCGGCCTCGTTACGCACGGATATTTTATCAATACATATAAATATTTCGCGACCAGTTGTTTGTACGGAGCGGAAAATGCAGTACGCTGCACTTATGCGTTCCGGACGTTCACCCACAAGGTGGTCAGACGACCTTGGAAAGGTCGCGGGTTGTCGCTGGATGCAGACTGCCTCCAACAGGTCACTGTGGAAGTCATTGGGGGAGGCCTATGTTCAGCAGTGGACTCCCTTAGGCTGATGGATTTATTGATTGATTCTTTATCCGCGAAGAACTCCTAAACTACAGAACCGATTTTAATCAAATTTTTCACATAGTCATATCTAAATTGAGAGATTATATTTCAACTAGCTTTTGCTCGCGACTCCGTCCGCGTAGGCTACAGGGTTGGGTTCAGAAAGAAAATAAGTTGTAGCCTTTGATTGAAGAAATTCGTATATTTTGAACTGAAAAGTTAGTAATCTTATATAGCCTGCATCTCAAAATTCTTTCTTAAGGGATGCCTATGTCATAGTACCTTTATGCATGCAAAGTCTCAGCCCGGTTTAAAATCGACAAAGTTTCATACAAACTTTCATCCCCTATTTCATTCCCCTATTTCTACCCTTGGGAGTAGAATTAATCAAAATCCTTTCTTAGCGGATGCCTACGTTATAACATCTACCTGCATGCCAAATTTCAGGCCGATCCGTCCAGTGATTTGGGCTGTGCGTTGATAGATCACTATGTCAGTCAGTCAGTCACCTTTGAGTTATATACACATAGGTATATTTATAGATAGTCGCTATATTTTTTATGGCAAATTATTTGTTTTTTATCTGGCAAAGAATAAGTTCCATAAGATTCTAACAGATGGCAGTGTATTAAGTTTTTATACAAGACGAGTGGAATGAAGTATCGGAGAACACTGCGCCGATGTAAAGCTGGGATGAGCCACTAATTAGCCGAAGAGGTGTGTTTCATGTGCTATTAGTTCGCACCACGGGGACCCAAAAATCAGTCGAGTACACTCGCCAGTATATAAATGAGCGGACGCAGGACGTGTCCTTGTCTGAAGGCGACGTTTTCACTCAAACTCAATACCGATTTATATCCGCTTGCTTTTGGGCTTCTATGAAAGTACCGCCTTAGCGTCGATACTTAAAAAAAAAGTTATCTTTAATGTTTTAACACAATTTCGTTTTGCCCTACTCTGATTGTCTTGGGATAAATAGTTTTAAATCACTAGATATAAGGTCTGTACTTCACTCACCATGATTAACTACCGAAATCGTAATGCGATTTGCCTACATGCCTACATGTGCCGCTTTTCGTACGTAACGTCCCATACGTTGGCCGTGATACAAGCAACAAACGATGGGGCTGAATTAACGAAAGCAAAATACTTTTGTTCGTTTGCCTACTAACTGTTAATTTCCTTTAAAAATAAAGTCATTATGTCACTTTAAAATAACATGATTTCGAGCTATATTTAATGTTAAATAAATAAGAAAACCACATGATTTAAACTCCATACTATGCTCAAATGAAGCTATATCTGCTGTTTATATTGTAATGATGTTCCAGATGTAGCTACGATTTTTTCACAATATTACATGAGATAATGTAACGTTATTTGAGTGCTTATTATTATTTAATTTTACGTACAAATAAACTCTATTTGTTTTTATTATTTTCATTTCATTTTTTCTTATAAAAAATGGAACGACGGAAAGGTACGAAATACATAGTTGGAAAAAAATACGCCCCCAATAGGTTCCGAGAGAACGAATAAAATAACTTTAAAATAGGTTAAATTTGGCGCCTAAAATATATTTTGGTAAAAATTAATATGAAAAAAAATCCTTACATGAACTGAGAGTGAATAACACGACTACACGTCAGATTAAGTCAACTATAGGTAAATACGCGCAACAGTCACATACATAGTTCTATCCTGACATGAAAATAATATCACAATTACACTGACTAATTGTTTATTTCTTCTTTGTTTGTTTTGACGAGAGAATTATGGCGAAGACTAAACATTTTCAAACTAATTGAAATATGATATCGCAAGTCTTTGTAATATTTAGGTACTTAATAAATAATTCGTAATTACTTTGGTAACAAACCGAGCTTGTGATAGCAAGTAACTGATGTTACATATAGGTAGGCACATATATTTTCAGATTTACGAAAAATCGCATAAAAAAATATACCTACTCATTCGGCTGCCTCGTGGTCTCGCGGCACATGTATGTGTCGCGCGATCTAGAGGTCCTGGGCTCAATTCCCGGGTCAGGCAAAGTGTTATTAGGGTGTTCCATTAGGAAATTCTCAGTAGCAGCACGGAGTCTGGAAATGTGCCCGAGAAACAGCAATAGGCCCCTCGCCCCTATTACGGGGGACTGATACATACCTGGCGAAATGTGGGTGCAGACATTCATCTCTGCCTACCCCTTGTGAGGTTATTTATACTCATTCGGCTAAATCGTTTTCTTGCCACTCAAAGGTTTGTTTTTTCAAAGTATATTGATTTTTTTGTAATTATTCTGACTACCATTATCGAATTTTTACTAACATTTTTTTATTGAAAATGTAGAATTCTCTATACCTAACGATACAACCATATTATGAACTAGCTGTTCTGCAACTCCGTATGCGAAATTTTAGACTCGAGTCAATGTACAGCAATGTTTTACTTGACACGCGCACGCATAATGTAATTTAACCTTCACAAAATATATATACTATATAGGTACCTAGATACATTTGAGAACAAAAAATGGAAAAAAAATAATTAATAAAATAATTATGCAAACCGCTAGAACATGTGCGCAAATATGTAAATTTGCTTAAAGCGACGGCGCAAAGCCCGGCCGCGCTCGGACCAGCGCTGTTCAGGCGCTAAACACCACACCGACTCCACCTAGCTAAGCGCTGGAAAAAACCTTTACTGCGAGGATATAATATGAAAAACAGCCGGTCTTGTCTTTGTATAGGACACTAGTTGTGGGCCACCACTCCGTATGTGGAACTTCAAAAGGAATATTTTTTCCCTGTTTTTACCACATTTTCGTTGCTGTTCCGCTTCTATTGGTCGTAGAGTGATAATATGTAGCCTATAGCCTTTCTTGTTAAGTGGACTATTCAACATAAAAGAAACAATTTTTCAATTCTAACCAGTAATTCATATAATTAGATCGTTCAAATAAACAAACATGATTCGCCAGTTTTACCTATTATACATACATAGGTACATATTACATATTATGTAATAGTATAGATTTATTGACGCTTCATTTCGATAGCCATCAAAACGATCAATTCGAATCTAATACACCTAACAACCACTTACATAGTTCAGACCCCACACTACGAAACTAAGACTTGGATAGTCTTGTGTCGTGGGTATCAGAAACTGCGAGAGACTTTCTACTATTACGAACCCCCAGACCCTAAACAAATATTTGTGGATCACACAAACATTATTATACATACTATATGTGGCGACTATCCAACCGATCAGTATCATACAGTCTCTCTATACCAGGATTTCTCAAACTTTTGGTTTCACGAACCTCTGTTAAAGTTTCAGGTGACCGCAAACCCCTTAAACTAATTAAACCCCAAAAAGAAAATAATAAAAATGTTTGAAAAAGAAAATAAGATTTTATTTCAATATAAATATCTTTTTGATATTAATTTCATGGGTTAGTTTGTTTTTTGTCGGAAATGGAGTCTATTTTAGAAGTAAGTTTGGAAAAAATTAACCTTAATTCTGACTCGGTATCAAGTCGATTTCTGTTTTTAGTTTTTATTATGACCAGGTGTGAAAACCTACTCTCACATAAGTACGTTGTAGCCATTATGTGTCCCGCTCGTGCCTGCTAGGCATCAAGTCGCCATTACGTAAATCTTGTCGCGAACCCCCTACCGTCGAATGGCGAAACCGTACGGATTCGCGAACCCCACTTAGAGAAACCCTGCTCTATACCATCGAATCGTCTAAATCTAAATCATCAGAAAATATAGAGAAATTATTGCACCATGTATCTTTAGAAATATCGTGTTGCGGAGGGAGTTCCTTGCGCCGCTTTTTCTCCACAGCGATGACATGTACATTCAAAAGTACTTGTGAAAGTCTATTGAATAAAGAGTATTTTGATTTTGACTCCCGCGCTCTGGGCCTGTATGTGCAAGAGTGCATTCCGCTGTTAAAGAAACTTGTGTATGTAGGTATGCGTGAGCCGGCGCGGCGGCAGTTGATTGCAATGCGTGTCGACTCGGGCCGACGCGACGCCCGGCGCGGTACTTAGTATTGTTTTATTACTTGCACGCAGTGCCCATGAGCACTGTTGGATAACGTTTAATAACACCGTCGCCTGGCAACCACCTGTTGCCATACTCACTACGAGCAGCGATTTCTCGAAATCGCAACGACTATAAATTAGAAATTTAAACATTAAATATTTTACTTTATGTTTTTCAACTGAATAAAAATATGAAGTTACTTAAAATACAGTTACGTTAAAGGAGCAAAAACACGTGAACGCTCAATTCACCATCGTATCCATCCATCCATCAGCCAAAGGAAGTCCACTGCTAAATATAAGGCTCTACCAATGATTTCCACTCATCATTGGGAGGTTTTTCCGATACACACCACGCTTGGCAGGCGGGTTGGCGAGCGCAGGATGGGCTCGCGTTGATGACGCTACTGCCCATCGTCAACCGTGGAAAGGAAATGTGGTTTTTGGGGAGAGAATGTTATGGAAAAGTAAAGTGTGGCCTGTAGGAATGCACCCTGCAGTCACGGAAGGGAAAGTTGGTAGTGACTGCAGTAGCTCGGGGGCCGAGGTCGCGTACTCGTAGCACCTATTCTAGAACACGATTCAATTCACAATCGTAATTTTATCGTAACTCTTGAATGCCGAAACTAGCGCTGGCTCGGTGATACAATTAGGTTCTGATTAAAACTTTATCTGATTCTATTAAAATCGTCGTATATTTAGAAAATTAATTAAAACTAGTATCGTCCACTCGCCGTGCCGAGATCCGTCGCGGAAAATTTTATGGACAATATTTATTATATGAAATACATAACTACTGGTGTCTCTGTGCAATTAGATAATACAGTAGTGGTGACATATTGATCGTGTTTATGTTTTGGGTAACACAAGTTTGCACTCCATGAAAATTATAGCACAAAAACATGTAAAGAGAGAACCAACGCGTTCTTTGTAACAGTGACTCTTTTGCAGTAGAACCAAGTCGTGAGTTAAGTTACAAAATCTTACTACACGGCTCGTGTGTGCTTCTCTGTCACTAACGCTGGCCCACTGTAACACTCTGACGTAATTAATAATACGGTTATCGCAATCTGACCAGCGCGTACCAGACGTGGCGGGTGTAACATACTCGTACACAGTCATTCACATCCCTAGCTCACCGAAGTTACGTGCGTTTAACATGGAAGCCGCAGTAGGCCAGCGTGGTGCTATACAAAATCAATCTCTACATTGGAGATTAAACACATCAGAACATATGAAATTGATTTCAGTGTTGATTAGGGTGAGTTCCGTGATGAATCGAACGCAGTGACAAATGCAAACGCATGCTAACTTAACGGGAGGACGAAGGTCTCTCTCATCACAATCAATTGGCGACGCCGATCGACAGTCAATTATTTGAATGCGCTGCTTTGGCCACGCAGCGAAACATTGTTAATTCTGATGCTACTAACGGCGCTGTAAAT
Source organism: Hemaris fuciformis (assembly GCA_907164795.1). Classification (NCBI taxonomy): domain Eukaryota; kingdom Metazoa; phylum Arthropoda; class Insecta; order Lepidoptera; family Sphingidae; genus Hemaris; species Hemaris fuciformis. Next base: position 25,358,057 of record OU015431.1, read on the forward strand.
GTTTATTTATTTTCCCGGTGTAAAGTGATCTCCTTCATTACTGGTTATGGGATTTGATGACCTGGAGGCGTAGTGTGTTGTGTGTGGTGCGACAGTGTGGTAGTGCGGTAGTGTGGCGAGGCGGCGAAGGGGGGCGAGGGGGGCGATGCAAGGTCGCCTCGCTTCCGCGTGCAGTCACAATGTCCGAGCTGCGCGTGCGTGTGTACCGCTCACAATCTTTGTAGTGTGCTGTGCTCATTGCTAAAATCTTATAAATATTAATACGCTAACCGAAAAAATCTCATCTGTATTAGGTAAAGAATAACGCGTGCACAGCGACTCGTGAGATTCGCCATAGTTTAACTTTAGGCGGAGAAAAATCTCTCAATTCCAATATTTTCATAAAGTAAAACCTTAAATAAAGAAAAATATAAATTACAAAATGCCTGTATTGAAAAACAAATGGCATCATCATTATAGGAAAAGCACATAAACCTCGGCTCTAATGGCCTGGGAAAGATTAAACTGGGAAACTTAGTTTAGGTATATGATATTAATCCACAGTCTCCACAGTTTTGGGTCAGTCGATTTATTGTTACTAATTTACTGCGCCTCGGGATCTCACTCGCGCCATATTTGATTGTTCCATACAAACTTTGAAGTACCCATTGCCACGTAGGTACTGTACTTTCACTACCTATGCAAATATTTTACACTTGTATACTTGTAGGATTTTCTATACGTTGTATGATTTTAATTTATCAAACTCTCAAAATAAATATACTGCCACAAATAAGCAATATTATAAGACATAACATTTTATTATTCAGTAGGTACTCTTTGACTTCGTTACACGAGCGCAGAAGATTAATGAGGGGGAATACATTTTTACATTACTTATTGATAAGTACTTCCAGCCAATAATAAGGAGGTTCTTTCAGTGTAATGATGATCATATAAAATACTCGAGCGCGCTCGATAAAATAAACGGAAGGTAAATTACTGGCTAAGAAGCTTATCAGGGGTAGAACGGTAAAAAAGTTGAAAAAGAAAAACGATCTCGGGACTTACTCGCGGGCGGTTGTCATTACTTTATGTTAAAGGACATTTTACCAGAATACCAAAGAACGAAGATTACCGCAAATTGAAAAAAAAATCGTCAATTAAGATCCAAGCCTGTCGCTAAAAAGTTTATTCGCTACTCCGCACTATGATGTTATTGTGCATTCGTAGTAGTATAATATAACACTATTTTTATTTATTTATATCGTTAATTTTTATTATATTATAAATTTATATTTATATTACAAAGATATTGCACTAGTCGGCACGTAATTCGTGTGTATTTCTGATTGGAAGTTCGCTCTGCCGTCCCAATACTCATATTATACTGTTATGCAAGAGGCGGCGTGCGCGCTGCCGCCGCGGTACACTGCCACACTGCCACATTGCCACACTGCCACACTGCCACACTGACCTACTGAACTTGTACGGATCGCAAGGGAACGTTTGTTTGATTGGTGCAAGAGTCCGCTCGCTGCATATCCGTTTACATACAAGTACGTAAGCGGCAGGCGCGATAAGCGAGCACTCGAGAGGCGCCGCGCAGCCCGCGTGCCAGGTGCCAAGTGCCGCTCGCGACAGTCTCCGCGCCCAGTCGCCAGTGTAGTTTTTCGCCAGTCCGAGGTCGTTGTCGGTGTGCAAATTAACTTTGCTCAGCAGAACGCACTAGTGTCCAACCTTCCCGTCAACGTCATGTGAGGCTTTAAACAGTGTTAATTTTTTATTATTTGCTCTGTAAGTCTCCACTGACAATTGCCCCAATCACCAGACTAATTTAACGTGATACAAACCCGGAACCCGTGTATGTCGATGCATCACGTTCTGCTGACCTTGTACATAACAGTGCTGCGAAAACTGCCAGTGTCGCATAACGCTAATTATATTATGTAATGCATTCCTACGTGAATGGATGTACTTGTGTGCATGCGACTGAGTCTGTGTGTGTGTGTGTGTGTGTATATGTACGATGTAGGATCGCGCGCAGCGCACGGAATGACGTCACGACTACAATGCACAACACACAAAATGCATCATAATATAGACTATGCGTCTCAACGCTAAATTTCTTCCATTTCCAGTAGAATATAATTTTAATTAATAGATTCAAATTGATTATTGGACTTTATAAAAATATTTAAAAATAAGACCGTCATTCGATGTGTATAAAAATGGCGTCGCTGAGCAGTTCGAGCTCAATCATTGGAATTGTCAGTTGCAAGACGGATCAATGTTTAAAAATATAAAATTTGTTGAAAAATATTAAAGTTAAAGACTTACTTGTCTCTCAACGAGTGTTACCCTTTATGTATAAAATTTATAGATTTGGTGATTCAGATTGCATCACGTCTGACCTGACCGCATTTTCGAAAATGATTTTTTTTTACCGAACTGTTTCATAGTAATCTGTCTGATTTCAGAATGAAGTTGAACGATACATTTTAGGTACTGAAAACACAATCTTCAGACACCACAAGCGTCGCATGTACCCGGTAGACCATTTGAGAAAATTAAAAATGAGGCAAAAAAAAAATAGCAGGCCGTCTGGAAATCTTGTTTTCAAGTGAACATTGGTCAGTTGATACGAATTAATTATTTTTCAGAAGAAAGTGTGAGCATCTTATGTGTTGAAAACATTTTGAACCTGTTGAATTTTTTTACCGATATCATCATCATCATCAGCAGCAGCCTTTCTTACCGATATGTTTCATAGCATTCTGTCTGAAAACTGTTCTACATCATGAAAAAAATACCAGAATGCAGAAAAAAATATATCAGACAAAGAGAAATGCCCAAATGACTATGGATCTTAGTATCGGCAAAAATATTTTTGTGCCAAGTTGAAAACTGCTGTATAGTGTTGGAATTAATATACACTATCAATAAAACTAAAAAGGACTATCATAATAAGCGGGGTTCATGGTAACTATGGGGTCAAAGTATAATATAAACACTGCACACTAAGAAGCAGCAATACTAACTATATGGAGTCTCTTACTCAAAATCGCTACCTAAATAAACACACCTGTTATTAATAAACACACGAGGAATATGAAAAACATTCATATATATGTTTATGCGAATAACAAACGCAACTGCAGTTCTTGTATACATATTGGATAACATATGACATTGACAATTGACATGACTATGACATTATCCCGCCCGCCAACCAATTTCAGTGTTGCCAAGTGCATAAGTCGATTTATTATTGATTACTTTATAATCGATATTTCTCATGATAATCATGTTGAAAAAAAAATTGTATTGTCATTATATTGTCAGGATGATCAAAGCATGGTTCCTTAGTAATATGCAGCTATCAGAATAGTACCGAACTTGTTAAATCTATTATTAATAATATCTAGAAGTAGAGAGCTATTAATTGATGTAATTGTTGCAAATAAGCACGTCGATGAAACGCAATGTGCGCAAAGACAAAAATCTGTGAAGTGCCTGTTTCGAAAAATGTTTGCGTTTGATAGCAGAAACGAAATACTATGGCAAACATCACCAACCATTGCTTAAGAATATGTTACTTTCATTTAAATAAGTCTTATTATTAACATTCACTCTAGCGAACACACTGGCATGAGCTGGTGATAGCTTACAACAATATTGTTATTTCTTTTTAATAGTAAATGATCAAATAAATTAAAATCGATTTGATATCCTATTTATCGATAATCAGATATCGCGTGAACAGTTTTTTTGTAAGATCAACTAATGCGATATAAAACCTTTACAATTAAAAACAAGAATTGTTGATATTACTAGCTTGTGGCACAACTTAAAAAAATGCGATACTTCATTAATCCGACAACTTTAATTTTTTTCACTTTCTCGTTTCTTATTTCTTTGCAAAACACACAGGTAATATAATAAAGTGAGCGTCGTTGAAACCGTTGCTGTACTCAGAACAGCTGATGGACGCTTGCGCTGTAGGCCAGCCAGGGATAGTAACGTAGCAAGCACCGCACATTACCGGGCGACTCCGATACGCTCTCTTCGTTTTTGGAGATTTTGGTGACATTTAAAATGTCTGACAACGATTTTTTCATAAGTGTAGCAGTCATACAACGGATTTAAAAAAATGAACCAAGCTGCAATTTTTTGACATTTTCGAAAATGCGCTTAGGCTACATGTGACGCGCAAAGTGTGTGAAAACAATTTTTGTCGTAATAAAATGTCGAAACCTATGTACATTTTTATTATCAGACATATTGTGATAAAACTGTTAAATTGCCTATTTTTTTTAACGTAGCAGAAATGCCCCTCCGTGAAACTACGACTTTTCTAGCCGGTAGGTACTGCCGGGTTCAGATTCATCTACTCTAAGGGTATTATACAGTTTTGGCCGTAAAACGATGCGACATGGTTTTGGTCGTGAGCTCCCGTACTACAGGTTAGAGTGAGAATATCTATTGACTAAATCTAAAAAAAATATGCAATGCAAGCATAAGATACGACTTACACTATGTATGTATTGTATATACATATGTTGCGTGAGCCCTTAGAGTTAGCCTGGTAATAGCATATAGGCTAGCGTCCAAAAATTCGCGAAAAATGAACAAAAACTTAGCAATTTATTAAAAATACTTTTGACATCATGTTCGGATGTGTCAATACATTGATTATATTAATTGAGATAAAACATTTCTCACCCTGATTATGCAATAGATTACGATCAAAATTTCAATTAGAGCTAAAGTCAACGACCGGCTACGATTCACATACTACGTTATAGTATTCATGGGTTTACATTTACCAAGATTTTACGAATTACTTTATTTATTTATTATGTTTCACAGCAAGTTAACCTACACCTATACATTATTGTATAGGTGGCGCCTAATTTACCTTGATCCCGACATTCAATGCAAGTATTATTGTTGTTATTACCATAACTTTTAGCGGTCTAAGTTTTCGGGCACTTTCTACATACCTACACTCTGTATGCAAGTTTTGTCCGTTGTTTTATTTTCTGTTAGTTTTGGCCCTCTTAAAACGCGTACGCGGTTGGGTATGAAATACTGCGCACACGTCTTAAACCTAATACCTCTATACCCCTAAGACCGAATAAATCGATAGATTGCTGGCGGGCCGCTCTCATTGTGACTGATCTAAATGTAACTGCTTTTAGCTTTTAGTTGCGTCGGGGCATTTCCACGGTCAGCTTATTTTACTCACTGCGTCACTCGAATGCTCTGAAGTATTAATAAATCATAACCTACCCTCCCCTTTTCATTACAAAATCACAGAAACCTACTGGCTTGTGAAGGCGCAGCTTAGTGGTCACAAAAAGGGTCACAAATTTGTACATTTGCCATTATCCTGGGTGTTTTAAACCTACCGTGAATAATCTCAGCAAGTCGCTCAAAATTCAACAGCAAACAGCGAATATTACCACCATTTTTACCATCAAGCGTACCAACATGCATCACTTGACACCAAGATCGACATTGGCACGCACAGACATGACACTGTGCGGTGGTGCTCAACGAGTCTAACATGTTTTTAACTCCGCGGCGAAATTTATCAGAAGAACATAAACAGAAGGTATTGGAGATAATTAAAACGACATCTGCGGAGCATCGCCCTTCCGTGATAGACCGCCAGGATCCCAAAGCTGATCACTATCGGTCAAGTGCGGCTTGGTTATGTCACGCCTCGTTTGTACCGTTTCTCCAGTTCTCCATAGCCATCATATGACTTACAGCATAAACCGGCTGATCATAGTTTAGCTAAATGTCGCCCCGTAATGTCTACTCCATAGTCCGTACATACCATGTAAATTGATTTATTCAAAATTTTATCATTTAAGGAGATAAATGATTTAATATAAACGTGTGTTCGCGGTTTCTTCTTGCAAGTAGTAACGGTACCAAATTAACTTCGTAACTTTGTACAAACTTAGTTGTTGTGGCTTCTATGCACATATCTATAGCTTGAAAAACAAAATGTCCGCTTCTTATTGGCCAAAAAGGAAAAGGTGGAGCTTTTTGTTGCGGTTTTTTAAATATCATAATATTGTTTGACCGTTCCACACTGTGACCGCCGCCCCGTCGAATGACTGTCTGTCCTGATTCTGTGTACGTTTTTAATCCATAACCATGTGTGGTGTTATGTGCAGCACGAACCCGGGCGCGGCACAGGTGTATGAGATGACGGCGGAGGGTGGCGGCGCGTGCGACCCCTCCGGCGCGCTGGTGGCGACGCACCCGTCCCACCAGCCGCCCCTCCAGCCGCCGCTCCAGGCGCTGCAGCAGCCGGCACACGCGCATCACCAACACCACGATCCACGCAGGAGAAAAAACACACACTAGTGGGTATCTCGTCACCACACTCATTGTACGCACACTGATTGATACAACCACCGCAGTGTAGCCGCAATACTCGAACCAACTCTGTGAGACTGCTCCGTGTGAGAAGTGTATGTCTTTTTGTGAATTATTTGCCACTAATCTTTAAAACATCTGTACTAACTTCTGCGGTAGCATAGTTAATGTTAAAGGGGAGTACCTAAGGTTCCTTTTTGTAATGGAGTTTTGTAAATATTTGAAACCCACTTTAAATTCGGCTTCCATCTCTATTTATAAGGTCCTGTGAACCAAAGTGGCTTATTTACCAAAAAGGAATACTGAGATATAAAGAATTTTATTTTTAATATTTTGCCTAAGTGTATTTTAAATGTATATAAGTAAATATTTATTTGTTAAATTTAGCAAATAACAAGTCATAACTCTGTGTTTTATACATATATTTTTTTATCAGGGAGACCACTTTGGCTTTTTTTTTATTGTTGAATAAATAATAAAAGTGCTATATAACAAAATAACTAGATAACTAGAAGTAGAACTCTAAAACAATCATTTTTACTAAATAATTATAATGGAAGTAATCTAAACATCACGATCATTCTCATGAGTTACACTACCGGCCAAATGTATTTGCGCTCCCTATACCGTTGTCAAGAAATATAGTTCTTGTTACAAAAACATTTTCGTGTAAAAATCTTTTATACCTACTCTTCATTCATTAATATTTCATCAATTTTGACCAAGTCGCATATTTTATTGAAGTCACCATCAAGTATCCATTACAATATAATGCTGATAATCTCCGCACTAATGTTATTTTACTTCAAATTTTGAATTAATTTTTATCTCTCCGAAAAATATTGTCCACCCATCAATTATTGTGCAAATTTTGTTTAGTTAAACTCTTCTAAGCAACAGCTCATGTCTATTTAATACTTTGCTATTATAATAATCAGTGCTCGCTATTCTTTTGGAATTTTCCTACGTTAGGGAAAATATTTTTTTTGGACCGAGAAAAAATTCATACATTCCTATTTTTTACAAAAGACAGTAACAACACTCGTAAATTAAAAAAAAAACAAAGGAACGAAACTTCTAATGATTTTTTTGAAAATAAAAACGACAAACTTAACATGAAACTAGAACTACTCATTCTATGTATGACTTGTAGTTCTCATTTTGTTAGAACCCGTTAGTAGTTATCATATAAAGATGTTGTGTCAACTGATGGCTTCAAAAACTAATATTTTCCCCTCACCGAATAACCACGCTTTTGGAGTCGAAGGCACAACTTTAAAAAAATGCGTTATTTGATTCTGGATATCAAACTATACTTAGAGTGCTTAAAATAACATTTCAGTCTGGATCCAAATTTAACCCATTACTGCATAGTGGTACATATATGAACCAACCGATATTTTGGCTTATATTTCATAATTGAATACATATTTCATCGTTCTCTGCATCGTGTGTCTTATTTGTAACGTAGAAGTGTATGCGAAATCGGTTTAATGCTTGCTGTGAGCGCCCAGTCGAATTAAAATTTACGTCGAAGTTTTCAAAACAAGTTGTGACAGGTACAGTGAGTATTTTAAATGTCGCAAATGTAAAGTTAGTTTATGTTTTAATGACAAGAGAAAATTTTTCCATCTGTTCCATACGTTGTAACTCTTTTTAACCGACTTCAAAAAAAAGGAGGAGGTTATCAATTCTTCTGTTTTTTTTTAATGTTTGTTACCTCATTAAATAATAATGTTAGAATTTTCCTTAAAAATTGTTACTATTTTTCATTTCATGTATGTTGTGCCGTATTAGGACCAAACCAAAATCATTGAATATTTTAATAAAAATAAAAAAATAATATAAATAAAAAAATACGTGTCTTTTTATTTATTATTTTCTATCGCATATATTTTTTTCGACTCAAAACAAAAAATCATGCAGTAAGGGGCTAAAGATCTACATACGAATTTGTAGGCAACAGTTAATTTATAATAATACATTACAAACAATAAATTACTGCATAATGAAATGACTTAATCCATGTGATGTATTTGACATTTTATAGATTCAATAAATATTATTTCATTTCATTACTTTGTAGGAAATCACATAGGTCCATAATATGGGCGTACTTAACTTTTATTACGTTTTACCCAAAAAATGTTATATCACAAGCTTGTTGCTATGGTTTTAAATAATTTCTTACTAGACGTTCCAGTAATATGTAACGATAACAGCACTTCTGGCTTCTGATAACCGGTAAAAAATCCTTTAACACCTTTTTTACATTGAGGGCTTGTTCGAGCTGAGGGGCTCGTCACAGTACACATTTTACACGTTTTTACTCGTACGGTTTACTGGGCAGTAAACCCAGGTCTGTGCGCTTTCGTGCAAAAAATCCCTGTTTTCTCCTCTCCCCAATTTTCAGGGCATTCCACTCGCAATGCGGAACGGCCTTAATATCCTGGGCGTGGATATCCGCTGCGATCTTAATACAAGGACCCATATCGAGGGCATTATATCCGCCACTTCTCGCACGGTCAGAATCCTGAACAGGGTGCGCCGGTTTTTCACGCCCGGTCAGCTTTTCCACTTATACAAAGCGCAGGTCCGGCCAGGTATGGAATACTGCTCGCACCTCTGGGACTGTTCCGCCAAGTACCTCCTCGATGCCTTGGATGGATTGCAGCGGCGTGCCATCCGCATTGTGAATGATGCAGACGTTACAGCCAGCTTAGAGCCGCTACAGTTGCGCAGGGACATTGCCGCACTTAGCGTGTTCTACCGTCTGTATCATGGTGAATGCTCTGAAGAATTGTTTAACCTTGTTCCATCCTCTCCTTTCCTCACCAGAACCACGCGTGCAGGCATGCTAAGCTTTGTGGTCACAACAACCGCGGCTCGAACTAAAAAGTTCGCCAACTCCTACTTTTGCCGCACCATCAAGCTGTGGAATGGTTTGCCGGCTCATGTGTATGTGTGTGTGTGTGTGTGAGGATTCATGCGAATTTAGTCAACATCGTAATCGTTTTCCTTTTGGCGTTTAATGGGTTAGCCGCAAACATGTAAGACAAAAATTTACCTCACTGCAAGACAGGAAGGATGTGTCGATCAGGAGACGAATGATGGTCGCCTCACAACGCTTCACGCTCCGTATAGACAGCACGGTGCGTACCAACTGCTGAGGTGTTGTCAATTTCTCGATATTATAACGCGTTCATAAATCTATGTTAACACGCTAACAGTTTTTTTAGAATGTTATGGAGAATAATGTGCGCTCGGAGGTGTGTGACATTTATCATAGTTAAAGTTTATGTGAAGTAGTTGCTGTGAAAGCTACTATTATATTTATGTAATTTATTTGATAAAATATCTTCAATTAAACCAAAATACAATTCACAATTTTCATACTTTCAAAGTCAAACGCCATTGTCACTACTGGAGAGAGAGTAATGTGAGAGGCAAAGTAATCTCAGCCCATGCGACCTGGTCAACATTATAAAAAACCCAACGAAATGCAATTATTAATAAAACAAATTATATTATTAAATTCTATTACATCATATGAAGTTTTACAAAGTTTAAGCGTTTATTAGTTCGTTTATCGCTTGAACGCTCTCAGGAACTTATCACATGGAATTTAAAAAAATAATAATCGCATGTTATGGTTTGTAGTTTGTACATACCTTTCATGGAAGATATCTAACATCACGCTGTAACCCTTAGGAGGGGAGTGTAAAAGCGGTTTGGAATTATAGAGTTAACGCGACGGATCTCAGGAACTTACTACTCGGCTTCAGAAAAATCTTTCCTCAAATTACAATTTATTTACTAATTTACCTAACTTCATACGTAAGAGGGAAATAGTTACGATAAAGCAGAGTAAGTGTAAATTATTATTAAATGGATATGAGTGTCGTTTTCAGGGTTAAATGGGATGCTGATTGCGATAATGAAATTTTAAAGAAAAAGGAAGAGTAGGGATATGTGGAGTATGTGGATGAGGTGGGATAAAAGTATGCAGCAGAGGTGTTTAGAGATGAAGTGAAAGATGATAGAGGATTACATGGGTTAGGAGTTGTTAATATAAGTATAAAGTGTGAGTCATCTCTCATCTACAGGTTTGATTCCGAGTAGGGTTAATCTTATCGGGTTTTTCTATTATTTCTATTATGAGCATGGGAAACAAGGTGACCGTTGTTGACGCTATGGCCGGGTGGGTCGTTTGAGCTGTACACGCCATGAATGTATCTATTTTGGGTCTCGAGGATGTGTTGTATAATATATTGTAAGTTACGATGCAGTTTTAATTATAATAACCTTTTAAATAAATGTTAAACAATTAAAAAACCACTGTAGAAATAGACGGCGATGAACTGAATCCTGTTGCGCCAACCACATTTCTGGGCATTACGGTGGACGCAAAACTCCAGCAGGACCGCACATTCAACAATTGGCAAGTAAATTGAGTTCAGCGGCTTATGCAGTGAAGATCAGACGTCTGACTGACGAAGAAACGGCAAGAATTGTTTACTTTAGCTATTTCCATAGCCTTATGTCCTATGGTATTCGTTTGTGGGGAGCTGCTGCGGAAATTAATACTATTTTTGTTTTGCAAAAAAGAGCCATTAGGGCTATTTATCATTTAGGTCGCAGGGCTTCACTTAGGGAAAAATTTAAAGAAATAAATATTCTTACCGTTACTTGTCAGTTCATATACGAAAACCTCATGTGCGTCCAAAAAATCTTGGTGTATTTCATAAAAGTTTTGATGTTCATAATCAAAATACTAGGAACAAATTAATGCAGTCTTGTATAACACGTAACTCGTCTCCGGAAAATTAATAATTCTTTTATGGAGCAATGTATACCTACGCTTCTATAACAAACTTCCGAAGGGTATTAAGGAGCTTCCTTTGAAAAAGTTTAAAGAATCGATTAAAGAAAAACTATATTAAAAAGCTTATTATAAAATGTCAGATTATATTGAGGATAATAAGCCCTGGGAGTAAGTAAACTGATCAGAGGTTGCTGCAATTTGTATCGTTATGACTTGTGAGGTAAAATTAAATATAATATATAAAAATGTAATTATAATTTAAAATTATTATATAAAAAAAATATACGGTCCGACGGCCAATGGAGCAAACAAGTGTTGGAGTGGAGACCGCGCTTAGGCAAACGTAGTATAGGACGACCTGCAGCACGGTGGTCTGACGACTTGAGAAAGGTGGCGGGTAGCGGATGGATGAGGGCTGCTCACGACCGGGATGGTTGGCGCTTTCTTGGGGAGGCCTTCGTTCAGCAGTGGATGGCGATAGGCAGAGTATATATATATATATATACAATTATATATAAATGACATTTCGTGTTGCTGAAGGAGTTTCTTGCCGTTTCTTCTCCACAGCGTTAACACGTTTCGAAGCGGCAATAGTAAAAAAACAACTTAATAGTAACGATTCAAAAGTAGGTACTTAAGTCTATTTGAATAAAGGTGATTTTGACTTTGACTTTTGAAAATTGTATGCCTAAAACGTATAAATTTAATACATATAACATATGTATGTTATACCTATGTATAACATAATATGTATACTACTCGAAATTTCCATTCCACTATAATATGGTCGATATTCGACAACTAGGCGAACAACTTTACAAATAGGACAATTGATTTGACGGATGGTAAGAGTAAAGAGACATAATGTGGGCATCGTGAACATGTGAGTGTTGGTGTTGCAGCAGCGGGACGGAGGGCGGGTTCGAACTGCCGATATGCGAGGCGCCGCTGGCCGCGCCGCCCGGACCACTCGCGCCACACGCGCCGCAGATGCCCGCACCCGCTAACGCCACACGCAAACGGAAATCCTCCTCCTAGTGAGTACTGCCCTTACTGCCACTCATGCCTTACTACGCACTTTGCATACTCTGTTTGTATCGTACTACAAAAATAATCTTATTATTAATGTTTCTTGTTAATGCGGATTTCAATTTGTAGTCAGATTTTTTTTTCTTTTTTAACTTTATGACCCGGTGCAAGGTGCAGTGTGCCCACTAAGGTGGTCCTTATGTTTAGATTTTTGTTTTAATTATTATCATTTGATTTTATACCTATGATTATGAATTGCTAATATATTTAATATTGTAAATAACTCAGCCACATTTTTTTATCCAATTTGAATTCCACAAAATTTATGTGTACTTATTTGTTAAGTTGCCAGTCATTTAATAATTGTACTGCCTACTTTTAACAGATAATTCCAATTATTGTTTACACGCAACTTGTATACTTGAATAAGTTATTGTTATTATCTATTTAAGCTTGACAATAAATTGTGATTATCATTTACTTATGTAACTATCTGTTTAAAATTATTTTAATTGAAACATAAATTTTATTTCTTTTATATATTTTTGTTATTATGTGTGTATACTAATACACACACACCATATGTTTTTCTTAGGAATAGGGACCACCTAATGTACCATTCATACTCATCTTCACTCTATACTCTTGACTTACTTACAATTCAAATTCAAGATGCTATCTTTTCCGTTTGTTCGCTAAAATGGTCATGTACTGCATTACGGAGCGCACGGGAACCGGTCGTGACCTTTACAAATTTAAAATGAAACAATAATTGTTCATAACATTAAATTAAACCTGTTCTGTAAACCTACTGATGCACACGATCCAAGCTCGGAAGTGCCAAGGATACTGCTGACTGCGCAGACGTTAAACTATTTCGACTATGTGTTAGATATTCATGGATACTGCGTACTAGTGACTATCATTGGACTGACAAATGTATTCAACCCAATGACAACATATCGCGGGTTTGTCATTTCATTTTGGACAACAAAGCGGATAATTAATACGCTTGAAAAAAACACGCACATTGAATTAATTAAAAAAAACAAATTACAATTCTAAGCTAATGGTTCTCGTCTCGGCCAACCCTCGGGTTGCGGTGGTGGCAGGTAAATCCCACGGTCAACGTCCCAACCGGTATACCGTGCAAACGTTAATGCTGACTGGATCCCAAAATTCGCATACCAATGGATACCCTCCAGAGAATGTGGGATATCGCCGTGTGAGGATGACAATCGCCTATTAGGTATAATTCCTCGGCCCAATGCGCATCCGAGACAAAAAAATATCAGAAATAGGGAGTGCAGTTCGGATTGCAAAAAATGTTTTCGTGTTGAATAGCTAACATATTGAAGAAGGCTATAGACTGCCTCGTGGTCGCGGCACAAGAATGTGCCGTGCGATCTAGAGGTTCGATTCCCAGGTCGGGCAGTGTTTTTTTTAATAGTTGAAATGGAATAGGCGTTTGTTTTCCATCTCTCGTTTGTCACCTGATGGAAAGTGTAGATGAAGACGAGGGTGGTACACGCCCATCCAAAAGGAACCTGTTCACTCTACTAAGGCTCCAGAGTTCAACTTATCAGGAAAAATAGATCCAGGCACAGGTCGTTCCAAATCTTGGCGACTCTCACCAAAAACGATCGTATTGTAGTAGTGAGTGATATTGGGTTTTTCCATTTGGGACTGATACATACCTGGCGAAATGTTGGTGCAGAAATGCACATCTGCCTACCCCTTCGAGGAATAAAGGCGTGAGTTTATGTATGTACATGTATATGTCTCTATGCTGTATATCATCACGCATTCACGCCACCACAAATGAGACCGGAGCAGCAAAGAAAATAGCAAAAATGGAGAAAAAATCCCTTTTGAAGTCTATAATTATTCATACTGACTTGTGGACATCAGCTAGTGGTCCATAAGAACATTTCAGGCCATCATGTGTGTAATTTCGTACCGCCACAAGTGCACATGACGGCCACTGAGAGGTTATAGCCCATATGCTGGCGTAGGTTTTTTTTAGGGGCTCAATTCAGCGGAGCGGTCAAATGGTCCACGCACCGTATTGTAAGCCCGGAGACCCAGACACATGCCTTTCACAATCCCCGAGGTACAAAAAGACGGGCTCAAGGTTATTTTCTCTCGTTAAAACAGTTCTTCGTTCATCTTTTAATAAATTAGAACTTTTTTATTTGATTTATTTTATTATTGTTTATACTTCCAGTATTAACAACGTAAATGGAGACTATTTTTGAGTTCCCAATACTCGACTAGAACTTAGTTTGATCGCCATAGTACCCAATACCCAAACAACAGGTACTCAAGCTACGGGCTTGCCTATATTGGGATCTGTTGCTGATACTCAAAAATGTACTATATGCGCCATTTACAAAATATGAGGTACACCCTTCTCTATGTATCATATTTTTTATGATTATTTATCATATAGGTATTTCCAAGTGTACAATAAAGTGAAGTAAACAAATACTTTAAAAATAATTAAATTGCGTTATTACAATAAAATTTATTGAATGTTTTATGTTCGGAGGACACAATAGTAATGTAAACTTGTACGGCAGTCATGATGTGTGTTTGTGCACTCTGTGCAGTGGCACGGCCAGCGCGTACGACGACGACGGCGGCGACGACTCTCGCTCGTCTCGCACGCTGCCGGACAAGAAGTAAGTAGTGAGTGGGGCGCGGCACGGCCGGCGCTATGTGGGCGCTATGTTGGCGCGGTCGTACAGTGACGTGGTGTGTGCGCAGGCAGAACCACAGCGAGATCGAGAAGCGGCGGCGCGACAAGATGAACACGTACATATCGGAGCTGAGCGCCATGGTGCCCATGTGCGGCGCGATGGCGCGCAAGCTGGACAAGCTGACGGTGCTGCGCATGGCGGTGCAGCACCTGCGCTCGGTGCGCGGCGCGCTGTCGGCGTGCCCGCTGTCCGCGCGCCCGCGCCCCGCCTTCCTGTCGGAGCGCGAGCTCAACGCGCTGCTGCTGCACGCGGCCAGCGACTGCTTCCTGCTGGTGGTGGGCTGCGACCGCGGCCGGCTGCTCTATGTCTCCGCCTCCGTCAAGAACATGCTGCACTACGAACAGGTACGTGCACTGCTCCTATTCCTTGTTCTTAGAAACGTTGTCCGACACAAAACTAAACCACGACGTTGAACCTTCGACGTTGATATTTAGTTTTACCCAGAGACTGAGATTAGCTACCAATCGTCACAGGTCTTTAGATGTTGTGCCTGAATCTTGTAGAGATGCCAATATGCAGCCGATCCGAATAAACACAAATCGGCCAGACTCTTATAAAGTACCGATTAATCGTCACAATCTCCATGTTGTACAAGTTAGGGAGTTGATCGTTGATCAGTGACCACCACTACGGCCTTTGTCGCTACCGATTGATGTGTGGTCTTCTAGCATGCAATTTATATCGCTTGGGGGTGGCGATTGAGATGGCGAGGCTTTGAAATAGTTTTCGTCTCTCCAAACTTTCCGCATACGGTCTAACCGACAACCTGTCTTTATTTACGGCTCCCTTTTTTTTTTTTTTTTTTTTTTTTTTTTTTTTTTTTTTTTTTTCCTACGGGGAAAATCCTATTTACGGACGGTGTGTCGGACTCACCGGCGCCTTCCGACCCAGCATGGATGTTACCGCCCGTTGTCGGGCGGCCGCTGGCCAAATATCAATGCGCCGTAATACCGACTAAAAACCCCGCGACGGCCACCATCAGCGCATTCAACGAGACGGCCCCGGAATACCCTGAAGCCAGAGCTATGGATTGACCCGGGACCGCCTCTGCGCGGTGCCAAAAGGCACACCGAAGCAATTGTTACCCCTCGGGGGCCGCCAAGGTAGGGACGGCGGCCCCGCGTGGCCTCTGGGCGCCGGGCTAGATGTTCGCCCGGCGCCTCCTACGTCGCCTGTTGCGACGAGCGGGATCGGTCTGCTCCCGATCCCGCTCCGCGCTCTCCTTCTGCGAAATGACACGTTCGCAGAAGGAGAGCATAGCTTTCCACGACCTCCGGCTGCCGACCATGGCGGCGACCACGGTCGGCAGCGAGAGGTCTCTCCCCACGACCGCTACGAGAGCGCTGCGCTCCTCGTCCCAGGCTGGGCACTCCTCAAGCGTGTGCTGGGCCGTGTCCTCACGGCAGTTGCCACAATGGTGGCACACGGCGGTCTCCTCCACTCCGACGATGCGACACAGGTACGCACCGAAGCTGCCGTGCCCGGTGAGCACCTGCGTCAGCCGGAAGGTCGGCGCACCGTGGCGCCTGTCCATCCACTGCTGGAGGACAGGACGCACTGCCGCGACGGTCGCCACGCCAGCACTTGGACTCTCCAGCCTGGAACGCCACTCCTCCACGGCGGCGCTGCGGAGGGAGGCCAGCATGGCCTCGACCTCTCTTGGGGCCGGTCTCTGTCCGGATCGCCGGTACGCCTCCTCCCGCCAGAAGAACACTGACGAGAGGGACTTGGCGTCCAGCTCCCAGGGCAGAGTACCCGCCAAAACGCAGGCCGCCTCGTGCGAAATCGTGCGGTACCCTCTAACGATTCGCTGCGCCACCATACGTTGCGGACGATGCAACAAGCGGACACAGCGAGCGCCGAGGGAATTGGCCCACACGGGACACCCGTACAGGGCCATGGACCGCACGACTCCAGCATAAAGGCTTCGGCAAGGGAAGCCAGGACCATTAATGTTGGGCAGCAGGCGACCGAGAGCGCCCGCTGCCCGGACCAACTTCGGCGACAGCATCTCGAAGTGCGCACGGAATTTCCATCGACTGTCCAGAATCAGACCTAAGTACTTCATCTGGGAGCCGATGGGAATCCGCACGCCCTCCACCGTCAGGTGTGCCTCCGGCGGTGGCCTAGACCGAGGTCCGTGAAAACACAGAGCCTCGGTCTTGTGCAGGGCCACCTGGAGGCCAAGTCGCCGAATCCTGCCCACCACGAGTTCGGTCCCGAACCCGGCGAGCAGGGCGGCCCGCTGTGGGGTCCTGGCCGTCGCTGTCACCAACGTGTCGTCCGCATAGCAGACGACAGCGACGCCCCGAAGGTTGGCACCACGAAGCACCCAGTCGTAACCGATGTTCCACAGGAGCGGCCCGAGAACCGAGCCCTGTGGAACACCGCACGACACCGCCCGACGGTGCCACCCGTCGGCGCCCGGATACACGACGTACCTGTCACAAAAGTACGCCTGCACCAGACGCCGTAGGTAGGGCGGAACCTCGTGGTACCGCAGTGCCTCATTGATGCAGGCCCAGGGCATGGTGTTAAATGCGTTGGCGATGTCGAGTGACACCGCCACGACGCACTTGCCCCGAGACACTGCATCCTCCGCCTGTGCCCTGACTCGCAGAATCGCGTGTATCGTCGACCGGCCCCTCCGGAACCCGAACTGGCAATCTGCCAGGTCCGGGCCCGTGCTCTCCAGATGCTCGACGAGGCGCGCGTGCAAGATACGCTCAAAGAGCTTGCACACCTCGTCGAGCAGCACGATGGGCCGGTACGCCGACGGCGACTCTGCGGGTCGCCCCTCTTTCCTCAACAGGACAAGCTTGCCCGTCTTCCACCGCGACGGGAAGCTGCCCTGCTGCAGGCACGCGGAGAACAGGCTGCGGAGCCTCGTGCCCAGCGACTCGACGGCGAGCACCCAGATACGTCCAGGCACCCCGTCGAGCCCCGGGGCCGAGTTCTTGCCCCGCAGCCGAAGCACTGCCGCCTCCAGCTCTTCAGGCGACACCTCCGGGATATCCCTTGCCGAAACCAACGACGATGGCGCCGGTGGACGTGGCGCCATCGGTGGAGGAGTGAACTCCTCGGTGGCCGGGAACAAAGCCGCAACGACGTCCTCGACGAGGTCTGCCCGAAGACTCTCCGTCAGCGGGGGCGCCCATGGGCGGAGCTTGCTCAACGCCACACGGTATGGACGCCCCCACGGATCTCTATCGAGAGACCTCCGGGACTCCTCGTAAGCCGCGGCCTTTGCTCGTGCAATGGCCACCCGCAGCGCTCTCTTCGCCCCTCTGTGGAGGCCGTAGAGCAGCCGCTCCTGTTCGTCGTCGCCAGGTCGGCGGACCCGACGACGACGGTGCCTGGAGAGTCGGCGTAGCGCAGCCGCGCAAGACGCGCGCAGCTGCGAAAGCTCCGCCGACCACCAGTACACCTGGCGCTTCACCGGGAGGCGGGTGACCCGGGGCATCGACGCGTCGCAGACGCGCGACATCGCCACCCCGAACCATTCCGCCTCCTCCTCGACCCGCACCGGTCCGTCCGATACGGAGATCCACGCCTGAACAAGAGCGGCCTCTTCCGCTCCCTGACATCTCAAATCTTAAATAGTAATATCTTAGGAATTGGTTACGTTCCGCGACAAGCCAATGGAAACCAAGATTAGTATTACAAATAAAATATGCATTGTTGCTACTTTGTCGGCAAAACAAGTAAGATCTGTATGGATGCTACGTTCTATGTAGATAATCCTTAAAATGTACTAACAATAATATGAACAATTCCAAAAAAAGTTTTATAACAATTACTTGTTTCTTGGTACTACTACAACGATTACGATATTAATTTTAATAGTGATGGCCTCGAGGTTTAGGCGCGCGGTCGAGAATCTCGGCGGTCGCGGGTTCAAACCCCAGGCACACACATCTGACTTTTCGAAGTTGTGTGTATTCACAATGAATTATTAGGTACTCTTTATCAGTGAAGAAAAGCATCGTGATGAAACCTGCACACCAAAAAGTTCCTAGGAATTTCTTAGGTATGTAGTCCGCCAACCCGATTGGTACTTAATAATGATTAATAAAAAATCTTATATTTCGACAATTATTATTATTTACACAACGAGTTCATTTCTAGAGCTGTAGCAAACTGTATTCGGTACTGAGTAACGGGTGCGCCACCTAGTACCGAGTAACGAAACGTTACACACGAATTCATTTCGTTACTCGCATTTTTCATAGTATGGGTACCTACACTGATACACTCACACTGTTTCAAATCAGTTCAGTACCGTTGATGCGTGTATTTGATTTTTTGCCGATCGTATGTTTTACGCATTCGCGCGGTTGTTTTTTCTTTATTCCGCAAGGAACCGGCTAAGGTCGAAGACCATGCTGCCAAGTAGGGATGGGCGTTTTTTCAACGAACTAGTTGCATCAACCGTTGAATTTGTAAACCGCCAAATTCATAAGTCTGGTACGGTCTGATGGACCAGCAATGCGACGACGACAACTTTTGATAATTTAAGGCTTGTTCGACCATTATTGACGTTTGTTCGATTATAAAAACAATAAAATTCTTATTTATTAATTGTTGTAATATTAACATTTAAATTTCGCGCCTTTTGTTTTATGTCAAGTTTTACATTATCTGTGAATTACAATTAAAAGTTTTTTGATAATTACTAAAACAAAAGTAATTGTTTTATTAAAAACCGAACTTAAAAAAACAAACGACGAACAAACGATTGAAAGTAAAAAAATCAATATTCAAAAAAAGGGGGGCCAAATTTAGTGAGGCCTTGCTACTACTACTTACTAGATAAAAAATAATTAATGATGGATTTTTAATAAAACAATTACTTTTGTTTTAGTAATTATCAAAAAACTTTTAATTCACTTGTGATGTTCACAGAGCGGGGCGGAAAAGATAATGAAGCACAGATAATGTAAAACTTGACATAAAACAAAAGGCGCGAAATTTAAATGTTAATATTACAACAATTAATAAATAAGAATTTTATTGTTTTTATAATCGAACAAAAGTCAATAATGGTCGAACAAACCTTAATTGATCAAAATTAGTTTATATAAAAGATAAAATTAAAGATATCTAGAAGTGGGGGCCAACTTAAGGGTGATAATTTGTTAAATTAATTATAAACAAATAAAAGACGAACAAACAAATGTTACAATCGAACATTCACGAACAAACGACGAACAAACGATTGAGAGTAAAAAAAAAAATCAAAATTCAAAAAAAGGGGGGCTAACTTCAGTTAGGCTTCATTGTTGTTGTTTCAATTAAAATGTTTGACGGGAACTTTTATTTAGCCTTTCCACATTTTCGTTCCGTTTCATTCATAAAATTTTACCCTCATGCGCGCAAATAAGTATCATATTTAAAAAATGTACAATATTATTATAATAGCAATTGTTATTATTATGAACTAATAATAATAATAATTGGTTAATTCGTTTTTTTAACTAGTTAACCAACGCAAAAAAAAGATTACGTTTCGTTGGCGCAAAAACCTCAACGACTAATTCCTACTGCCAAGTCTTCAGTAACCATTCGCGCGCTTATTCGGTTAATTTAAAAAAGTACGTTACATAGAACGTTGTTTATAAGGTATAATCCTATCAAAAACATATTATTGTGAATGTGAAATAATTAAATAAATTGTAAGTGTAAAATGTAAGTAAATTGTTTTAATTACTTCTCAATATGGAATCCTCCAATAGAAAAATATCACTGCTTTTCTTGTGGATTGGAAGTCATTAGGAGAGGCCTGTGTCCAGCAGTGGACCTCCATTGGCTGATGAAGATTTATTTTTTTAGGAGAGGCCTGTGTCCAGCAGTGGACCTCCATTGGCTGATGATGATGATGATGATTTATTTTTTTAGGAGAGGCCTGTGTCCAGCAGTGGACCTCCATTGGCTGATGATGATGATTTATTTTTTTAGGAGAGGCCTGTGTCCAACAGTGGACCTCCATTGGCTGATGATGATGATGATGATTTATTTTTTTAGGAGAGGCCTGTGTCCAGCAGTGGACCTCCATTGGCTGATGATGATGATGATTATTTTTTTTTTAGGAGAGGCCTGTGTCCAGCAGTGGACCTCCATTGGCTGATGATGATGATGATTATTTATTTTTTTAGGAGAGGCCTGTGTCCAGCAGTGGACCTCCATTGGCTGATGATGATGATGATGATTTATTTTTTTAGGAGAGGTCTGTGTCCAGCAGTGGACCTCCATTGGCTGATGATGATGATGATGATTTATTTTTTTAGGAGAGGTCTGTGTCCAGCAGTGGACCTCCATTGGCTGATGATGATGATGATGATGATTCTTTTAATTTTATTTTACAGTTCAATTTACCTGCTACAATGGATAAGAAAAGAAGTAAACTATGGGGATTTTTTACGCAGACTAAAGACGATCAGGCAAAATGTGATCTTTGTAATTCGTTGTATTCAGTGAAAGGTGGCTCTACTACAAATTTAAAAAAGCATCTCATAAAAAAGCACAGATCAACCTATGAAACCATCATTCCGTGCTCGGTGTTAGATGCAGCAGTTCTGAAAGCTCCTACACCATCAACTTCAGCAGAATCTACTAATCCTGTGATTAAAACTAATGGAAGCAATTCGCAGCAGACTAAGTTAAGTGCCTTTATTAGACGTCCAGTAGCAGTGGTAAGAGAAAAAAAAATTAATGATTTAATTTTTAAAATGATAGTTAAAGACCTTCAGCCTTTTTCTGTAGTTGAAGACGCGGGTTTTCAAGATCTCATTAATTACTTAGAACTAGGTTACAAAATGCCTTCAAGGTACATATTAAGCAATACTTTATTGGATACTCAATACTCAGAAGTCCAAAAAAAATTAAAAGAAGAATTGGAGAGTGCTAAATATGTATCGATCACCACCGATGGCTGGACTTCACGAGCAACAACTTCTTACCAAGCTGTAACAGCTCATTATTTATTAAATTGGGAGTTGAAGTCTGCTTTATTAGGGTGTTTTGAATGTAATGAGCGTCACACGGCCGAATATATTAAAAATGAGCTGTATATGTTGCTCTGTCGTTGGAGCATACAAAATAAAATATTTGTCTGCGTAACAGATAACGCAGCGAACATGAAGGCGGCAATACAATTAACAAATTATAAACATTTGCCGTGTATCGCTCACACTCTTAATTTAGTTGTACGTACAGGACTCCAGGACTGTGGACTCTGGGAGCTGATAAAAAAAATTAAAGCCATTGTGGAGCATTTCCATAAGAGCCCTATAGCTACCAAGAAACTAATGGCAATGCAGGAGCAGCTGAGGCCTAAACAAAAACCATTAAAGCTTAAAATGGACGTAGTGACCAGATGGAACAGTACCTTGGACATGATTGAGAGAATCTGTTTACTTCAAGAACCTTTAGTAGCGTGTCTAGGAATCCTACATACACAATCCGGTAGAAAATCTTTCGGAAGGCGAATGGCAGACACTGCCAGAAATAATAAAAATTTTGAAGCCTTTCAAGCAACTTACTGAAGAAATGTCTTCAGAAAAAAAAGTAACCGTTTCAATGGTCCTGGCTTCGACAGAGAGTATGATAACAATTTTCCACAATTTAGATGCATATATTATTACAGATACAGGAAAGAAAATGGCTAATAAAATAATAACGGAGTTTAAGAGTAGATTCAAGAATTGTTACAGGCACCCAGTGTTATCTAAAGCAGCACTGTTAGACCCGCGTTTTAAGAAACTGGCATTTAGGTTTGATATATCAAGTTATGAGTCTGCCAAAGATGCATTGAAAACTGAGTTGCAAAACGAGATTACCAGCAGCAATAAACAGTCAATAGAACCTAATGAGAACGAATCGACGTTAGCTATATCTGGCGACACCGACGCTGATAACGACTCAATTTGGAAAGATTTTGACGCTTTGGCAACGTCAGCGTCTGCTTCGAATTGTATAGTTAGCAGCAGCATAATTACCATGAGGCAATATTTAGAAGAACGCATTATTCCTCGAAATGAGTGTCCTTTGAAATGGTGGCAGGCGCGGGTAATTCTATACCCCGAACTCTCAAACTTGGCTGAGAAATACTTATCAGTGATGGCTACCTCAGTACCTTGTGAAAGGACTTTTTCTAAATCGGGCCAAATATTAAATGAGAGGCGCAGCTCTATTCAACCTAAACGTATGGAAAAGATTTTATTTTTAAATATGAACCAGAGATTTTACTAAAATGGCGCGTCGAGCAAGTCGCAGATGTTAAATGTTAACGCTGTCCATAACAATTGCGGTATTATATGTTCAATTACATTCTAAGAAAAAACTATTTTCTTTGTTGTTTGTTTTATTTAAAATATGTTTTTTTATTATTATTATGTTTAATTTCATTCTAAGTACAAAATATTTTTGTTGTTGTTTTAATTGTTTAAACTAATTTTTATTTCATTTTTTATGTTTAATTTCATTCTAAGCAATACTCTGTTTATGGTGATTTATCGTTAGAACGTTGTTTAAATTTTATTGTCAATAAATAATTTTCGACACCTGTTTGTTGTTTTTACATTATAATCGGTGCATAATGGATGAAATTTAGAATAACTTATTACTTAAACACAAATCTGGTTTAAAATACGAAAAAGTAAAAAAAAAATCACCTTACGCAGCTTGGTATGTAATAATAAGTATCTGTGACAAGTATGTTTTCTACAAATTACCAATGTTGCGACGCCGCGACGTCATACGCGCACGCAATACGACTTGATTCGTTGGTCTAACATAACATACGAGTAGCATGTTATGAGCCATCAGAAGTAACGAGTAACGTAACGATACGATAGTAACGAGTACTAAGTGTTATAGTAACGAATACATACGTACGGGTACGCTTTTTTTCGTTACTTTTACACCTCTATTCATTTCACTTAGGATCTAATTCAACCTATAGATTTGATATCGGATAAAATAATTGCGTTTTAGTTATAAAAGCTACATCAATCGATTGTGCATTAATTTTTTACCGTTCTGTAGGCTTCAAAGAAGCAAAAAAATTCAAAATCATTTATTATGCGATTAGGTTTTTAATATTACTTCTACATTTATATACCAGATAGCGCCAGCATTTCCTAGATGATGATTGCTAGTTTTACAGTTTTTGACAGCCTCGTGGTCTCGTGGCACAAATTTGTATGATCTAGACGTCCCGGGTTCGAATCCCGGGTCGGGCAAAGTGTTATTGGGATTTTCCATTAGGAAATTCTTAGGATTCTGGTAATGTGCCCGAAAAAGTAATAGGTTTGCCACCTTACGTGGGACTGATACATTCCTGGCAAAATGTGGGTATATACATATGTATACTGATACCCGACAAGTTATTTTTAACTCGTCACCTATTAAATAAAAATGTTGTCTATTATGAAATAAAAAGCCATGAAAGTGTGTTAAATCGACGGTGTTATGTTTCAGTCGGAACTGCTGGGCCAAAGCCTGTTCGACATCTTGCACCCCAAGGACGTGGCCAAGGTGAAGGAGCAGCTGTCCTCGTCCGACCTCAGCCCGCGCGAGCGACTCATCGACGCTAAGAGTGAGTTCCTTCTCTTGTCATACGCTCTGCCTCGCGACACTACTGTACTACTGGGTGCCATTCGCGATCTCCATTACTATTGCTCCACGAATGTCGGTTATGTACGGGGCTCATTCACCTGTGCGTGTATTTTACGAGCGCAATGTACACTTGATGTTGCTCCATGTGCACTCCAATCAGCGACTCAGTGACTAAGTGAGTGACGCAATGTGTACCAATGTGGAAGCTCTGTTGTTACATTATTTGAAGCGGCTGTGCGCAGCGCGGAGGGCGACGAGTAGATATTAATGTGGGTGTTTGCGCAGCGATGTTGCCAGTGAAGCCAGACGTGATGGCGGGCGCGTCGCGGCTGTGTCCCGGCGCTCGCCGCTCCTTCTTCTGCCGCATCAAGTGCAAGGCGCCGCTCGAGCCGCCCGCGCACCCCACACACCCCGCGCGCGCAACACACGCCCCCCACCCCGCCATGCCCGTCAAGGAGGAGACGGAGGCCACTTCCAAGCTGCGCAAGAAGCAGTCCAACGAAAAGAAGTACTGCGTGGTGCAGTGTACGGGTGAGTGCCTGGGCGTCTCTCGCCGCACGGAGGCTGCACTCAAACAGTAGTATGACTTGGTTCGCGCGCGGTGTGCAGGCTACTTGAAGTCATGGGCGCCGGCGGAGATGTCGGAAGGGTCGGCCAGCTCGGTAGAAGGCGTCGAGGAGACGGAGGCGTGCAATCTGTCGTGCCTGGTGGCGGTGGGGCGCGCGCTGGCCGACCTGGCGCCGCCGAGCCCCGCGCCCAGCGCCGCCGCGCCGCCCACGCGCCGCCTGCAGTACGTGTCGCGACACACCATCGACGGCAAGTTCCTCTTCGTCGACCAAAGGTATCGTTGCAACGTAACATGTTAACTTTATTAAATACCCCTATGAACTGTGCTTACACTTTACGACGGGAACAATGAAACAATAGCAAACGGTATTGGCCGCTACACGGATGTGTTTGATGTTGAGGCGAGGTGTGTCCGCGACAGGGTGACGCTGGCGCTCGGCTTCCTGCCGCAGGAGCTGCTGGGCACGAGCCTGTACGAGTACGTGCACGGGCCCGAGCTGAGCTCGGTGGCGCGCACGCACAAGTCGGCGCTGCTGCAGCGGGACGCGATGCACACGCCGCCCTACTCCTTCCGCCGCAAGGACGGCTCCTTCGCGCGCATACAGACGCACTTCAAGCCGCTCAAGTACGCGCTCGCCATCATCTCCCACCTCATGTCATGTCATACCAAATAACCCCGCCACGCAGGCGACATTCATTATTTGTAGCAGTCGTCGAGAAAAACAGCGTGTCACTAGTTACATTGCGAGCAGTTGAGTTCTATAGAGCTTTTAATAATCTGAAGCGACATAAAACGATAAATTTGATTAGATTGTGATCGTCAGACGGCGTGTTGTACGCTTCAGGAACCCGTGGACGAAGGACGTGGAGTGCTTGGTGGCGAACAACACGGTGGTGGTGGAGTCCCCCGCGCCCGCGCAGCCCGACGACGCGCAGCCCTCCTTCGACATGTTCAAGGAAAGTGAGTGCCGCGCACGTTCACTTGCACCCTCGCGCCCACGCGCCCACGGCCACCGTGCGGCTCCCTTGCTCCACAATACCAGTGCATTTATAATGGTGCATGCATTATCATTCCTAAACATTTCCAAAACTCGTATCTATTTGTGTTTTAATGTTTTGTTTTAAGAAATGACTAATTAGCGAGCCCCGACGTGTGCCCGCACTACGTGCACTAACCTGTGTTGTTATGCTTGGATGTTAGTGCGAGCGTGTGAGACGGAAGCGCATCGGTCGGAGTGCCAGGGCGTGGCTGATTGTGCGAGGATGTGGCAGGATGTGGCAGGGAGTGACAGGACGCGGCAGGGTGGCGGTTGGGATGATGTAACGTGTTGTGCAGCGCAGCGCGGCGGCGAGGAGCAGGGCGCGCCTCCCGGTCACGTAGCTAGTGCGCTTTCAGAAGCCGATTTAGAAATGCAGCGACTGATTGACTCGCAAGTGGAGTCGCACAAGATCGGGAGCGCCATCGCCGAGGAGGCGCTGCGCCGCTCTTCCCCGGAGTTCTCGCCGGACCTGCCGGCCGACCTGCTGCAGGACGCCGTGTTCACGCATCAGGTTTCCGTTCATTTCTCTCTCTCTCTCTCTCTCTCTCGTATGGGAAACAGCAAAACGTGAATATTTATGCAGTACTGATGGAATATTTTAATAAGTCAATTATTTCCTTACGTCGAAGAACAAAGATGATATTTGCACAACCACAGGTAAAAAACAATTTGGTGGATGTAACTAATTTCGCAGTCAATAATAATAATAATAATTGGCATAGCACTTATTAAATAATTAGAATATATGATCCCACGGCCAATATGTGTGCAATGGTGCAGTACAGTGGTTGCGTGCGCAGGCGTCGCTGGTGGACAACATCCTGGGCGTGGAGCTGGGCGGGTTCGCGCCGGTGCGCAACAACGTGCCGCTGAGCGCGGCGGGCGCGGCGTGCTCGCCCCCGCCGCCCGGCGCCGCCGCCCCCCCGCCCGCCGGCACGCCGCCGCCTGCTTCGCCGCCTCTGCCGTCCCTCGGACTCGACGGCAACGGCGAAGCCGCCATGGCCGTCATCATGAGCCTGCTCGAGGCGGACGCCGGCCTCGGCGGCCCGGTCAACTTCTCTGGCCTGCCCTGGCCGCTGCCTTGAGCTCGTTCCACCACACAGACACACACACACACGTAGATAATTGATGCCGATGCCGCCCGCATTGATAGCATATGTTCTACTTTAACAAAATATTATACAACACGCACCGCTAATTCTTTACGGAATGGTGTAGTGTTAATATAATATAATATATAATGTTCTCCAAAAATATAACCTCCTGGATCCCAATAAGAAAAAAATTACGCTGCTATAATAGCCGATAGTACTTTATAAAGAAATTAGCCTAGAGTCCTGAATCTTCTGTCGCTTGTATTAAGGTCTAAAATACCTCAATTATTAATGTCAGGACTTGACACGGGCGTCTATTTAGTTCTTTCTACAGGACGCAGGGATCCAGGAGGATGTACCTACGTACGTGTGATACATTCATATTCCATAATTTATGTAAATAAATTTGTCAAACCCAAGCTCTGCTCCTCTTAAATATAATACAATACTGAATAGCACAGTATCAGTAACAAGTCCAAGTGATGGTGTCGAGCGCATCGGCCGCACGCAGCAACGTTCGTCGGGACCGCTACTGACGAACGTTTCCTTGGCTCCCTCAAAGTCAAATCATATATTTAATTTTTAGTGTATAGTGAACCATGTGCAATGAAAACATAATAATGTTAAATATAAGTCGTTCACGTTAATTTTTCAATTGTAACGGATCCGTTGGAGGGGAAGCGGGGGGAGCGAGTGCGCGTAACGTCGCCCCCTCCCCCCGCCACACACAACGTACACACAAGTTACCTCTAGAGGTATGTGATATAAACTGGTTCGGGTCTATTTTAATTTGTTATGTAATATTTGTTTATGAAACGAATTTGGATAAGTAGGCTAGTTGTAAGAGTACCCGCCGAGACTCATCCCAGCGCCACAGCTCCGACCGTAATGGTTGTTGTAGTGTTGTGAGCACGTTACGTTCGTGACAGGCAGCTCGAGGTCCAAATACGATACTGGCCGGGCGCCGGCCGCCGCTGCAACCACAGAACAGCTGAATAACATTGGAACCGAAATATATAGTATTTCGTATGGAAATGAGTGTCGCCGCTCGTCTGTCACCTGTTCATTCTAATACAAACACGACCAATGATACAAATTTCAAACAAAAATGAAGGGCTGCTATTGGTTGTCACACATTTGTAAGTCTTTATATTACCCGCAAGCCGAATTACTAAGAAGCGTGTGTGTCTAACATATGATAGTGTAATCGTAGGTTCAGCACGCTCGACATGCTGCCGTTATCTTTCTAGTCTTATTCAACTGTTCTGTCGCTGCAACACTACACACACTCGAAACAGCGAACTAACCACAGAGGAACTAACAGTTTTTAGTTAAGTTGTAAAAATTATATTTGTTGTTTTCATTATGTTTAGTTTATTCTTATTAAAATAATAAATTGATTCGGACATTGGTGTTTTTATTGATGCTGTGCATTTTGTTCGAGGCGGGGGCCGCTGCGCGCTTATTCAATCAACTTTTAAAATTCTCTTTTCTACTTTATTGCAGCATCGACAGGTTGTTATACATCTTTAACAAAACACAAATAGTGAAGCGACAACCAGTGTTGCGCCGCGCGTTAGCTTGTCAATATATTTTTATGCGATTGAATAATATTCAATTGGTTAATTAATTTCCGGCTCGTGGCGTCGGGCTCCGAGTTGCGAGGGCTTCACGTGTTTGTGTCACTCGGCGGCGGGGTCACTCCATGGCGTCGCCGTACTTGTTGGTGGGGGACGGCGGCGTGAGCACGCGCGGTGGCGGCGCCGCGACCGCGCCCGCGCCCGCGCCCGCGCTCGGCTCCACTCTGACACGCACCACGTTACCGACATTAGCTAACAATTCTTGTGACGAACAGTATACTCATTTGAAAACATCGACATAAGGGCACGACACATTCTTAATAATACGTGGCTTATTTTTTTAAAGAAATTCATTAGGTAAAGTGCAGTACCTGTAGGGGTCCTGTTTTAGCTCTGCGTAAGTGCCCCTGTTCTTGCGGCGCAAGTCGTCATAAGACAGGGGGGGTCGCCCCGGCGCCGCGTCCTGTCCTCTCATGTCTGGCGCTCCCGCGGCTCCCGCAGCTCCTGCACATGCACACTGCACTATATACTCGCGGCATGCAATAAATTAACATTAGCCAACTAAAGGTGAAAAGAAAATGACGTAGAAACAGTAAATAGATGGGCAGTTTGCAGCCGCGCGTACCGTCGTTGTCGGGGCGGTAGGCGTCGTCGCTGAACAGGGGCCGCTCGGTGTCCAGGTCGAGCGAGCTGCCGGGCCCCGCGTCCGAGTAGATGTCGCTGGGGCCCGCGCCGAACATCGTCGGCGCTTGCGGCTGCATCGATGCCCTGGCGAAATACATTTACTGCCTCATTGTATTGACTAACGGCTGTGCCACCTACGATCCACAGATGTACATAGCCATCGGGAATAGTAAAACACATTCGCTGCGCACCCTCCTATCTTTCCGTCCCTCCTTTCGCGTAATAGCTGTCCGATGTAGCTGCCCGGCAGCGCCATAAGTTTCTCGGCACACGCCTGCTGGTACGATAGCTTCCCCAGGAAGTATCCCACCACAACCGCCAGTGACACCTTCGGGAACGCTCCGAAACGTGGGTTCGGCTTTAGATGACCTGAAGTGATCACAATAAAACGTTAGACGTTACGCCGCCGCGCCGCCGCCACACTTACTATATAGATATGTATGCAATCACATTTTTATATATTATTTTATTAAATGTTCGAGATTTTCCAATCATTGAATACACCATGTCGGTGTCCTGTTGATCTGAGACATGTATGGCTGGGATAACACTGAATTATTCCTTCATCATTGACATTAACTCATTACAATTAATGTTAACGATAACCGATGGAACTGTACAAGCAATGTGGTAACCATTCAACCAAGTATTAACCATTAGCTATAATTAAAAATAACTAAATTATTAATTAAAAAAATATTTATTTATTTTTATTATTATTTATTAGTGTACAATAAAGTGTTAAATAAAATAAAAGGTGAAGCAATTACAAAAGCATTTTATTACTTCAGATTACGAAATACATTAACTATGGCTCTTTTAAAGCTATGTTGTGTTAGGACACAAACAAATCGTGCCCCAGGATGTACACAGGCGAAATGCCTGTAAATAATAATATTTAAAATTAAATATACATCGGTTTTAATTGTGTCTCAATCTAGAACAGAATCTCTCACAAAAAACGATTATATAAATTCATTCTATAGAATAAATACCTAGTTGCTAGGTAAATTATAAAAAAACATATTTTTGCGGCTATTAACATTAATATCTAATCTTATTATTCATTAATTCTTTTTTCGTCGTTTCACGGAACAAATGAAACTGACGCTTCTAGTGGGCGCTGCGTTTGGCGCATTTTGCCAATAAATGACGCCAACGTAATATTATTAAAAAATAAGGACAATTTTTACACATATAATGTAAGATTAATAGTACTTAATATAATGTTGATATTTACATTATAAAAGACATGTATAAAAATATGCATACTAAAATACCTCTAACCTAATAAAAGATATTTTTGATAAAAAAAATTAATATTTAGTATATATGTACCTACACCAGATTAAAAAATAAAACATGAGTATTTCAACGGTGCACACTCTTGGCACAGTCCCATAAAAATTTTAGATTTAGATTTTTTTAAATGTTTAACAAGTTAAAATTGCAGGTACAAATTATTGCAAATTATGATTTGCTTGATAGAGGACTAAGCAATGTTTATGAATAAACTCACAAGGAGACCCTACGACGTGTGGGTCGGGGATTTCCATGATTTTTGGTGGGCGTGGTAGAGGGGCCCGAGGGTATCACAACTATATGTCGGAGGAAGCTACGAGTGGATTTGATTGCTGTTACATGAATAATGTACAAACCTTGTTTGATTTCATTTCCTTTTTTTTTCTAAAATTCTTTAGTTTTGTCCTCTAAATTTAAGAACCTTACAAATGTAATAAAAGAATATCGTATTTGATGTAATGACCAATCAGAGCAGAGAACGTGTGGAAACACGTTCTAGAGCGGGGTCGAGGCAACGCCATATTTTGACTGGCGGACAGTTGTGTATAGGATTGCCACCTTTTTTTTCGCATTTAAAGTACATTCGTTGGTATAGGTAAGAAAAAAAAATACATGGTATCAAAATAAAGTACAATTTATTTTTATGTTAAAAAATATTTTTTTGTTTCTTTTTGCAGTAAGTATTAAATTAGTATCTCTACTAAACAATTGCACAGCATCTTTACAGTGTATATTTAACTTAAAGTTAATAAGTTTTTTTTTTTTTTTTTTTCTATTCAAATTCAGAGAGGCTTTGTTTGTGTCGTCTCGTCATTTGCTATTTATCACAGGAAAAACTCTTTCTGTGAATGCTGATGTGGCGGGAATTGATAATAGAAGTGAAATTACTTTCATTAATGGTTAGGTTGCGTTTAGAAATAGTTAAAAACGACTGCTTATGTGTTGTGGCGCTGGCAAATATCGAGTGGCGACTATGATTCAGAACCAATTGATTGTTTAATGGAACAATACGTCCAACTAACCTTTTTAAAATCAAATGTGAAATAAAGTATTTTTAGTGAAAATTATATAATAATAGACATACTGCATAAAACGAGCCCATGTCACGTAAATTGCACGTAAAAAATACAATGACATTTAGTAAAAAAAGAGTATTTAGTAAAAAAAGAGTATTTAGTAAAAAAAAGAGTATTTAGTAGGCATGCATGCATGTTATATTAAAAAATCTGTTTCAAAAGTGCACATAGTGCAACAGATATCATTTGAAGAGAAAAGTGTGTTCCTTAACTAATATCAGCATTGCCATTACATTGACTTAATTTTATAGCACTATGATTTGTTACATATTCTTAATTGCAAAGAAGAACTTCTAGGCTTGTTGTGATGTGATGTTGCAGAAATATTTTACCAGACAAGTTAAAAGGAAAGTTTTTAATATCTGAAACTTAAAGCCTTTATTTAACTTCAACAAAATAATATTATTACTACATTTGATAACAATAATTAGTCTTAATTTTTTTAACATGTGTAATTATTTTTTTATAAATGTATAATTAATGCAGTTTAAAAGAAGAAATTTTAAAATATTTTATTGACATCAAATAGTATGTAGCATGTTAGTTAAAAATGCCTTTGGGAATTAAAAGCACCCCTGACCATGTTATAATCAAAGCTTTATCAGAACTGACCTTTCTGTACAGCTACATAAGCAGATAGTCCCAGGGCTGTACCCAGTGGCATACATCTTTGGAAAAAACTTTCTCGGTTGCACTCTGCTAGTACACGCATTTCATCTTGAGAAAATTTGTGAGGTGCCATCTGAAGTTATACAAAGCATGTTAAGAATTATGAATTATAATAACTACATCAATAATTAGCACACAATGTTTTGCAAATTGGGATAGGTCAAGTACACAATCAAAATGTTATTACACTTTTTTTAAGGTGGAACTTTTTTCATTGTTAATCAAATAAGTCAACATTAAATAACCAAAAAATTTACAAGTATGTGTGGTGCAATCTAAGAGGGCCCATGTTTGATTACATGGTCGGGCAAAGTGCAAATGAGTTTTCCATTAGGAAATTCTCAATAGCAGCACAGAGTCTGGCAATGTACCCAAAAAAAGACAATAGGTCCGCCCATTCTACATGGAATGAAAACAGTTGGCAAAATGTGGGTACAAGAGTGCACTTTTTCCTATTCATTTGAGGAATACAGGTGTGAGTATGTCATCATCATCAACATCAGAAGCCTTTCTTCCGTCCACTGCTGGACATAGGCCTCTCCTATGGCACGCCACTGGGCTCGATCTTTGGCCCTCCTCATCCAACCCCTGCCAGTCGCAGTCTCCACTCCAGAATCCGTTTCCCGCCAACATGAGTTTTAAAAATTTTAATTTCTTGCTAATACACTGGTTACACACATAAAAAGTGCTTGAGTATAAAACCAACAAAATTTCAAAGTCAGTGATATCCTATAATTCGAAAAGCAATTGTGAAATAAGAGTTAATAGGTCACTTCATAGTTGTCAGTTAGTTGATGTTCTTATAATTAATTAATTAATGTAGCACTAGTAGAACATCTTGTCGGAGGACGTCCCACGCTGCGCTTTCCGGTACGTGGCCTCCACTCGAGAACTTTTTGGCCCCATCGGCCATCAGTTCTCCGCGCTATGTGCCCGGCCCATTGCCACTTCAACTTGCTAATCCGCTGGGCTATGTCGGTTACTTTAGTTCTCCTACGGATCTCCTCATTTCTGATTCGATCTCGTAGGGAAACCCCGAGCATAGCCCTCTCCATAGCTCGTTGAGTGACTCTGAGCCGTCTAATGAGGCCCATAGTGAGAGGCCACATCTCAGTGCCGTATGTCATCACTGGTAACACATAACTATCGAAGACTTTCGTTCGTTCAGGCACTGATGTATTTTGGACGAGAAGACGTCGGGTAATTTCCCGAACGCTGCCCAACCGAGTTGGATTCGACGATTGACCTCTCTCTCGAAGTTGGACCTGCCTAACCGGACCACTTGTCCCAAATAGACATATTCGTCTACCACTTCGAGAGTCGAGCCCCCAACTGCGATCGGGGTGGGCACAACATGGACATTCGACATGATCTTCGTCTTGTCCATGTTCATTTTAAGACCCACCTGTTGAGAGACTCAATTGAGGTCTTCGAGCATAGTGCTAAGGTCTTCCAGCGATTCTGCCAAGACTACAATATCGTCGGCAAACCGAAGGTGTGTGATATACTCGCCGTTGATGTTGATGCCGAATCCTTTCCACTGCAAGAGCTTGAAGGCGTTTTCCAGCATGGCAGTGAACAGTTTCGGAGATATGACATCTCCCTGTCTCACGCTTCTCTGTAGTGGAATAGCCTTTGTGTCATTACTAATAGTTATTTTTATATAATCCTACAAGTTTGTTTGAATCTCCAAACATATTTTTTTTTACCCACTCATGCAACTAAGGAAATTGACATAAATGTCTGGCACATGGTCTAGAAAGTAGACTAATTTACAGAAATTTTTTTGACCTGGAAAATCTCTAATAGGTATGTATACAGGACTCAACACTACACTACTTAGGTGAAATTATAGACTCACAACAGCAATCTATATATTGACAATCTCATAAGCCACATTTTACACATGATAAATTTGGAGAATTTTCTTGAATAGAATTAGTTAATACAAAGCTAGTAAACAGTAACTGTCCCTCACTTACACATTTGTTTGTCTTATGTAATATTTCGTGGGTAGGCCTTCGTGCTGACACCACGTTAAACATTTCCATAAATTGATGATGACACGTCGCAAGCACACATACTGAACCCATACCCTCGCTACATGATACCAACTTGAATGGCTTCAAATTTTCAATAGGGAATAATAATTCAAACTATTTTCACACAATAAATACGGACACAAAAATAACCTTACCGGCATTTCGGATTGGTTTGTAGTTTGTTGTTGAGGTGCGTATGGCGGACCCATCGGACCGCCCTGGTAGCCGAAATTCCTTGGCTCGTTCATTATCACACTATTTCACTATATTGCCGAAATTTTTATTTTCTTCAAAACACCCGAACGGATATGTCTGTTGAGACATTGACAAGTGACAACTGACAATTGACATATCGCGTAAGGAGATGACAGCTAAGGCCTAAATGCAATGTTGTCATATTAAATTAATTAGCGTTTAGATTATCATAAAGCTAGTAGAATAACTCTGCGGTTCAATGGTTAGCAGTAGTCAATACAGTAAGTACCTAGGTAGGTAGGTACCTATTATTGTGAAATGATATACCTAGTAGTTAAACACAAAGTCGGTAAATAATAATAGGTATTTATTCTATTTTATTAAACAACATCTCAGGAGACAAAACATTTACTTCAATTTAACAATTTAATATTCCTAGTTAAATTTCATATGATAAATTATTAATTAAATAAATAAAACTAGCGACGCTTATTTGAATTTGCAAGATGGATTGTTTTCTGAATGATGTTTTCTCATAACATTGCCGAGATAACTGTTGGCAGGCAGGTTACGAAGCTTTTCATCACAATTCTTTATGTGTGATAATCGTCCACAGCAATAGCCCAAAAAAGCTGCTATCATTACTTTTGGCACTGCACCAAAATGTGGATTTCTATTCAGGTATCCTAAAACGAGAAAACATTCATAGAAGTAAGAAGGTTTTGGAAGGAACGTCACTAAAAGTCTTTCAATTAATCTGATAGCTCTTACTTCTATGAAAATTTTCATAGCGTCCCTGCCAACCTTCCTACGAATTAAAAGG
The DNA here is from genome assembly GCA_907164795.1 of Hemaris fuciformis. Classification (NCBI taxonomy): domain Eukaryota; kingdom Metazoa; phylum Arthropoda; class Insecta; order Lepidoptera; family Sphingidae; genus Hemaris; species Hemaris fuciformis. The sequence continues at coordinate 25,393,741 of OU015431.1, forward strand.
CTTACCATATCTGATAGCAGCATATGTGACGGTGGCGAGTAGGGTGCTGAACGGAAGGCATCTCTGGTAAAAACTCTCCTTATCACACTCTTCCAGCGCTTTCATTTCATCCTGTGTGAATTCATAGTAGCGCTGCAAGTAATATCACAATGAGCAATATTAAAAGATTTATTCTCTGTGTAACGCAGACTGATGTATAATCAAAGGGTTGAAGTACCAATGGATGGGTTACGTTGCGAACAGCAGGACACGCCTTCGTGGTGCGCGACTGAGCGTAGCACCCGCAATCCTCGTCTTTCTTTTTGTCATCTTCATTCTTGTTTTTCCCACTCATTACGTAAGAGTTGAATTGTGTCACTTCATTTCGCAATGGAATGAAATGATGGACTCACATTATTAATTTGAATTATTTTTATAAAAAAAAATTAACAAGAATTTATCATTGTATCAATGTCGAAGCCGCTGACAGAGTCAAAACGTTTCACGTTTGTTTTTTACTGTCATTATTTTATCCGTTTTATTGAGACACAAATATCGCTCGGCACGTAAAAAGTTTTGTAGATTTCACTACGTCATCTTTGAGATCGGGATATGCATTGCGTGTACGTCACAACAGTCACATCGAAATGGTTTGACGTCAAATTCTTAGTTACATTTGTTGAATATGCAGCTTTTTTTATATATGACATACCACAGTCATCGTCGAAGGTGTTTACCATAAGACCTAAAGATAATTTTACGCTACGGGGCAGGAATAAGAGGAACGCAATGCGCATGGCGCGTGCGGCCCTGGTCGCGCTGACATGGGCAGCAGCAGCGGCTGCAGCATCTGCGGCGCGTTATGTCGACTACGCGGGAGTTAAAATGCCACACTACGGTCCTGGAGACTATGAGATCGCTCACGAGCCGGCACAAATGATCCCTGGCGCTGAAGACTACCACGGCCGGTCACCAGACGCCTCTGCCTCTTTAGACTATAAGTTTGAAGATGACGCTCGTGGTAAATTTTAAGATTTACCTACATATACATACTATAACTAAATTAATTTTATACTGCTTGTTTAATCTCCTTCGTTTTCCAGAAAATACAGAAAGACCGTTAAAAGTAACAGACGACCGAGATTCTAGGTCAGAATTCGCACGCAGATACAGGAAACTTGATCGTTTCCATGACGATGAAACGATTTATGATCCGGCGCCTGAATCGATTACGAAAGAAAAATTAAATCGACGCTCCCTGGTGCATCGTCCTCGACTAAAAAACAGCAAGTCTCGAAAAGACAATTCACCTCAAAAACGATTGATTATGTACAGCCAAGGGAAAAGCGACCCTGATGATCCTGACATGGATAGCTTCGAACTGAATAGAGATGGGATCCCGGAGGATAGCTTAAAAGAAATTGACGACGTGCTTGATAGTTATGAACATACTCAAGCTACAGAACGGATTATTCGACGAAAACCTCGAGATCGACTCATGAGGGAACGAATGATGGATGGAGGTGATACGAGGGATAATGTATTAGAACCAAATCGACGGATGAAACCCGAGGCTAGAAGAGAACCGGATTACGGACTGCAAGAGGAGGACAGGCCAAGGATTAACGATCAATGGAAGCAGGAACCTTTCCGGCCCGTTATGACACCTATGGAAGAAGCCAACACTCAGAGCAAGCAAAAGTCTAATGCTCATGATAACTATGGTGATTACTACGACATGAAGAGAGTCCACAACATCAAGAACAAACTGCCAATCCTGCTGCGTCGCACTTCAGGTATGCATTAAAGTGATCAATTTAGTATCAAATCTTTACAGCGTCACGCTATAAATGATGATAGATTACGACAGATGATAACACTGGAACAATCTGTTTTATCATCTGTCGTTTCATAGGACTGTTATGTTATATACAGTTCTTGCAATAGTTTCAACCTGATTATACATAATATGTTAGGGAATGTTATCTCTGATGTAACACAATAGTGTAAGATACGCACTCACGTCTACATTTTGCAAAAGGATAGTCAGAAGTGCATTTCTGTACCCACATTTCTCTAGGTATGTATCAGTCCCACGTAATAGCGAGCCTTCTGCCATTTTTCTGGCACAATCCATACTCAGAGTTGTTACTTAGAATTATGAGAGTGGTAATAATGTATGTAGGTACATACATTATGCGCATCGTCATATTGGGACTGATTCCAAAGGCTTGGAAAATATGGCGTTAACTTAAGCCTTGTGTGTGCTCAGCGAGGGTGACACCTCCAACGGTTACCAGCATCGGCAATGACCTCGACGCGATATGGACTCGCCGAAGTGCCGTACCATCGCCCCCAATTCCTGTATTGGACGCTCTTTCTGTCGTGCCATTGCCGTCTCCTAGCGTCGTTGCTGACAACACGGCGAGTACAGTCGAATCTAGACGGGTAGCAACGTCAAACGCGTCTGAAGAAATGTCTTTAGCTGAGAAGTCCAGGCTTTCTATTTTGAAGAAGGCACAGAGGAAAGAGAGTGTTCGAAGCAACATATCAACATTGAAACCACCAGTGTTGCTACAGGTGACAGACAAACGTCTAACTGTGGTGGTGGTGGAACCACCTTCATCGGAGGGACCGTGGATGAGGGCACGCGAAGTGACGCTTGATACGCCTGAGAGAGTCGATCGAGCTAAGCGACTCATGAGGCATAAGCTCGTGGCAAAAGCCAAAAATATTCAGGAGCTTACTGACAATTGGGACGATATGATCTGCGACTACATTGACGTGTCGCTGCTAGACGGCCAGCCGCGACAATCGGCTCTGTCGGCGGCGGCCGCGCTCCTGGTCGGACTCCTGTTTGTGTTGTGAACTCAGGTTTTATATCTGTCAGAATTTAAGACGCCATGTATATTATCAATAATAAATCGCATAATAGTTGAATATAATTTGTTTTTACATGTAAGTAATACCGCTTTAAGGGAACATATTAGGTACATTGTCAAATGACGTTCTAAAGTTCTGCAAAATTAACTGTGCAACGGAAACAGAGCACTGTCGTCTGTGTTATGAATATTACACATAGCCGGACCTTTAAATGTCAACATATGCCAAGTGGTGAATTATGAAGCGTGACTCGGTTCTAACACAAGGACATAATAGCAGGCGTAGGGGGCGAGGCGACGGCGAGCTCGGCGGCCGCGGTGGGCTTGGCCAGCTCCTCGTCGAGCGCGGCCGAGCGCGAGCTGCACGCGCTGCTGGCGCCGCACCGACAGCGCAAGGAGGCGCTGCGTCTCCCGCCCCCGGCCAGGCTGCGCACACTTCCCACTTTCGCACCGAGCGTCGTCGATGAACAATTCGATCACCAGTGGAATGAATTCATTGTCGCCAACAACTGTAGTCACATAAGACTTGACCTTCTTCTTGCTTTTTTAGTTTTATTAAACGATTTACAAAGATATAGCAATTTTTAAATTTCTTACGTTTTATTAGTATTTACCAACATACATCAGCTTACTAAGGAGAAGTTTAACTTACCAGCAGACGAGGTTGCGAACGAGGTCCTCCGACGCCACCAATATGAATATAAATCATTCAGCATCTTCGAGCGTTAGTTACACTGGTATTAGCGTTGTGTCGATAACGTAAAATTAATCAATATACGAGTACGATCCTGTAAGCCCCACTGTTGCCACGGGCCTCCTTTATGATCTGAGGCGTACGGTTTTGCTCAATGGGCAGACTTAGAATGAGTTGGAACAAAAAATGATAATTATAATAAACCTCTCCATAGTCTTCTTTTGTATCATCGCTCCACACTTCCTCCACCACAACTCCAGCTAGCTGTTACCCTTGCTTGTGCAGCAAGCTCGATAGTGGCACGCACATTATTGACACAGCAATGAAGCTCAGCGAGTCTAAACGAATACGACTTAGGGACATTAAAAGAAAGAGCCTATGGCTATATGTTCCTCACGCACCGATGATTCCGCTGGTATTGTGGGTGTTCATGGGCAATGTTGACCACTTAACATCAGGCTTCCTTTCCCATAAAAAGAAAAAAAAGAACCCCCTATGTACTACATCAGAACAAGACGTATAGGAGGCCTTAGATGCAAGTAGTTATCGTTTTCCCAGTTCCTGCCACAGTCAAGTGTTATGCAAACTATCGTATATTGCACCTAATAGGGTAGTTGAAAATGCTAAAAAAACATCACGTGATTAATGGACGGCCTCTGACGTGAAATGGCGAAACGTAATAGGTAAACCTAACAAGTAGAGTTTTCGCTAAGCAAGCATGAAGCAGCTGATCGAAGGAAAACACTAACACTAATTATGATAAAAGTGAATCTTGACACTGTCCATCGATTTTGTAACCCTTCTATCAACTCAATGATTGGAGATTCTTTAGTGATCGACTGCCTCTTGGTCTCGCGGCACAAGTATGTGCCGTGCGATCTAGGGGTCCTGGGTTAGATTTCGTGGTCAGGCAAAGTGTGATTGGGTTTTTCCATTAAGAAATTCTCAGTAGCAGCACGAAGTCTGGAATTGCGACCGAAAAACGTCAATAGGCTCGCCCCCTATTACGTGGGACTGATACATACCTTGCGGAATGTGGGTGCCGAAATGCACCACTGCGTGAGGTTATGTATGTACGTATATTTCTCAGGTGGATAAAATTCGTGATGAAGTCATCCGCCAGAGTACCGGAGTCATTGACATTGGCCCCAGGAAGTCCACGCTAAAGTGGAAGTGGGCCGCCCATGTCTGCCGACGGACGGACGGCCGTTGGAGCAGACAAGTGTTGGAGTGGAGACCGCGCTTAAGTATAGTCCTATAGCCCTGATTCAGAGACTGTATCTGATTATGTATTGCAGTAAAAGATTTTTTTGTCAATAACTTATTACTAAAATCTTGAATCATCAAGTCTACTGAAGTATAAGAATTGGATACGCGACATTTTCTGATAGCCTGCCCTTGAGAACAAATTTAATCAAAAGTTGTTGGCCTTCACTACTAAGCATATCTGCATACATTTCCACAGCATCAATCAATCGTTTTGTAGTAGTTTCCCTATCATCTAAAAGAGGTATCAAGCTACAAGCGGTTTTCAAATCAAAATCCATCATGTCTGATTTCATCTCTAAGCTGGGTGAAACACACAATTTCGCTATTTCTGCAAATAAAGAACAAATTTTGTCATATTATGTTTCAGTAATTTAAGATTTATCCTTAATATTACTTAATGTAGAAAATATATCTTTACTATTATTTAAATATATCTCGGCTTCGTTCAACTTATTTAACGCAATAGAACCTATATACCGACTTTGTCCCTTTTTAATCAAATATTTCCTTATTTCTGACAATTGCTCATAATCTTTTATTATTTTCTCAGCCATAATACCATTAATTTGATATAGAAGCTAAAGTTAACTTGCACTCGGTTCATATTTCATTCAATTGATTTTAATTTTATTCTAAAACGAAGCACAGTCATACAGTGTACCGATTACAAAATGCTGAATTGCGTCTCGACCGATCGCAGCGGTCGGAATTCTTAGAACTAACACCTTTGTTTAAACTATTTTAAATGTTATAAAGAAACAAAATTAAACATGCTACCTAAATTTAACATAATTTTCGAAAAGTAGTTTATAAAATTACCAATGTCACTATAATTGTCACATAAATAAAAAGGTTTGACTCACTCGCATAAAAACGGAACGGAAATGCACTTTTTAGGAACTGCACTAATATAAAACACACCACGGTTTCACGCTGCTTGTCTGCTCACGCGCAGAGTCCAAAAACAGGCGTCGTCATGTGGATATACGGCGTAGGGGCACTCGGAGAAGTCAAGGATCGCTCACTCATGTCCAGGGTCCAGTACAGGGGTAGGCCGGTTACGTAGATATACGGTGTAGCGGCACTCGGAGAAAGTAAGGCAACACAAATTTACACATCTTCTTCATTACGCGGTTCACGTCTGTTAGACAGTCTAGTGCGCATTCTTCTTAAAAATTCCGCATTAATTTTCTTTTTACCCATTTCTTGTTTTTTTTCAGCTTCAAAAATATGATAACAAACAGGACGATTGATGCCAAAATTAAAAATGTTGTGATCAATATATTGTTAATCTTTATGTGATAATCCTTTTATTCTATTTCCACAGTATTGGTTCCTCCAGTTTGGGCAATCGTCGTTTCATGTTCTTCATTTTTCGAATTACTATTCCCCATTTTGTTTTTTGGCACGAACACGCACACACACAGTCACAACGTTAACAATTATCTTCTTATTCATTATTATTGAGTTAGCTACATTCACTGCCGAGGCACACAGGAATGTGCAAAGTCCGCACTTTTAGCCTGCAACCGGATAAGTGCGCTTGGCATGGGTCGCCATGAATTATGATATCTATTAATGGAATGAAAGATCGTCACGTTTGTTTAACTCGAGTTAATACTGACTTACTTTCTAATACATCGAATATCACCTACAAGTACATGGGTTACTTCATAATGATTGTTTTTGCGGTTAGAAGTTTTATTTTGACTGCTCCCTATTGAGACATGCAAGTGCGGTCAGATTGCTAGTTGACTTAAAGAAAAAGTTTAGCGAACGTCATCTACACTTAGATATTTTATTTCTACGGATAAAAAAGTATTTATTTATACATATATATGTGTTTATGATTATGTAAACCAAGGCGGATGTTGTGGAACAGCTCACTTAGCTTTAAAAAGTTCCAAGTGACATGGTTGCGATGAAGTTGCTGGTAGCACAGATAAGAGTAGTGAAGGAGAGGGCGGGCGCGGCGGCTCGGCGGCACGCGGCCCCACACAGCGGCCAACTGGATCAATACTAGAGTGCTTCATGCGGCGGTTCACATAGCCGGTGGAAGAACCGCGACCGCTGTACATGTCACTCTTAAAGTATATCATACTAGCGTCTACACGCGACTCCGTCCGCGTAGACTTCAGGGTTGGGTTCAGAAAGAAATAAGTTAAACTATAAATCATTTTTTTTTATTGTTGTAGTAGGTCACCTGAAGGCATTTACGTCTCCAAAAGTCGCCTCAATTGACATTAAGAAATTTATAATATGTTTTATGTGCTCAAACCACGAAAACATTACATATTCCCGTGATAAAATGTGGTCTATGTTATTTCATAAGGTCCTACTGATGTCCATACCAAAACTCATTTAAGTCGGTCAAATGGTTTGGAAAGTTATTTATTTTTATAAATAACGGTTTATCCCACGGGAACATATTATTTTCCCGGGATGAAATGTAGTCTGTGTTACTGTCACAGAGTCCCGTTTATGTTATACCTACTAGCTTTTACTCGCGACTCCGTCCGCGTATGCTACAGGGTTGGGTTCAAAAAGAAAATAAGTTGTAGTCTATTTTACTCCACAGAGGCGAAAAAGCGTAACAGACATATAGTTACATATAGTTACAGTCGTCTACACGTCGTTACATCATTCTAGCTTCAAAAATGACGAATTCCCACACAAACTTTCACTATTTTTATTTTACCCCCTTAAAGGTACATTTTTTTACAAACTTTTAATGTCATATTTATTTATATCTAGTCAACAGCCTAAAAAATAAGTTTCAAACTTCTAGCTCTAAAAATGACAATACTTTCATACAAGTTTTCATCTCCCCTTTCAACCCCTTTTCCGCGATAAAAAGTAGCCTATGTCCTTTCTCAGGGTCTAAACTATCTGTGTACCAAATTTCATTTAAATCGGTTTATTAGTTTTAGCAGGAAAGCGAGACAGACTGAGTTACTTTCTAGAGAGTTAGTTTATAATATAAGTAGGAATAAAACATTCATTCATTACATTTTGATTTAAAGTAGCCTATGTGACAATGACATAGATCGGTCGGTCCCATCTGTCCCCATACCAAAAATTATTCAAATCGGTTCAGTAGTTTCGGGGCCTAAACAATGCAAACAAATTAACAAAAAATCAAATCTTTCCTGTTTAAAATATTATTGTTTGTCATAATTTTTTTAAATTTCGCAACTTTAACGGCAATAAAGTACAATCCCGTAAACTACACTGTACTACCGACACGGTCAAATAATTTAAGAAGTATCCTCCGTCCTTTCTAATACCTCGAAGACTACGTGCACAAAGTTTCAAGATAATCGGTTAAGTAGTTTTGGCGTGAAAGCGTAACAAACAAATTTACATTTACATTTTAAATATTAGTAAGGATTCTTTATTGCACTCAATCATACACCTAAATTGAAACAAAAAAGAAATTAACAACACTGAAAACAAATTCTGAATATTCTCAGTAATATTTCATCCTCCCGCTCTGCTGATGTTTGGAAATTTTTAAAAACTCTTGGTATAGGCAAGCAAAAAAATCTTGATTTCCAGAAGACTATTGGTTTGGATGACATAAACATCCATTTCACAACAACCTTACCAATGGATCATCAAGCCAAATGTCGTACACTGGAGTATTTGGCTAAACTTCCTCGTCCATGTATCGATCAATTCCATTTTTCTCCAGTTGCATCGGATGAGATTAAAAAGATAATCCTCTCCATTAAATCCAATGCCACCGGCTGCGACAATATAAGTCGTCGCATGATCTTGGCAATCCTTGATTGGCTCCTTCCCCCTATCACACATATAATTAATTGTTCTTTTGATACTGGCAATTTTCCAACCGCGTGGAAATCCGCTATCATTTTTCCTCTTCCTAAAATACCAAACCCCACTTTACCCAACCATTTTCGTCCAATCTCCATTCTCCCGTTCCTATCCAAGGTGCTCGAAGCCTGTGCCCACAGGCAATTGTCCAGGTTTGTGTATCAAAACAATTTGATGAGCCCTTATCAATCAGGTTTCAGACCTGGTCACAGCACCGTCTCCGCCCTCCTAAAAGTGACTGGCGATATGCGGGCGGGCATGGAGGATACCAAAGTCACTGTAGTGGTTTTGGTAGACTTTTCAAACGCCTTCAATACCGTTAGTCACGATATCCTACTGTCTATCCTATCCTATCTAATGATCTCTTCAGATGCACTGGATTGGCTCTCAACTTATCTTCAGGAGCGACAGCAGTCGGTGCGCGTCGGCTTGACTTCGTCAAATTTACTTAAGCTCGGCACTGGCGTTCCTCAAGGTGGCATCCTTTCTCCATTATTATTTTCAGTATTTATCAATCTCATAACCAAGAATCTTCAGTGTTCGTATCATCTGTATGCCGATGACTTGCAATTATATGCCCAAGCTAGGGTGGAGTCAGTATCGGATGCAATAACTATTTTAAACAAGGATTTAGAACGTATCCAAAAATGGTCCGAAAATTTTGGCGTAACGGTAAATCCAGCTAAATGTCAAGCCATCATTGTAGGCAGTCAACGGCAAATGCGTAAGCTAGACAACGTTGTTCTGCCTCCTATTATATACAATGACGCGGTAATTGCCTTAAGTTCAACCGTTAAGAACCTCGGACTTTATATTGATTCCACCCTGAACTGGAAAGCTCAAGTGACTCATGTCTGCCGAAAAGTCACCGGTATACTCCGCGTTCTTTACCGCCTCAAAAATTTTCTACCGTCGACGACCAAGGCAATGCTTGTACAAACTTTAATATTTCCTATAATAGACTATGGTGACATGTGCTATTTTGACCTGAATGCAGATCAACTCAATAAACTTGACCGCCTTCTGAATAACTGCATTCGATTCATATTCAATCTTCGTAAATACGACCATGTGTCTTCCTTCCGGTCCCAACTGAAGTGGCTGCCTATTCGTGAGCGCCGAAATCTACGAGCACTTACTACGCTATTTTCTTTTCTTACTTCTCCTAATGCACCTTCATATATAGTCTCCTACTTTAAATTTCTACACTCCAGTCACGAGAAAAATCTTCGGTCAGCTAATAATCTACTTCTTCTTTGCCCATCCCACACCTCAGACTTTATTCATTCCTCCTTTCCAGTGCAGTCGATACTTCTTTGGAATGCGCTTCCCTTAGAGATCAGGACGTGTACGAGTCGTTACTCGTTCAAGTTGAAAGTTAGAAAGTTGCTGTCAACCAGAATAGCAGATTCTTCACATTGATATGTATAGGTATGTATATATATATATATATATATATTGATATATGTGTATATTTATGTACTAGTATTATATAAGTATGTATTTAGGTTATCTAGTTACGGATATTTATGTTTTGTATATTTTATTTCTAATAAGTTAATTTACGTACCCACGCCTATCATCTCTGCACCACCTAAGGTTCGACTGTCAGAGAATGCCTCAGGCATTAAGTCCACCTTTACATGTATTGTATGAAGGGTAAATAAATAAATAAATAAATAAATAAAACAAATCTCATCTCGCATCCAATCAAGAAAACTTGGGTTCGATTTCCTGGTTAGCCAAGGTGGCATCACACTTATTGCTAGGAAACTTTCTTACTTGAAATGGAAATAAACAACTTCTGTAGATGCTCTTTAGCCTATTATTCCCAATCAGGATTAAGCAAATAGTATATTCCAACTTCAAACTGCATTAAAATTAATGATTTGAATATTTTTTCGTTATTTTGTTATCATTATTAGGTGCCTGACTGCCTCGTGGTCTGGCGGCACAAGTATGTGCCGTGTGATCTAGACGTCGTGGGTTCGATTCCCGGGTACGGCGAGGTGTTATTGGAAATTCTCAGTGCAGCACGGAGTCCGAAAAACGGCAATAGGCTCGCCCCCAATTTACGAGGAACTGATACATGCCTGGCAAAAATGCACCTCTGCCTACCGCTTCGGGGAATACAGGCGTGAGGCTATGTATGTATAATTAGGTGCGTGCTGTTACTGGCTCGTGGTAAAATAAAAGCTTTGGAATACGAATAAAATAAACCTTCAAATCATTATTTTAAGTGAGGATGTGAATTTGTCTGGCGGCCGAATAGTTTCACAACGCTATAGGTGGTATGTACATTAGAAACAAGACTAGCCTAAGAATATAAGAAAACAATTTACTCAGATGTAGGTACGTCTTCTTTTATTAAATGGATAATTTAGACGTTTATTTTAAACCGAAATTAAACTAATAATTAAACTGTTATTTCTGACTAAACACGGATAAAGAAATTTTGTTTAACCAAAATAATTTGTCTCAAACGCTGGAGCGAAGGGCGCTTTTATACTTGTAGTTTAACAAGTGGCGCTACTGTCAAGTTTTCGCACTGGTTGTAAACGAAACATAACATAAGCAGTTCACACGCGCAGTGGTAGGAATTTTAAAAGTAGCTTAATGGTAGATTATAATATTTTTTGACCAATGTATAACTATTATAACAAAAAATAACCACCTTAAAAAATTCTAGAACAAATTAATGTGCACTAAAATGTAAAAAAATAATTGCGTATTCTTCTATAACTTAAGAATCAACTTACTTTTTCTCTTTCTCAATATAAGGTAGGTAGGTACTATACTATTCAAATATAACTCAACACATGTACCCATGAATAACAAACAATGATCCTAATATTTAAAGAGTTCTGCCAAGTGGAATGAAATGAAAAATATTTGACGACCTTAAAGTCAATCATTTTATTACGATAATATAATGTAGTTACGATTATTTTTATTTTTGGAGTCGGTACCACCAGTCTTTTATATAATTATAAAGCTCATCATCAGCCCATATATGTCCCACTGCTGGGCACGGGCCTCCTCTACAACTGAGAGGGCTTAGGCCTTAGTCCACCACGCTGGCCTAGTGCGGGTTGGCGGATTACACACCTAAGAAATTTTAGGTGTGCAGGTTTCATCACTATGTTTTCCTTCACCGTTAAAGTACGTGATAATTCATTGTGAATACACACATAACTTCGAAAAGTCAGAGGTGTGTGCCTGGGGTTTGAACCCGCGACTGTCGAGATTTTCGACCGCGTGCCTAAACCTCGAGGCCATCACGCCTAAACCTCGAGGCCATCACGATTATAAAGCTCATCTTTTATCAACAAGCAATCAACAATACGCAAATGTTTCTACCATCCACTTGGCTACCACCGCTTCCCTCCATAAGTACGAAAATTGTGCTGAGAAAATCGATCGCTGATTTATTTCATTTGTAGGTATAGTAAAGTCAATGTCAAAGTCAAATTATCTTTATTCAAGTAGACTTTTACAAGTTCTTTTGAATCGTCAATTTTACACTTTTTAATATTTTTTTAAACTTTTAAACTATTGCCGCTTCGAAACGTGTTATATTATAGCTGTGGAGAAGAAACTGCAAGAAACTCCCTCAGCAACACGAAATGTCAATTTAAAAAAATTTAGAAAATCGCATTTTTTTTTTTTCAATAAACAGTTTAAATTTTACATGATAAATGTCATAACGTTGTAAAAAAGTAGGTGTGAAACAGACCCGCTTGCAATTTAGTGATTGCTCAGACATTAAGATACTTAGTAATAATATTTGAAATATTTGACAGCCCCGTGGCGCAGTTGGCTAGACACCAGCTTGCGAAACGAGAGGCTGCGGGTTCGATCCCCGCACCGAGACAAATGTTTGTGTGATCCACAAATATTTGTTTCGGGTCTGGGTGTTTGTGAGACCGAAAAGTCTCTCGTAGTTTCTGATACCCACGACACAGGATCGTATCCTAGTGTGGGGTCAGAACTATGTATGTGACTGTTGGGTGTATTTATTATTATTAAATGAATGCGACAGCACTAGAGCCGATCATCGCACCCGGGAACTCTAGACCAGCCGTCATTCACTCAGCCCCAGTACCAGCTTGCCAGTATCGTTGTGACTAGACAGATCAGCCAAGTGTGTGACAACTTCACGTCCATCGACCCGCTTTAGACCAACTATCAATTGTACTGTTGGAAGCCCAGCAATGACACAGTCATGGGTTCATGGAGATACACAATGAAATACAATAAATAGAACACAATCGGAGATATAAATACATATAATAGTTGTGTTATTTACCGAAGATCCCTCTCATTGTCTCTATATGTGAAATATTTCGCTTTTTCAATAAGTATATCTACTATTGCTATCGCGCTCCTAAAAAATTCGATCTGTGTATTGTTCTGTTACGACTGACCGACTGAACTGATTTTATTTAACTTTCTGGGGCTAATTCGCAATTTATCATGTTAATATCAATAATAGCATTTGGGCCCTGCTTCCACCAGGTGCAAATTTATTTATTTTTGTTACTTATCAGACCTATCATCTCCTTCCATTTGCGTCCATACCAAAAATTGTCCAAATCGGTTGGATAGGTAGATGGTAAGATTTTTAAAGTATTAATAATATTAAACGAAGAATTCAGACAATGAAACATTACATTAAAAATTAGTAGACAGTGCCCTCTGTGGTTAGTAGACGTGTTTTTAGCGGTATTACTAGATGGCGTTACAACGGTACAGATCGATTGTACAGTACGACGGCCCGTCGCCGCCGCTCGCGGTCCGAGGCGGTCGGAGGCGGTCGGAAGCGGTCGGAGGGAGGCGCGACGGACGAGGCACGGCGAGCGCAGAGCGTAGAGCGCCGTGGTTTAATTATTTATTCGCCGCGCGAGCCGCGGGCCGGAGGTCGGTCGTGGTCGAGTGTGAGCGGGGCCGGCGCGTCTCCCCGTCCAGTGTTGTCGTATCGAGTCTCCTACCGGTGTTATAAGTGAATTATTATGAGCGACAGGGACAGGTCGTCGCCCTCCCTTACGGACACCCCGCTGAAGACGTACATCGGCCGGCACGACGACGATTACCCCCTCATAAACGGAAACGGTGAGTGTTTCATTCAGAATATCAGCGCTGAGGGTCTGCATTGCGATTCATGTGGTCCTCGGTGGCTCGGCAATACTCGGCAACATTCGGCCACCGGGGCACTGGGTCATATCGCGAATGCGAGCGCGTGGAGCGTGCTCGGGCTGCACTCCACCTGCGTATCTGTGTCTCGGCATGTGTCCATGTGTGCGAACCTGCGGGCTGGAACTCGGGAACTCGCCGATTCCCGCACGCGATTAACTTTGCCGCATTGAAGCATCCGTGGGTTCGATCGACCCGTTGCCGGTGGCACGCTCTCGGCTTGCGCACCTACCTACCTATACGCCGCTGTCTGTGCAAGACGTTTTCTCGTCTCGTATCCGAAGCCTGTTGGGAGACCTCACGGAGGCCTCATGGGTATTTTGCGGGCCCAGTCGCTGGGAACACAATCAATTGCGACTGTGTACCATTGCAAGTCCTGTCGTGTTTTACGGAAATGTATGTGTGACGGTGCGTGCGAAACGAAAGAGTGCCGGTGCGGTCTCCAGCTGTCGCCGATCAATACCGACAAACTTAGGTCTGAGAGCCGAACGAATTTCGGAGGGTGGTGTTATCGCAAGATAAGGCAAACGTACCGCGCCCTGCGGCACGACTCCGCGCCGCCTGCAAACAATATTTATGCGAAGTAAGGAGCATCGACTACCATATTTCCTTCCGGCTCAGGGAATCGGCTCTGCGTACCAGCGGCGCAGAAGTCAGTGGGCGATAGCCGTGCTCCTTGCTACTGTTTCAAGCGATCAATAACCATATCTCTAGTCGGCACCGATATCCGTACACACGCTTGACGCCACTAGCCCCATACCCTTGGTTGTTATCCTACTGGGTGCGTGTGCTCGTTCCTCTCCAATAGTTCAACAAGAATGCTCGCCTCGCCGTTCATCGTCACATCGATCGGTTCATTTGTAATTAACGTTGTGGAATTTCCGCTGTTATATTAAAAGGTTTGAGGACGAGACGTAGCACAACGAACGCTTTCTGAGTCAACAATTTAGCCCTCAATTAATCATATCCACCGACACGGCTCACCAACCTACATTAATGTTAACACGGCCGTGCCGTTCTTAAGTGGCCCTAAAATACACGCGGTAAGGAAACTGCACTTTTCCTGACAATTAATAAATTAATGAAATCGTCATCGGCCTCTGCCAGCATCTAGTGTGGGTCTGTGCGACAGTCGCGTAACAATGGTGGTGGCGTTGGTGGGCTCACCCACCAGAGGCGCAGAGGCTGGCATTTAGGGCACATGTGAGCGGAACTCTGTTTGTGCGCAGTAATTATCGCGGGCGCGCTTATCTGTACGACTTACTTGATAAGTGGAAGCGCCAGCGCGGGCTCGCAGCGTGCTCGCGATCGCCGCTCCGTGTAAGATAACACTACGCACTCGGCACTACTGGAGCGCTACCGCCGCGCCACCGCCGCACCACCGCCGCGCCACCGTCACTCCACAGACCACACACATCGGTGCTCATCGATGAAACCTTCAAAGTTTCTTTCAATCACCCAGCGTATCCTCATTGGTCTCATTCTCATTATTCTATGTCCATTATTATTATATTTTTATTAATATCTAAAGAATTCACATTTTGTCAAAGCTTGAGACGATAAATTCTAAAATGAAGAACTATGCAACCCCTAGCATATTTAAAATGTTTTAGTTCTCCGAGAGGCACCAACTCTCTATGTTTAAGTTCCAGGATTTTTATGTGTCGCTGCTTTCCAAATGCAATGTTGTGATCAAACGCATGAAAGAATTAATTTATGACACCCGCAATGTAACAATAAACAAAATCAATCATGTTTAAAATGTCACTCGTCCGTCAGAGACCGCTCGCGCTCCTATTGTCGTAGCATGATGATATACCCTTCCTCTATAATTGGACCACTCAAAACAAAAATATATTTTTTGAATTGAAACCATTTCCTGCGGTAAGCGAATTCAACCAAACAAATTGTTCAGCTTTTTCCCAAAAGATACTCGCCGAGCGTCACCGCTTGGTGTCATTGCGTGCCGCTTTCGACACACACCTACTGTCCATATACACCCCGTGTACAGGAGTTGCAGTGGTGGGTGGTTTGTCTAGAAACTCTTCACCATCAGCAGCCCATATATGTACGTCCCACTGCTGGGCATGGGCCTCCTCTACAGCTGAGAGGGTTTAGGCCTTACTCCACCACGCTGGCCACTTCACACCAAGCTGAAACTCTTCAGCTTTATAATAGCAGTATGGATTTACTTCGTACTCCATTCTCGAGACCTTGAATCAAATAGAAAGATGAGTTACGTCGTTAAAAACGTAGACAATATCATTGGAAAATCATATTGTTTTCTATATAAAATTCTGTTCCTATAGTAGTAGTAAGTAATTATCATTAAATTGGTTTTTCCTTAGGGTGAAAGTAAAGTCTACAACTGAGAGGGTTTAGACCTCAGTTCAGAACGCTGGCCTAGTGCGGGTTGGCGGACTACACACCTAATAATTTCCTACGAACTTTTAGGTGTGCAGGTTTCATCACGATGTTTTCCTTCACTGTTAAAGTACCTACGTGATAATTATTTGTGAATACAGAGTTCATCCCTCTCAGTTGTAGAGGAGGCCCGTGTCCAGCAGTGGCACGTATATGGGCTGATGATGATGATGATGAAAAGTAAAGTAAGTCAAAATAAGGACGTCCACTACAGGTGAAGTGTTTAAAATGAGGGTCGGGCCCTAAGGGAACTATTTTTCAAGAAATCCGCAGAACCATCTCGCTTAGCTATATACATTGTTAGAAAAGTATCACAATGCACCTACCACGATTTATCTCTATATCACCCAACGGTAGACTGGCAGAAAATGCCTATTAAGTTAGAAATTTAGGTAAATGAAGCTTTAAAAATAAATACAGTTGGACATTTGTCATCGTATTTTTAGGAAGAATAAACTCTCAGAGATTAGCTACTGATAGTTCCAGAGTCTAAACTGTCTTCTACTAAACCAGAACTACCCTTACATAATTTAACTCTTTAGGATCAGTTTATTCTTATCGCCACGTACCTAATATATAATTCATCTTGTCGTACTTGATTCGCCCCGAGGGCAGTTTTTTGTCTTAGCCGGTTTTTTAATGTTTTCTCTGTTTAAATTTCGTGAGCATGTTAAATAGCTACATATATTTTTATAATTGGTTTCTGGCCAAAAGGTGATAGCAGCACGAAACTACTTCTCATAAATATTATCAATGGATGTGCGGTATCATTTATGAAGTCGTAATACCGTTGTGACAAGAGTGGCGAAATGAGGGGAAAACATGGTGTGGACACTAACAGCGGCTGGGGCCTACGCATCGAACCATTATGAATGTGATTTGTTTAAAAAGGTTAAGAGTTTTTTTGAAGTTGCGCCACTCACGTTTCTCAACTCTTTGTCCTATCACAGCAACATTTGTGAGTGCCAGTACTGTTACTGTAGTCTAACGAGTTATTCATATAAGAAATTAATAAAATATACCTCGTGGTCTCTCCACACAAGTATGTGCCATGCGATCTAGAGGTCCCGGGTTCGATTTCCGGGTCGGGAAAAGTGTTACTAGGTTTTTCCATTAGGAATTTTCAGTAGCAGCACAGAGTCTAGAAATGTGACGGAAAAACAACAAATGGCTCGCCTCCTATTACATGAGGTTGATACATTCCTGGCGAAATGTTGGTGCAGAAATGCACCCCTGCCTACTCCTTCGGGGAATACAGCCGTGAGGTTAGGTATGTGTCTATGTAAACGAATAAAGCTGCAGATTGGTAATTCTCCTCGACGGTTAACAAAAGCATGGCGCGGTGTCGGGATGCCATCTCGGGGCTCGGCTCTAAAGTTACAAAGTGAATTAGCCGCCGGCTCTAACTGGATCACCGGCGGGTGTCCGGCGCCGGCCGCCAGTCAACGCCGCTTTCGTGTGCTCTCGATGGACCAGTTTTCCACCAGTTTCATTTCGCCGAACTGGGCGTAACGTAATCTCTCGTCGCCAATTGCGGGGTGACTCGGTGTGCTCGCTTGCGATTTGTCGCACTGTAAAAGTGATGGCGTCAGAAGTGGTCGGGCAGTGTGGCGGCCTGTGGCACTGTCACATTCCGTGGAATCCGTGTTTCAAAAAGCAAACTACGTGTTCAGAATGAGGATGCATCAGTTACATTTGACGCATTTTGAGTAAGATACGAAGGTGTCGACCGCCGCTATTTGTGTCAAAACGACTTGGAACTCTCATTGCGAATGTGTCTGCACATAATATTACACTCGTACTTTTGGTGCGAATGGGATGGTGTTGTAAAAAGCTATTTAGGCAGAATAACAACGGAATAAATTAACTTATAATTGTGATTCTCCTTTAATGTCATGCCGTGGTAAAAGACCTTCAATAAAGTAATAATATTGGATATTAAAATGGTTGAGCCGTACTCCATAGACCTCGGCTGATTTTATTGCACGCCGCCACAGACCCACGGCGCGCTGTACGGCCTTGCTATCATAACAAAAATCGTTATGTTTCTCGTTCTCTTGGGCGACGTGTCAAGTTGGAGGAAACGAGACAATATATATTTTGTTGAGAAAGATTTATAATTAAGGCAACGTTAACATGGCTCTTTGCTTGCTTGTGTGTGTTTGTTATTGTCAGCGTCCGTTTGTTCGAGAACTGCCTCACACTGAACGATCTGGTTCACAAACGTAATGCGCGCTTTACTATTACGACATATTTGGTGATTAAGCGTGTGACGCGCCACCGCCGCCGGAGCTCACATGGCATCATGGCCCAGTTTTGATTAGTGTTCAATGTGTGATATCAGACGTGGCGGCGGCCCGCGGCGCACCTCGGACTCGCCGTGCGGAATGTTCCAATACGTATGTACAGGTGATAACGGAACGGGTTTCTATTTATGGACTCGGCTTTACGTTCCATTTATTTGTTTGGTCGACCTTGGCGCGACGCAGTGACGTCAGCGGGCGGCGTACGGCGCGCGCCGCTGCCGGCTGCCCCGCGCCTCCTGTCGCTCGCCATAACCATCGCACGCTTACGAGCGCCTCTTCAAACATTCATCTCTTGTGTACATCCTACAATGTTGTTCTCGAGGCATGTGTTCCACACCAACATTACATCACTAACATCTGTGCGTACACATCTTCAAGCGTTTACCAAAGTCAAAACTTGTGGGAAAAATAGCGTGACGGCACGTTAGGTTTACGGTCAGCAATGCACCACGACAGGGATAGGGCTGTTCCGGCGTCAATAGGCCATTTCTTAGTTAAATGACGGAGGAATTTTGTCCCTTCAATATGCAATACAAAGAGTATACCTATATCAGCGATCAAATATTTGTGTGCCTTCCAGGCATACAATCTCCGATGCAACAACAGCGTCGGTACATAACAGTGCTAGGTGTCAGCTTCCAACCACCGACGTTGTCGAGCGAGAGCGTCGATTGTCTCACCGTGGACACAATGCAGCAGATTGGCCTGTCAGTGACGCATGCCAGTATAACACCCGCTGTCCGCGGACTGTGGCACGCTGCGTAAATTACTTATTTGTTAATGTTTAATGGTACTTACGGCGTCCAAGCCGATGTGGTATTGCTTTACGTGGTTTTCCTGCAAAACGGTGACACCACGCCGATCAAGCCGAAACATTCGTGTTTCGTACGCCAGTTTCGGCTAAGCCCGGCATGGCTCTATTTCTCAATATAATAAATATTTATAAATATACATACCTACATATATTCGGGTTCGATCCCCGCACCGAGACAAATTTGAATATTGTTATACAGTGAGTTAGCATATTCGAAAACTATATGACATAATAAACAACACATAAACGATATGACAGCCCCGTGGCGCAGATGGCTAGACACCAGCTTGCGGAACGAGAGGCCGCGGGTTCGATCCCCGCACCGAGACAAATGTTTGTGTGATCCACAAACATTTGTTTCGGGTCTGGGTGTTTGTGAGACCGAAAAGTCTCTCGTAGTTTCTGATACCCACCACAAAAGACTCGTATCATAATGTGGGGTCATAACTATGTATGTGACTGTTGGGTGTATTTATTTATTATTGTTATGCAAGTTGTATTTTTTACGGAGCTTTTCAATATCGCCGCGACAACATCTCTGAATCCTCTTTGATAGGATAATCGGTATATTCATGCAAATAGTTTTTAACATTGCATGTCCTCAACTCAAGAAAAAGTAGTGATAGCCTCGGCGGTCGCGGGGTCAAACCCCAGGGAACACACCTCTGACTTTTCGAAATGTGTGTTCGAAATAATAAAAAAAAACCTAAATGGCAGTTGCAGGGACTGCCGATAGAAGTGAAAATTTAGAACTTTTAGTATGTATTAAAATTTGAAATTTTAATTAAAATTATCAACATCAATCTGGTTTCTTGAATCTATTAATTTTTAGGTTTTACCAGTAAATTTTAGGGTTTACCGACTTGAGTTACATTTGCCAATGTAAGGATTTATAAAGAGGCACGATGTTTTGATGGCTTTTACCGTTAGAATTTAGTAAATATTGGTTTTGGGAATAAAACATTGAGTAATTCTTAATCATTTATTCCAATTAACTATTCTACGTTTTTATGTATGTATCATATGAGATACATTATTTTTTTAGGAGTTAGTTCACGTTAGGTTAAGTTTTAAAGTTATTATCTTTCTTGTTTGCCAACATTTTCCGTGTCTTTGATGTAACACCTAAGATTTACCAAGTGAATGGTGGTAAAAGAGCGAATCGTAAAACTGTTCGGACTTTTACCATCAAGAGTTGGTAAATCTTAGGTTTTGCTTGACAATCTTAGGATTTACCATAGTTCGAGCCTTTACAGTAAAATATACACCATTAATGTGTCACAATACGTCAGCTGTATAGCTACAGATATACTGCTATAAGCATGTCGGTGACGCGAACGCACGAGTGTTCACCCATACAAAAAGCGAATGACGCGCACAGCACACGGCCGCTGCGCATGCGCCAGCCATAAGCGCGTCGGTGACGCGAACCCATAACATTTTCTCCTACCAAAAATTGCCCAATTTGGCTAAAGAAGTTTGCACAACAATTACAGTTTTTATAAACAAGAGAACATATTGATAAAATGATGTTTGACAATTTAACGGATTGAATAAATAACTTTTTTAATTTTATGAATACGGGAAATTTAAAATGCTGCATAGGATCCCCAGATTTAATGTAATTGTATCAAACAATTAAGTAAATAGTTTGTAAAGTTTTCCAACTCAAGCAGACACTCGTGGTCCATCTGAACAGCCCTCATCGCACTCAAGGTTCAACGAGAGTTATCAACAAGTTTGTTAACAACTTGCTAAACGCGTCATGCTCTGGATTTGAACTATTTCAACTAAAAAATATTTTATATTATTGGATTAAATAAAAGGTCATATTAGGCGTTCATAATAACCAGATCGGGTGAAGGAGCTACCACGGGAGCGGCGGAGCCATATACATATGTCGGGCCGAGCTCGCGTGAGCCCTTCCCGGGCTGCACGACTCGCTTGTTCATATTATGACTTCAATGTTGCTGTAAACGATTTGTAAGGGATATTAGTGACGGCTTCGTTGGTTCCATCGTGGACGCATAATGGAACGTGTAATCGAAACGTCCTCGGTTCATATCCCCGCGGTCAGCAATTTTGCTTTGTTGCTGAATTCTGAGTAGCTTGGAGTCCGCAATGCGCTCGCCAGCCGTTAGGCGGGATTTGAAACAGCGTGGGTGTACCAATACTACACCCTTCACCCTGCACCCCGTACAGGCGAGGGGTTTGTTAAAATCCTTTCTACCGTTAGTGTTACCTATAAACAATTTCGCAGTATTAGCGGCACGGATCTAAAAGACTCAGCTTACATTGACTTGCAATGGTTGCTACAATGTATATTACGAGTAAGTATAATGGAAGCTCATATTTCGTGGCATTAATGAACTTTGTTTACTTACGTACTTTTTCTAACATAATACCTAAATAATAGTGATGTAACGCAAAGGTTTTTTTTCAATATATGTATGTAGATGAGTCAAAGGTTACTTTTGTAATAGTTAATGCTCGCTTTAACGTTGCGGTAATGAAGATTTTGAAATTTCCTAATGTTAGAAAAGAAAACTGAAGATTCGCTTGACAATAAATCACAAGAGTCCAGTGATACATACATAAACTCACACCTGTATTCCCCGAAGGGTAGGCAGAGGTGCACTCACATCTCGCATTTCTGCACTCACATTTCGCCAAGTACGTATCGGTCCCACGTAATAGGAGGCGAGCCTATTGCCGTTTTTCGGGCACATTTCCGTGCTGTTACCGAGAATTTCCTAATGGAAAAACCCAATAACACTTTGCCCGACCAGTAAATTTCACGCCTAAAGCACCGAGCCGATTTTAAAAACTGTTTCACCAATGTGAAACTGATGACATACCTATGTATATTGTCAAAATGAAACATTTTTAGAGAATCTTAAAAGGAAACTCTGAAAAAAACTTGCAATGACAAGTTGTCAGAAACACATGAAACGTGGATGAATTCATGCGGCGCTGCCCCTGAGAAAAGAATTGATCATAACAGAAGACGAATGTAATGAATAAATAAATAAAACCTGCGATCAGAGGAAGCAGGGGCCAGTCACAAGTAAAGGATAACGCAATATGTACGAATACCCACTGCAAATATTTTTGACGTCATCACGGTAAAATTTTCCGTTTGACATTTGTTTTTCTGTAAAAGGCAAACGAGCTAATGAGCCTCCTGCTGTTAAGTGATCAACACCCACAATCGCAGAAGAATCACCGTTGCGTCGCCGGCCTTTACATACTTCAACATAATATATCGACCTAAGTAGCTGTGGATAGATTGCGCAGGTACTCTGCCTTGTCGGACCAGGTGGATTATTGTCATTCAGTGCTGCATGCGACGGCGTCGGTGCACACTGAATAGGGTGCCGCCTTGCTTTGTATGATACGAAAACATTCATTATAGTACATACATTCATAACCTCACGCCTGTATTCCCCGAAGGGGTAGGCAAGTAATAGGGGGCGAGCGTATTGCCGTTTTTCGGGCACATTTCCAGGCTCCGTGCTGCTACTGTGAATTTCCTAATGGAAAAACCCAATAACACTTTGCTCGACCCCGGAATCGAACCCAGGACCTCTAGATAGCACGCCACATACTTTTCCCGCGAGACCACGAGGCAGTCACTATATTCAGTAGTCATTATAGTATTCTACATAAAACAGAAGTTAAATTATTTACTTTTAAAATAGAAATAAAGTAAAATTTTCGAACATTAGTGTTTTGCTAGCAAAGTAGGCGGTATCCGGTGTCCCAGGATATTGGTGGAGAGCGCAAACCTGAGCAGGGTGCAGGACATTGGCCGATATTAGTGGGGTGGCGCATTGTAGAGAAGAAGAAAAGGTTAAGACGAGAAGTGCGGTAGCTGGAGTGCGCCGCTCACGGTGCCCGCGGTGGCCGCGGTGGCCGACACTCGGCGCGGTCACGTGCGAGCGAGCCGCCCGCCCCCGACCCGCTCGCACCGACCTCTTCCGATCTAAATGTGGAAGGACAAACGTTTAGAATATTTAGATTGTGGCTTTGTTTAAGATGTGTTCTATTTTCATGGAATATTTCGTATTGGTATTGATGGTATTCGCATTGTGATGCGCGGCTTGCGCTGCAGTCTCACGACGTATAAAAAATACTCGTCCGGATGGTACCACAGCGGTGATGCTAACAAAGATGCTAAGCTGTGCCTTTCAATCGCCACTACCCCGGTATGTGTAAGCGCAAGGAACGGTCTGCTGCCGGGAGGGTCCCTCGTCGATCAACTATTACCCCTTTTGTACCAACGATCAATAGGTGATCTTCTAGCATGCGTGTTATATGATTAGTGGGAGGCGGTTGAAAGGCGTGTCAAGTTTTCACCCATGAGTCTTGCCATATCTTGGGCTTTTCCTATGGTCTGACGTCTAAAATTTCCTAATATGATATTTTTGAAAACGTGCCATCTGGTCACGAGTTACATTTGAAATTAGCGTCATGGCGGTACATCGACGTCTGCCGTGGAAAGTAAGTTATATTGTTTGTAACCTAAATCAGTCTGAGTACCTACCGATCAGGGCTGCCAGATTGTATAATTGGATACAAAATATGTATAATCGGATGGTGTATTGTATCCAGTACCATTTCGTATAATACGATACAAAAAATAAGGAATGAAATCAAACTGTCTAAAAGCTAGGGTAACTAAAATAAAAAATAAAAACAAGAGCTACTGTCCAGTCTCTAGTTTTCGAGCATTTATCTAGGTAGGGTAACTGAAATTCTAAAAAAAAGTCTCGAATCTCGACTTTTCGGCCATTTATCTAAGTAAAATTAAAAAAAAACAGCAAACCTGAGGCACAGAAATTGAAGTTAATTACTCCGAAGTGTTTGGCGATGCATTATACGCACGAAACATAGGCCACGGGAACGCAACGGGTAGTATATGCATCGCACTTATGTATACGAGTATTTATATTTTCTTGAACACTATCAAATTGCTGTCTAGTTATGAATTACGGAGCTATTATTATACATACGTGAACAAAATGAAGTCTAAGTCGTTACAGCTTCACATTCATTATGTAGAAAGCTGATTTTTAAGTCAAAATTAATAGCAGAGTCTCTAGTGTAGGTAGGTACCATTATGCCTAAAACAATGAAGTAGATGTCCACTTCGTACTTAATCCTTTTAATATATGGTTGGTGTACATTTACATGGTGATCGTCACTCAAGTGGCAGTTGAAATGAAAACGTTATTTATGGGCACGGAGCGCGGTGCACGGCGGTGGTGGCGTCCCACCGGCATAGCCCTGGCCGGCCCACGTGCCACTGGCGCATTTTGCGAATGTGTTACGACGACTATTGTACGAAGAAGCGGGCGCGCTGCTCCCGCTCCGACCCCCTCGTCGCCTCGGTCTCCTTGTGGTCACGGCCATGTGTGAGAAATGTCTGATGAAATCGTGCCTATTGCATTAGAAGAGGCTGCGCAGGTGTGACGCGTCGCGCGCCGCCTTAGTGTCACGTGCGCTCACTTGCGCTCCGGTACGAGTACAATAAGCTTGCGCCCCGTGCACGCTTGCGCTTCATTTTGTCGGCACGTACAGTGACTTTTACCAAATAAGTATCAGAATTACGCAGTTGTCAGCTTGTATTGCAATACCAATGGACCGTTCACGCCGGGGTAGTATCTCACATAAAAAAAATACCTATAGAGAAATTGTACAGCGACCCAGATACCCACGGCTGCGCATACGCCGGTTTTGAATGCTTCTGTATATATACTCGTATGTGGTTATCATTACACTCATATACGAGTATTTGTGTCGGCTAGTCAGGGATGCGATTAAACACTGTACTTATCAATAGGAGCTGTCACAAAACCCCGCTGTAGGAAGTAAGAAACCCGCAAACAGGAGGAATTCAGATTACTTAGGTTTTAAATTAATGTATTTGTATCTATGTGTACATTCATATCTTCACGTGACAACCCCGGCGTATGAGCGCGTACTGCGTGTGAGTAGCGCAGGACACGTCATGTTGGCGTTTGTTTATCCTTGATTGAATACTTTGAATGTAGGTTTTCTTTGGACGGTAATCCATCGCAAAAAGAGTAAGTAGAACCGGTGACTGACGATCCTCGCGCCCTCTTTAGCCATGCTCGTTTAAATTTATCGCTCAAAAAGTGCGGTTGCGTCGTGGGCAGTGTTCGCCACAAATACTCGAGAACAACAAGCACGGCGCGCCGGCCCATGTGGCGAAACATGACATCCTCGGGCGAGCAGCGGCGGGCCGCGCTGGCGAGCCGCAAGTCGGGAAGCCGAGTGATCTCACCTCCCTTTAGGAATTTTCCCACATTTCAGCTGTCAACAAAAAGACGAATTTTAAAAATATTTTTTCCGCAATATATTTTTCGTAGTTTCGACCGCGTCTTAGTGTATTTATAAGTTGAGCAAGACGCAGCGACTCGTTTTTTTCGTCCGTCTTTCATCGCATTAGACGAGTGTCGGCGCGAGGCGGTGCGGGTCCGCGTGGAGGTTACGGTGCGCCTGCGTCGATGCTCGGCGGTTGGCGCGCCGCAGTCGTCGCTAATTCTATCGCTACCAATGCACAAAACACAATGAACGGCTATTGAACCATATGTCTCCGGGTACAGTTGCGTCTTTTGGTTTCGTAAAGTACGCATCGGGTGAAAATACACATTCTCACGGATTACTATGACTTAAGTTGCCGCGCTATCGACCCACAAACGCTCGTCGCTACAATCACATTCTTCTATAGGCGAAGGCGGACCGGACCTTCTAAAAATTTGTCTCGGGTCCACGGTACGGCCATCCTTCCATAAACTTATGAGCCATAAGCTTCTCATTTGTATACGCTTTTCTGAGGACAAGTAGTGAGTTGGGGGCGCCGCTTGCCGTGCCATGTCTCATGCTCCGCGACGGATATTTTATCACTCAGCATCGGTGAATACATTTTTTTATGAAGACAACAATCGTTGGCCCGTGCGCCGTTCTATTATAAAGTCACGTCGCAGTACTCGCAGCGTTGCTGGAAATGGGACGGAATGGTGCGGGGTGCGGGGTGAGGGCGCGGGGCACGGCTGTATTTACTGCGCTAATATCGCACTATTTACACAGTTAATTCGCGAGTTTGGTATCTGGAGCGGGACAGATTTAGAGCAAACGGAAACCCGGAAACTGTCAAAAGTCCACCGGGAGGGAACTCCCGAGACGATAATATAGAGTACGGCGCTGCTCACGTGTCTATTTAGGTGTCGAGTTAAACCATTACTTGCGCACAGAAAAGTGTGTTTTGCGGGTTTGGGTACTCTGTTCGTTGTTGTTGCTCCACGTAGTTAGGTACACGTTAGCAACGTTAGGGGCCCATGTGAATAAGTGCATTGCACCTATACTATTAGTATGAGTGCAGATAAAGCGCGATAGGGAGCGAAGATTACTATCTCCGATAGTTCTACAAAGTGATCCTCTCGTGCCGGCCTTTGCGACGCCTACTACATGTCCGCTGCGGGGGCGCTGTCCGGAGCTTATCCGACCATCACAAACAACCAGTGACTTAATTATTACTAGCCGTGCTTAATTGTGTCAGAAACCTTGAAAAAACTAAATAGAATTATTTCTTTTTCAGCCTTTTAACTTCATCAAAAGAACTAATTAATATTTTGAAGATGTGCGTCACCAAGAGGGGGGAAAGCTACGAATTACGTCGACCATGTTAACTGTTAAACAAATCAAGTACGCTTAATAATTAATCGGTCTAATCGATTAGGAGCGGTCACAGACAGACACATGGACGCACAGACACGTCAAACTTTTTTTCGTTCTCGAGGGGAAAGCTGAATATGACTGTACTTCTTCGTATCGTGAGTATCGTGCACCTATACTGCACCATTTGCTATTGGTGTTGTACACAATAAGATTAATATAGTGGACAATACAAGTGACATAACGAGCCATGCAGCGTGCGTTCTCCGCGCATGCAGCCACAGTGCCGTTGTTTCATGCACTGTATGTAACGTACGCGTGTCTGAGCGCGCGCAGTCCGCAGTGCTGGAGTATCACATGGAGTGTGGTGCTGGGCCGGTTACGTTCCATGGTGATGCGTGCCAATACAGTGTGGTGGCGGCACTCGCGGGTCACCTTCACACACACACAAGAGCGTGACGCTACCACCTTGAACGACGCACTCTACAATCTGCTGCGTCTGTGCGAGTGTAGCACCATGTACGCACACTGGCCGGGTTATCGAGGGTTCATCGGCGAGCGATAGCGGCTGACACCGCGCCGGTCGTGTCACACTCAATTACATCAGCGGGCAACTGGCCCATGTGCTCCGTATGTGTGTTCGCGGCGCCCTCTACGCACCTCGCTACTCACTGGTACGGGCACACCACAGTGCTAGAGGCGGTCGCGTCTCCATACAATCTCACGTGGTGCGTCCGCTACCTCACGGACTGCCACCACGTCGCTACCACGACTAAAATAAGTAATAGAGCAGGATCTTGCAAGTCGTGATAAGTGATATTATTTCTTTGTCTACCTTTGAAACGTTGTGAATAACACGTTGCCGAGGCGGCTCCACCACTGCGTATAGAAGCGGTTCGAGCCCCGTTTATTACCTGTTCGTTTTCGTAGTTATGTGTACGAATGGCAATAAGGTATAGAAGGAAAATCGCGACACCGCACTCCGCTAAACATCACACTAATGTGCGATAACAAGTCGAGTCGATGACTCAACCGTCGGCCGCAAATTCTTTTACCCGTCTGTTTACCTCATGCCTGGTGCTGAGGACCGCCGCCGCGTCAGCTCCACTTTCAATTCTACATGTTCTAGCATAGGCACTTTAATGACCGAGTTGATTTTGTGATTTAAAAATCTGTTCCTGCTTGTTATACAAAAAATAGCATTTGGAAAACATAATTTTGTTTGTAATAAACTAGCTGAATGTATAAAAATATCTATATTACTTCCTAAGGCCCTGTCTATGTACATAAAAAATCATTTAAATCGGGGAGTAGTCAATCAATAAATATCCCTCTAAATAAAAGAAAGTTGAGTAATGAAGTAAAACTATTAGAAAGATATTAAAATACTCGTATTCTCAATGATGTTTTTAGAAACTGTGTAAATTGAAATTTAGATTCAATACGTCAGTAATACCGTTCGGCAAGAAAGTCACAGTGTTCAGTGAAGGGATGTCGTGCGCCGGGAGTGCTGGGCGTGGCTGGGTGCGGCGTGGAGACTGACCACTATCGCCGCTGCGAGACGGAAACCTAATTGGCTTGAACATCGGGGATGAGAGCCGTCAAGTGCACGCTGCACCCGCGCCCGTGGTTATACCCGCCGCGTCACTCGGATATATCACAAGCTCCCGTGGGAACCGTTAGCCAACTTCGGTTTATTATTTACTCGTTCACTTTGAAGACGTAACTTTTAAATATGACCTAAGGCTTTTCAACCGTTTGGGGATACACGTTTTTTTTTTATTTTTTATTATTGTACTTTACAAATGAGAGACACGACGAGAGGAATTGTAGCTACATACGGAATGAGTTCTTTGCTCTCAAGAGCTTTTCGTGTCAGTGACATGTTCTATGCACTATTGTGAATGTAATATGTTGTCTCGGATGTTGACGGGGGACTTATGTACATACATATGTACGTGGGTAGCGAGCACTTATTATTACGTTGTTAAGTGTCGGAACTATTGACATCTCCGATTCTTCCCACTTGTTGCAAATGCTTTAAAATATTTGTAGTTGTGCTGACCCACTAACGAGTATGGTAGTGGCTTGGTTGTAGCGTCAGCGCCATTATAATGCAATAATATAGGGATTCACTTGAGTTGTGGCCTACGCTTAGCAGTGCATTGACGTCGGCTCAAGTGCATACATACGGGTTGCTTTCAGTACCTATATAGTTCGTTTACTTCAGTTTTGTTTACTTTAGTACCTTCGATTTTCACTTTATCTGACTTAAGACTTTCAGACATTCAGACAGAGAAGGTACTCCGAAATATTGTCCTAAAGGAGAAGGCAAGCGCTCTCGACTGACGCGAGCCACGTCACACATGTTTCACTGAAAAGTACTCCTGACAATCAATGCTTTCACCTTGGCTCTTTATTTGCTTGTGGGCCGCCATTGCCCTATCCTCAACATCTTCAATACATGTTTAAAACATCTCAACTTCCGTCTATGAACGGCATCATTCACGTTTGTTACCCCCACTCTCCGATTAATATCCGTGTGCCCGACCCGGGAATCGAAAAAGGACCTCTATATCGTGCAGCACATACTTTTACCACAAGACCTTGAATCAGTGTTGGGTACATAAAAACTTAGTTGATATGCTATAGCACGTATGCCGATGTAGAAGTTGTTGACGAAGAATGCAGCTACTTGACACTCATCCGTTTTCAGTGCGTAATCCGTGTTGGTGTCTGGTAGCCCTCACCTGCACACCACCCGCACGCCACGCGCGCACACACACTCCCACACAGTCACGTACTCTCACACACGGTCGGTAATATTACCGTTTTTATTCAAGACTAGCTGTTGCCCGCTGCTTCGCCTGCTAATCTTTAGACTTAGACCATCTAGTAATAATCATAGCAGTCAAAGAATATATGGTACTTACTTTTATATTGAAGTGGAAACATTGAGTTGTTTTAGTCAAATCTGGAACTCCCAGCATGGAAGGTAGGTAAGGGTGAAATGTGTGTTGGTACGACTGTACGTGTGTGTATGCAGTAGGGCGCGTCGCGGCGATGCACTTCCCATCGACCGCAACGTGGTCACTTTGACGCGGCAAATGGTCCGAGACTCCGCCATTAAAATCTCTGCCAGCCAATTGCGGTTTCTCAAACATAAATGGCTCGAACACAAAGTGACAAAATCGTATAAAAGTAGAATGAAGGATGCGAGCTTATCAAGGCACGAAGTGAGGACTTTTATATGTATAAGCCATCCTTAGAGCTCGTTTTCAGACTAAGTCGTGTCGAACTCCACGTTGTATCTATACTTTTACAGCAGTATTTAGTGCTAAAATTGCAGTTTATAGTCCTTTACTTAACGGATTACTTGAAAGGATTAATTTATGCATTTCGCATCATAATATTGTAGATATCATGAAGACCCTTAGAAATTAGTATCATTTGAGATCAGGTTCTCGCTTACCATTACTGAGTGGATTATATCATCATATCAATTGTCAATTTAACATCTAAACAGCTACATTCTAGTAATTAATTAGGCTGACGACACTCATAGTTTCCTACGAGTCCTCTTGGGAAAGGCTTTTAAGTAGTTAATGACTGGTTAAATTAAAATTTATTGACTATTAATTCAACACAAAAAAATTACATCACTATCGATGAAAAACTTACCTACATTTAAAGAGCATATCATCACTACTACTTCCACAGTCCGGAAATTAATTTACTCCTTTAAGTTGCTCCGATACATAGCAAGTATAAACACCCTTAAATCCATTTACCTGTTCCTATGTCAATCCATACTACCATATTTCATTCTAGCTTGGGGCGGAGCAGCCACTTATTACCCTAGAAAGAGCTCAGAGAGCAGCTTTGAAAACTATTTTAAAGAAAAAGGTTCGGTACCCCACAGACACTCTCTTTTAAGAATTTGGGGGTACTTAGTATGAGAAGAATATTTATCCTTAGAACAGCCCCAGGGCTGCCAATCAAGATTACCATAAAGAAGTTTCTAACATCACTAATCACAATCATCACTAATAACAACAAAGCGCGTACCTATAATCCCGACACCCTGAGTTAGAACGGCTTTCGTTCACCGTTTCAGCTCTTACATGAAAACCTACTTATACTATAACAAACTTAATAAAGATATAATATTCTAAAACTAAATTTCGCGGAAGTTGAAAGAAATTTATTAAATGAACTGCTAAATTAGTCGTACTAAAATAACAAAATACAATAAATACACCCAACAGTCACACACATATATACATACTCGTAGTTCTGACCCCACACTAAGATTAAAGTCTTGTGTCGAGGGTAACAGAAACTACGAGAGACTTTTTACAACATTTGTCTCGGTGCGGGGATCGAACCCGTGGCCTTTCCTTTCGCAAACTGGTGTCTAGCCAACAGCGCCATTCGGCTGTCAAACATACATAAAAAGATGGATGGAAAACATTTCATGTAATGTGACTTCGAAAACTAACAGTATAAAATGTATCCATACAACAAACACTGTGAGTTCCTAGTGGAATTGTTGGGTGCGGGGCGCGGGGCGCGGGGCGCTCGTCCTCCCGTGCGAGTGCGCTGTGCGCTAGTCGGCCGCGCCGGGGACGCCGCCCGCGCACGTCGCCGCCTCTACTTGTGATGTATTTATAGTGCACCACAATGGCGCGGCGCGTGGGCCACGCCGCACTCGCGCTGCACTCTATAATTATGCACTGTCAGCTCATCACCAGTAACCGACTCTCGCAATTCGACCCTCTATTAATCTCGGACTGCGCTCGTGGCAGTGCACTCTCACTGCTCGTACACTTCTTGCTAGATAATCGCGAGGGAATCATGTTTCATTGACATTCAAGATAACTTGCTCCCTCACACACACCTCATCAACTCCAAACACACACTCTACTTGACTATTGAAAACAAATGGCGCTGTGTGGTGTTCCTACGGAAGCAGTTGCTTAAAATTAGTTTTCGTTTAGAACTTTATGTGTGTGTTTATTTTGTGAGCTGAACGAAACAACGAACGACAAACATAATAGCTTATAATGACTATAAATTTGTATTCCATTTTGTAATTACATTTCGTTACTGCAATTCATATTGTATAACAGAAAACTAATTATTGTTCTGGTGTGACGGAAACGAAACAGACAAGCCACAAGTTTCGACTGAAGTGTAGAGATTGTGAAGTTAGGGCGAGTAGAGTCAGGAGCTTGGCTCTACATGACATCCGATTACTTTGGTACAATGCGAGCCACTTGGGCTCGTCTAAGACATTTACATTGACTAGCGTTTTTGTTAGGATTTCACTTCTCACATACACACACTTGTAAATAGTTGATTGGCAATATTTTTATACCTTAAATTAAAGGGTGGATTATTAAAAATTCGGAAATAAAATAAGTGCACATTTTATTATTTACAACATGGCGTTCCTATAGCAATGTTCAATCATAAAGAATCAAAATTTGCGGAAATCTTGTACAACCTTCCTTCTTCTAGTTTCAGGGGGTTTGTGGTAGTTCCAAGTTTTACATGAGTTTTTCATTAGTATTAGCTTACATACTAAATTTTTGATTTCTAGGTCCTCTGGAAGTACCCTAAGAGTTTTGATGGTCGTCAGTGAGGAAATTGGAATTTGCTAGATATCAACAAAATTTAAAGTTTAAAAACTATGCAATTGGAACTTGATATAATCAATAAAGTTGAGGTGCGGACACCTTCTTGCGCAATTTGCGAATTCCACTGCTTTAGCAACCAAGTTGATGTCGAAGTTTCTCCAAACGGAACAAACGATCGTCCACAGCAAGTTTACAAAATGAAATAAGTTCTGCTTGTTACTATTACGTATAACAAAAAGGGTGCTGATTAAGTGATTATGTATACGAATGCTTTCACAATCGAATTGATGAATTTGTTTGTTTACTTTTGTTAGGGTCTGAGAATTTGTGTGAGTGTGGACGGGACGAGCACGACGGGACGGCACCGCGACGAGCGCTGCGTCCACATAGCTCATGGATCTGCTACTATTTTATTCTGTTCCTAAGGACAAACACTAGACACTCTCGCTTCGTGATCGATCGTGATTCGTGATCGATTGTGGGGTTCAGATACGACTTGACCCGCTCGACATGGTAGCACTCAACTATTTATTAGGTCGGCGTGCCGTTGCCCAAGCTACAAGAGTACTATACTAACTCCCACTGAGAATCGCGAGTCTGCACCGCGGTGGGATCTAAAAGCGCTTATGTACAATTGAAGCGCAGGGTGAACGACCTGCGGATATACATAAAATCGAGCGGAATACTCGTGAGGATTGCAAGTGTGCCGGTCATCACCAGATAGCAGCAGGCCCGCGGCCAGAGTCAGCGCAGCAGTGGACCCGCGGACGGCTACCACTACGCACACAAGCTTGCAGATGTGACGATGAGCCGCCGATGTTTTTTTGTTGATTATAATCTGAATTCTAAGCGGTGCGTTGTTTGTTGCAGGTAAGCGGCGTCATGGCCGTGCTCGTTCTCGCAGTAGCGGTAAGTGCATATCACAGCTGTGTGTCTCTACACTCTCATTTAATACATATATTTGAAACTAAGTACGTAGATGTAGTGCATGCAGTAGGGCAGCTCGCGAGCTTCGCGTCTCGCTCTCCAGTGCCTGGGCCTCGCCTTGCGGTACGTTTGCGTCCGGTGTGGCAGACGGAATAGCGGCGGCTAGAAGTGAGCCGATACCACTTGCCAGCGTGCAGTGTGCACGAGCGCTCGGCCCCGTGCCTCGTGCCGTGTGCGCTGCCCAGCGATGCTCCTGTCACGGTGCTCCCACCGATATCGGAACTGCTAAATTGTTTCCACTTCCGGAACTTTTTCCGCTTGCCCGATGTTTTCACACAAATGGAAGCGGATCGCTATTAAAACTTTTGCTCACTGCACACTCAGATCAAACCAGACTCTACTCTTGTACTTGAACATCGGGTCGCATTACCCTGTTAAATGAATTATCACGTTAGTCCTGTGAGACATAAAAACACGCTTTAGCTAAGAAAGATTACAGAAAAGAGAGATATAATATTTTGTATGATAGTTGAAAGTGAAAATAGTTTTGTAGAGGCAATAATAAATTTTCACAAAATGAATCATAGCCAAAAAAACGCTACATAAAAACGTGATCTATGTATGCATGAAGTGAGATACATATTATGTCGCTGCCACTACTGCCGCACACAGGTCAGACTAGAGAGCAACACTAGACATATGTTAGGCGAGATGAGATCAACATGGGTGTGTGAGGCGCCAAGTCCGCAGATATGTGACGTTACAGTACTCAAATTACTCTTGAATCATTTGGACTATATTTGAAATAACGGTTTTGGAATTTCCCAGGTGCAAAAATAATAGAAGTATTGTTATAATATTAAATTAATCACGCATGTATTGGCAGCGCCATTAAACTTGAAACCTAGATTTCAAAATCGTAAAAAATGATGGTCAATAGATTGTGAGAAAAGTAGGCGCGCCATTGGACTCACGCGTCATACTTCTGGATTATTAAAACAAAACCTTATTTTTCGCAGCTATTATAACTGGAATTATATGAAATACTTTATTAGTAGAAATTCAAGAATAATCTTGTCAAATTATTATTAAAATAAATAAATAAATACTTACTTACTTCCAACAGTTACATATACATACATGATACATCGTTCTGACCCCACACTAAGATACAAGTCTTATGTCGTAGGTATCAGAAACTACGAGAGACTTTTGAATCTTAAGCACTCAGGACTGAATCAAATATTTGTGGATTCTGCAAACATTTGTCTCGGTGCGGAGATCGAACTCCCGGCATCTCGTTTCGCAAGCTAGTCTCTATCCAACTGCGCCACGGGGCTGTATAAATTGTAAATAGATTCTTACTATTCATAAATGACGTTGTAGGGAGTATGTCTGTACTCTGCAGCTGTCTCATTTAATTTTATATACCCTCAATACAAAATAGTACACTATCTTCATACTTAAACAGGAGTACTTTTATTGTATTTAAACAATATTTGTACAATTGTATTTAAATTTTAACCAAAAGTAAATGGTCATGGGTTGCACGGCACCTTCTCCTTTCCCACTCTTTACATCTGTTTGTATTTTTCCGATATCCAACGACTCCTATTGCTAACTACTTTAGCTCACCAGTTAATTCCGTATCCTCTCATCTTCTTCGTTTTATACGTTAGTCCTTTTCCGAATTCTCTCTTCATACATACATACATAAACTCACGCCTGTATTCCCCGAAGGGGTAGGCAGAGGTGCATTTCTGCACCCACATTTCGCCAAGTATGTATCAGTCCCACGTAATAGGGGGCGAGCCTATTGCCGTTTTTCGGGCACAATTCCAGACTCCGTGCTGCTACTGAGCATTTCCTAATGGAAAAACCCAATAACACTTTGCCCGACCCGGGAATCGAACCCAGGACCTCTAGATCGCTCGGCACATACTTGTACCGCGAGACCACGAGGCAGTCTCTTCATTCCCTTTTATATGCATTACGTGCAATATTCCCTAACCCATACCATCCTAGTTCAGCGGCACGTGCCTACTGTGGCCACTTCTTACTCACGTCATGCGTGCCCACAGAGCAGTGCCCTTGCACCTGCTTTTCGCATTCTACATAAATGTTTCACTAGAATCTCAGCGCTCCTGGGTTTAACTAGGTTGGCCTGACTTGTAGTCTTAGTCAAAATCTAAATAAATGAAATCCCTCAGCCTCTAACTAAAGAATACACCTAGGAGAGACTAATTAAGTTAGGCAAACATTGCAACTCAATTATATGAAAGTGTGGTTTTACCAGTCAAACTTCAATTAGGTATCAGAATATACATATGTTTATGTTATTAATCATCAACCCATATACGTCCCACTGCTGGGCACGGGCCTCCTCTACTATTGAGAATTGAGAAATTAGGCCTTAGTCCACCACGCTGGCCTAGTGCGGGTTGGCGGACTACACACCTAAGAAATTCCTAAGAACTTTTTAGGTGTGCAGGTTTCATCACGATGTTTTCCTTCACCGTTAAAGTACGTGATAATTCATTGTGAATACACACATAACTTCGAAAAGTCAGAGGTGTGTGCCTGGGGTTTGAACCCGCGACCGTCGAGATTCTCGACCGCGTACCCAAACCTCGAGGCCATCACGACTTTCGAGGACATCACGACTTATATGTTATGTATATGTTATTGGGTTTTTCCATTAGGAAATTCTCAGTAGCAGCACGGAGTCTGGAAATGTACCCGAAAAACGACAATAGACTCGCCCCTTATTATGTGGGATAATCATGGTACCTACAGATCGAACTTTGACCGAGACTGCCTGTCGCTTTTTGGGATCGACTAGGCAAAGTTCGAAGTAGATTATTTTACTTTCAACGTTTGACTGAAATATATAAATTTCGAGCTTCGACGAAAAATAAATGTATTTCTAGGTTTACCCGAAGATTTTTGGTCAAGCCAAATAAACGAATCATCAAATGCAGTCAGTCAAACTGCATATCGACTTTTAACTATAACATATGTAATACAATGCGTGCGCCCATATTGACTTGACGTATAGAAAACCATCGCCATGTCTGAGCCTCGCGCGAATGAAAAATTACATAAAATACGTATAGAATCCACACTGGGTGCTAGGTGCTAGAGGGCAGAGCGCTCGTGTGGCTGTCGGTCGCCGGCCGCCACCAGTGTCAGCGTGCCGCGTGCGCTATCGACACTCGTGCGAATCCCGGCGGCAAGGAGGCTGCAGACGGCGTGTCGCACGGCCCGCGTTTCTAGCAGTATCACGTGGTTATGGCGTTTTCGTATCTAAAATCATTTCATAAGGTTCGTGCAGGTGGCGTCTTACGGGTACCTACGTTATAAGTTTTACGAGCACAAAATTAACAGATTGCCTTAAAATCTTCATTAAGTAGAATAAAACGGGATGAAAAATCCTCGAAAGCCGCTTAAGCAACCCTACAAAATCGGAAGCGGGGTTCATTTCCGCGGCACAATGCTCATTCCGCGTCCCGCACCCCCGTCGCCGCGCGCTCTCCACACGTTCGGGAGGGTGAGGGAGGTGACAAGGGGTCGTTGAGGGCGTCGGCCCGTGCAACTGTCGACTCACGGCCTAATGCCCTACTCAATTCCCAGTTTCTCCTAATGGGCAGTGTGTCGGGCAGACGAAGCATCTTTTTCTGCACAGAAGGGACTGTCTCGTGAGCAGTGCTCGGGTAGGCTGTCGGGCGACACACATCGCAGTTTTGCAGTCGGATTCGTGTTGCATTGGTACAAAGCTGTAAGTCAGCAGTGGCACATATGGATGGCAGCATGGATATCGACGGCCGTCAGCAGATAACGTCAATGGCGTTTCGCACCTACGCGAAGAACTCACGTGCTCGCTCGCTGTGTACATCAATGCGAGTTATTTCTATCGGCAGAATGTGTTGAATGAATGTGATGGCTGCGCAAGCGCGTGACGGCGGAAGGTGGCGGCGGCGGGTGGCGGCGGCCGATGGCGGCGGCCGGCGCGCTCCTCGTGACTCGAGTGCGTGCGGCGAGCGAGGCGCCCCACGCCTCATGTGCACCGCTCGCGTTGCGCGCGCTCCAGTCTTACACGCAGCTCTATTATTGGCTTTGGTCGGCGGGTGGTTGTGCATTACGGCCATTGCGTCACGAGAGCAGGTACGGCTTCGGTGGCGGACTCATGACACTAATTTGTATAGCGCGGAGTCTAGAGTACGAGTTGGCCGCGGTGCAGGGTGGGTCGCCGGCGCGCGTGCGTGCTTGCGGCGTGCGAGTGCGGCGGCGGCGCGGGCGCTGGCGCGGAGACTGAGCGAGGCCGCGTCTCCAATTAAATATTTTTCCCGACGCGATTTGGAGACGCGCCAGTAATGTCTTAACTGATTGATTTCATGACGCGTTGTCGATACGCTGTAAATTAAACAAATAATATATTGCGGTGGTCTTCAATCATTCTACGTCTAGCGCGCGCTCATCGTGAGCGGTGACCGCCACTTCCTCTCGCTCCACAGTTCGCGGCCACTCACTTCAACGATATCGGACGAATGTTGCTTAAAGTAGAAATAGTCAGAAATCAACGATGATTGTTGATCGTTTTACACTCGTATACGATGGTTATGGAAACAGTTACAGAATGGTTATAGTGAAATTCTGGAGAGGCTGGTCGCGTGTGCCAAGTAGTTGCGAGCCTGCAGTCCATCGTGCGAGAAGTTTATTTGCAATTGCAACACTATAAACAATCATACGTGCAAGAACTGATACGAGATGAACAAGGTGAATTCGGGATTGCTTTACACTTAAAGTGTTGTTAAATGGACGACAGGGGAAGACTGCGAATACAATTCTGCATGTTCATACAAGACTTCGAACAGACAGAGGTTTGTGCCTGGGGTTACAACTTACAATTGCCGAGTTACATATACTCGGCTGCGTGTCTAAGCATATAACCTGAACATATATGTACATATGTATGTGTATCAAAGGTGGTAATACTTCCTCCGGGAGGTGGATTTGTAAATTTTAGCTGTATTGTATGTATCTAGTTCACACACATGTTGAACAAATTGTAAATTCGCGGCTTTATACACGCCATTTCAAAATAAAAACATTTGAGCTGATGTGAAATGTATGTGTTTTTTATGAACTGTCGCCGAAAGGGGCCAAAAAAATACATAAATAGCATTCTACTATCTAGCGATTCGGCTTGGCGCTTCTTGGAGAGTAGAGGTTTTGACGCGATCGTACATCTTGGGGGAAGCCTTCGTGTGGCAGGGTGCAGCGGGTGGTCAGGGGCAGCGGGTGCAGGTGGTGCAGGTGGTGCGGCTCTGGGGCGCATGCGCGCGGTCGCACGGGCGCGGCTCGTGGCGGGCGCGTGCGCAGCGGCCGTGTTTACTCGCCGCGGCCTTACAATAAAAATAAAAAGCCCGCGGCCGCGTGCTCCGTGCGAAAATTATTTCTGACGTTCCTTACTCTATTTTGTTTTCACGGTTGGCGCGGTTCTCTGCAACTTACACACTTGTTCACATTGATTTATGGAGAGGCCGGCGCGCCTTGCCCTACACGACTTGCTCTGAACTTATTCTAAAATTCTTAGTAAAGTGTGATATTGATTATTCATTAAATATAATTTTAACATGACATGACATGTGTGACTCAACTTCAAGTCCACAGCTTCTCAGCATGTATGGGACTTACGGTGATTGATAGAAACTAACTGAAACACGGTGTTTATTCCGCTAGTACCTATATTGTTGGTCCTTTGGTGATATCCACGAAGTTCATAGGTTTTTCACGAACTAACAACAACACGTGAAAATATAATAACTGACGCAGTAGAGCCATTGCGATACATATCGATACATTCTACAATTGAGCGGCTTGGGGTTCAAAGTGGCTAGTGGGGGCAAGTGTAATAGCCCATTGTGTTAGAATGCAGATAGATATGTTAATGTTATTCTCGGCCGACACACGAATGTTCCATATAAATATTTACTCCAAGAGATTGTTTAATGCCTGTGTTGGCACGGACAACACGGTTTATCTTTTCCGTCCCAAAATAATTGTAATTGTGTGTTGTCTGGAGTTGGTCCCGTTGTGCGCAATGCATAGCAGGCAGTAGCGCCGGAGCATGGCGCTGCTGGCGCGGCCGGTCAATTCCGTTACATTACATTTCTTTTTGCATAAAGTTTGCACTTGTACAAACTTCTTAGCCCAACGTTTCTTTACTTCTGGTTACGCTTGTCGGAGTAATAGCCATTATAGTTATATTGCGTAGCACGATTCATTTTCATCGTGTTCCTCGTTTTATACATTTGCGCGTTATTATAAACGTCGCACGCGGTAAAGTCGGTTTTATAATTGAAAACGTCAAAATCATCAGCTGAATGCGTATTTGAAGTATGTAGTGTTAACGGGTGATACTTTCACAAGGCCGGGGCACAATCCATTCGGATTATTGTTTATTATTATGACATTTTTACGCCGAAACGTCAGCGGCGTAGCGTAAGATTACGTTCATTTGACATTAAAAAATGCAAATGCGGTCGCCGCCATGTGACGTGGCGTGTCGGCTGGTGTCTGCTGGTGTCTGCTGGTGTCTGCTGGTGTGGGCCGGTGTCGGCACGGGCTGCGCTGGCGACGAAGACGCGTCGGGTGCGAGGCTGCCGCGGCCACGCTGAGAGCGGGCGCAGGCGCGGTCGCGCGACCTTCACCTCTACATTTTATCGCGCTCTCTATTTCGAGAGCGACACCACACGGAAGCACTGAATATTATTAGTTCTATATATAGTCAGCAGTGCGCTCGCCATCGTGTGAATTAATGAATTAGAACGTTTTGCAAATGAGCCGTTTTATCAAGAGTAATCAAAAGACCCGCGCGGCGCCCGCTCCCGACCCCCGCGCAGGCCCCTCGCGACAGGTGCGGGGCGCGCTTCGCCACTCGTCCAATTCCCAATCCTAGCGGTGCTTTTGGACAATCCCTAAGTTAAATATCCTTATAGCGCTGACAGGGAAATATATGATTGACGTGATTGCACGAGCGCAGGTCGCTGTGAAGAGGCTCAATTCTCCCCTGTTCGCCATTGAGTTCCTCTCCGCCATTAAGTTTATGCGCAATTGGAATACCACTTGGGCTGTTCCATAGGCACTGAAGCGGCAGAAACGTTGATCTTCCCAGTTTTCTGCATTCTGCAAAGCCCCGACCTGTCCGATTTCACTTTTCGTGCTATTTTCTAGAATTTCCATTTTCAGTGGTGGTCCTAAATGTTAGTTTTCTGATTGTCAAATTACAGCTTTTTACTTGTAAGTATATTATTTATATATATAAGTTGAACGGTAACAAAGAGTAACTGGGGCATAACGTTCCTCATGTCCATGAGATATGCTCGTACAGAGTGTAAGCCGCCGTGATCGAAAACTGACACAGGTAATAGTGATGGTGACTAGGAGATCGTACTATCATTTTAATTATTTTTTTAGCGTCAATGTGTTTGTAATATTCGTAACTAGTTCTTGATCCAATATTGCTATAGAATTTCGTTCGTAGGTAGGTAGGCCGCTAAGCTAACGTGCACTACCGCCGGCTAAATGGATAAAGCAAATTAATAACATGAACCACTGCGACAGGTACATACGTACCTACTATGAAACCGCGCCATCCGCTCCACCAATCAACGACAACTCAGTGAAGTGCATACATTGAATTTGATGATTTTTTGGTAATTAGGTGACAACGAGCTGCTTCATTGCACATTGGAATTCCGCATTGTTCTGTCGCCAAGATGGCACATAACACACTCACATAACAATGATTTCCGAATAAATCACTGATGCTCTGCAATATGAACACGGTTGGGGTTGATAATATTTTCTATTCAAAGCAGCGCGGCAGCGTGCAATGGGATTTGTTATTGGAGCTACGGGCATCGGTCGAACATGCCGGTGGAGTGCAGTGGCGCCGCGCCTGGTCCGAGAGCGGGGGGGGGGGGCGCGGCGCGGGCGGCGCGGCCCCAGCGCACGCGAGCGTCCACTCCACACTTGTACTGTATTCGCGGGCGTCGCTTTATTCTCATTTGTTTACACGCGCAAAGCCAGAACAGAAAGCGCAGAGAAAATTTATAGAGCAGAATTGTACAGTGATCGGCGTTAGTACATTTCGAGAGGCGCGTAGTTATTTTCACGAAAGATTAATGTTCTCCGCGGCACGACTTTAGTCATTAAAGTGGTGTCACATTGACACGCGCCGAGCGGAACGCACAAATAGCCCACGAAAGCATCGGGCGCACGACTCGCGCTGACACACATTCGCTCTGCGGGAGAGCTGCGGGAGAGCCGCGGACGGTCACGAGGCGCGCGCTCATATTCACCGCGGACAATAATTCCGCGCAAGTGGGTGTCGCTCGTGACCTGCCTAAAATGTGAATCATGTGATTTGGCACCAATGTTGGCTCAAACGGCACATCAACTGTGACCGGTTATTTCTGCCGGCGTTTGGTGCACTACGCTTGGCAACAATGGGCGCCGCTCCTCCGCCGCGCCGCTGTTGTCGGTGCGCGCCTGCTCACTACTGTGTTACTTCGACTACGCGTACTACAGCTTCGGCGAAAATACAAACATGTCATTTGTCATCATTCAACGTTTAAATGAATTAAAGGTTAAATGTTTGACAGATTCCGACGCAAACATGACAATTTATGTTACATAATGCGTCTTACGCATTTTAGATCAGGGTCACGTGATCTAACGCGAGTTCAAAATTTTTTACCCATCCCAAAAAAGTGCTAAAGAAGTTTTGAATTAAAAAAAAACTTAACTGTGAAAAGTCAAAATTTTGCGCCTGGGGTTTTGAACTGCGACCGTCGAGATTTTTGTTTCGACCGCTCGCTCTAACCTTGAGGCCATCACGATTTTTTATATTATTAATGTAAAACATAATACTCATGATTATGGGTAGCTCGGTGGCTTTTCGACGCTGAGTGAACCTATTTCGTGTGAGTTAGAGGAGGCGAAAGTTCTCGATGAAGTGAACACACGTGATGCTATTATTCCGCTGCAAATGTTCGCGTACAGAAACAATGCAGTTGGTGCATATTTCCCGTGTGGAAAATGGTTTTTATGTCTCTATGTTTAGAAAAGGGGCATTTTAATGTTATGTACAATATATAGACTGTTTGAACGCAATGATTTTACTTTTTTTATAAGTCATTTGTTTTGAAGGCGCCAGTATCCTTTGTACTCGTCGAGTTTTTCCTTCTCGTCGCAATCCGTTGTTCTTGAGCACATGTTCCTGTAAGGGACTCGTATGTTTGAGTGATACCTGCCGAGCGTTGAATATGCATCTCCGCAAACGCAGGGGCGCAGAGAGCTTGCTAACTTGTGATGTCTGTTTATGAACCATTTTCATTTCATAGGTATACTTGCTTTGTTCCATTTGTGCATCACACCAACGTAGACAGTGAACAGTGTCTTCATGAAGTGCGCCGCCCTGCGCCCACGACAAACATTTGTGATGCTGGCTGCTTCCATGAGACTTAACTGGGATGTAGACAGACTTTATAGAGCAGACGTCAATAATTATAGTCAGGGAATACTACTATTTTCGAGGCGCAGTAGTTTCATTATTTATGCAATATATTTTTACCGTCAAAAATCATCTAAAAAGCATTTTTTCGCTTCGCTGTAGTTTCAGAATAGCTATTAAAAGTAGCAATTAATAGATTCCGTCTTACATTTGAAGTCAGACGGCGACGCGTCGTCTCACAGCCGGTGCTGTCCGCCGGCGCGGCGTCATCGCACCACCACCGGCACGTCGCCCCCGCCGCCCGCCGCCCCTCGCCGACCCTCGCCTTCCCTCGCCCCTCGCCGACCCAGTACATCCGCATGCCCGCAGCCTGGAGGCGGTACACCCACACGTCCGCGAACGCATTCCCGATTTTTACCAACATCGACCAGCTCGCCAAACCGCTTAGACATTTTATTTGCCTCGTCGGCTGTCAGTAGCAGTGTCAATTACAGGTTCCTCCAAGTGCATGTGGAAGCTACACGTAGAGAGGCGCAAATGCTAATGTAATTACGAGTAATAATAATAAAGTATTTTATTGGGCTCGAAACGTGCGCCCACAGCTCGGAGGGCACGTGCTTGAGGCCTGGGGGTGCGGTGGTCTAAACCCTCACGCCCGGCTGAAAATGGTCCGACCCGTTTATACTTACCAATAGTCGGCTACACTTTCACAAGTTTGCATAGACCTCACCAGAAACCATAAAAGTATGGTAAAGACCTCACCATAAAAGTAGCGTTTCCGAAGGATTCGTATTAAAAAGCGCAGACAACAGCTGCTATTCATATTAGACGAGAAAACGGTGGTCGATAAGTAATAATAGAGGCGCTGCACTTGTCATTACAAGTGCACTTTGTATGGAAGGTGTTGGTACTCACTACTCGTACCGTGTGCTCGTGAATTATGTAGCGAGGGTTGGCGCCGCGCCTCGTGTCGCGCCTGCCGAT
This sequence comes from Hemaris fuciformis, assembly GCA_907164795.1. NCBI lineage: Eukaryota > Metazoa > Arthropoda > Insecta > Lepidoptera > Sphingidae > Hemaris > Hemaris fuciformis. The sequence continues at coordinate 25,437,913 of OU015431.1, forward strand.
ACCTTTCTTTGCATACTATTTTATTATTCTCGTATTTATGTACATAATTAAATGTTTAATTATTATTTCTCTTAGTCACAGCATCACCCGTAAAAGGGTGGATCTATTTCGGAAATTATAATTTTATTATGTGTGCTATTGTCAGGAGATCTAAAGAAAAATAAAAAAGTTACGCACTAAAGTGCAAAACTCATAGCACGCAGGCGGAGCTGGTGTTATTGTATGCACACAAATAATTTTCGTACGGTTGGATCATATTGCATAATTCTTAATATGTTATGTTTGTTATTGTCGGGTCAAGGTTTGTAAGATATGAAATGTTTGAATTTTTTATCGAGTAGTGGACAAATCAAGCTAAAAGTCTCCATATAAAAATAAGTAATTAACGAGAATTTCAAAAATAGTATTGTCAGATTTAACAGAATGTTGAAAACAGCATATAAACATGCTAGTGCTTATTATACAATTTAACTTAAATTTTTTTTTGTAAGTTTCGCCAACACGCACTAGGCCAGCGTGGTGGACTAAGGCCTAAACCCTCTCAATGACAGTGGAGGCCCGTGCCCAGCAGTGGGACGTATATGGGCTGATGATGAAGTTTTTGGTAACAGAATATGTCCTTCCTTAAAAATGACCGTTGACGAAAAAAACGAGTGAATAGTCTCATATTAGTAGAAGGCGGGAAAAAAATCAATTAACCAGAATACTTACTTTCTTCAACATCCGCTCTTCTGATAACCACGGCTACTCTACGTTAAATTTAAGTCTAGCCACGGTCTGTATCTACGGGTTAAATCAATTAATTAAATAGGTACTAAATTATTATGCAAGTGTATTGATAGGTATTCAAGCATGAGTAATGCGTTTCATTCGTTTATTCAACGATGAATAATGCATTATCAGACTTACAAACATTAACTCACGCCTGTCCCCCGTTGGGGTAGGCAGAGACTATAGAGCGCCAAATGTTCGCTTCCTCAACTGACATTATCCTCTTCATGCATGCACGTCGGTTCAGAGGACTCTTTGTTACTCTTTTTTAATAATTCACTTGTGAGATCTTAATAGGTGCGCCTAGGATGTCCTCGACCGACTTTACCACTCATTTCTGCACAGTAAATCTCTTTGGTAATTCTGCAAGCATTCATCGTTTCAATGTGGCCAAACCATTTTAGCATCCCCCTATCAATTTTGGTCACTACATCGGCTTTCAAACATTATCTGATCTACATAGAGAGGCACGTTGTAGCTGGTTTCGCAGTCGTCCAGCGCTATGAGGTATATAGTTTAGAGGAGCAGGTAAAGCACCGAAAATTAAAACAGATTCGTGATAAATCATTGTTACAGATAAGATAACACGACGACGTTGATACGACGCGACGCGTTGTGACGCACTTACGACATTTAGCAGATACGATTAGATGATCTCTAAGTAAAATAGTTTGAGGTTCATTTCCGGTTCGGTCCAACACCTTTATGAATCACGAATATTCTTGTGAATAATAGTATTAGGTATTGTTTTTGAAGGGTTAGGTAACACAAAAGTTGACACATCTTGTCCCTTCCAAGCGCTGCATCCGACTCGTCGCAGTACCTACATTGATTACGTAACACGACAATGCCTCCTATTTTCTTCTCAGCACACTACGCTTTTTCTACATATTCCCTGATGGGTTAGGCAAAGGTGCATTTCTACACCCACATTACGCCAGGTATGTTATCATTACCACGTAATAGGGGGGCGAGCCTATTGCCGTTTTTCGGGCACATTTCCAGACTCCGTGCTGCTATTGAGAATTCCCTAACGAAAGAACCCAATAACACTTTACCCGACCCGGGAATCGAACCCAGGACCTCTAGATCGCACGGCACGTACTTGTACCGCGAGACCACGAGGCAGTCAGTAGCTTTTTTCCATTGATATCGTGAACACTTACATCTTACACCAACCCATCCAATTTCAGTGAACCTCAGTCTATCACAATCTGAGTACCCCTTGGCCGTATTCATTACAGACATATGAAAAACTGTTGTATCTACTATTTTAATGCAATATACAATGCAATTTATACATTCCCTACATTTTAAATCTTCTTTGGACTTTGACAAATAAATATAAGCCGAATCAATGTCGCTGTTCTCCGCGTTTAACCTGTGGTTTAAACGAGACTTTAAAGTTTAAACGTCATTTCATTTTTGACTTGACACATGGAGATTACATGAAATCACACACAATTTGATTGCTCTCTTTATTGACCTATAGCTGACCCACCAAACTTCGTACCACCTAACAGTCAATAAATGTCGTGTTACATGTTAGCTTAATTATATTTTTGATTAAATGTAAATAAATGTTAAATTCAGTACCAACTTTATTGAGATAAAAAATACAGAAATAAAAAAGTACAAAAATCAAGTGCATCAATCGGGTGTCAGCAAGACATGATTAAATAAAACTATGTACATATTGTGCAGCATGTGATGCACTCGGTTTCAATTCTCTTCATTGAAGCACCAGTGTGGTGGACTAAAGCCTAAACCCACTCACTGAACAAGGGGCCCATGCCAAACAGTGGAATGTTTATGGGCTGATGATGATGATGAAGCACCTTGTGAAATACATTTTTTTATTGTCTACATTGAGATCACAAACAGTCATTTGTTAATCGTCATGGCGAAGGAAAGACGAATCGGGAACTCAATTCGTTTAAACTCAAATTTGGGATTTGAGTTTTACGCAAGTATTCAAATATTGTGGACATATTATGTTATCGATTCGAAACCATTATTTAAATATGTTCTTTAATTTGGGGGGAACATTACCCGTATTGACGGGATAAACATACAATGTTTGACAGGGAAATTAGGTAAAACAGTTTATATGGCAAAATTAAATTGTTGTTTTTAACATATTCCTCGCACATTTTTTTTCATAAGAACCTTCTCCTGACAATAGCAAACACATCAAAAAAGAATTAGCGAAATCGGTTCTGCTGTTCTCTAGATTTGCGCTTAGCAACACATTCAGAGATTCACTTTTAAATTATAGATTGTATAAAAAAAAATAAAGATGTGTAAAATAGACGATTCAAAAGAACTTGTAAAAGTCTATTTGAATAAAGATAATTTGAATTTGAATTTGTTTTGTCAACTGAACTACTTTCAGCAAGTATTATACGAGTAATTAGAATGATTTATTTTAATGCAGGGCAGTCCGTTTTAGAGTCTTAAGTGTCGATTACCTGACCCGAAGCTCAGTGGACTGCTCAGTGCGCGCACTGCCACGGCACATGCGACCCTTCAACAATAGCACGCTCCCCCTACATCACGTTTCGCCGAGGTACGTTCGTGTTCATATCCTGACTACAGTATCTGAGTCAATGGAACGCATCAATATTTTGTAACATTGAATACAAGTTCACTAGTAGGTAAACATTTGTATACTACCGTCTCGTCGGTCGCCCCTCTCTATTTGCACCACATTGCACTTTTACCTTTTGGTGCCTGAGCCAGATATTTACATAATATGAACCGCTACCAGAATGGTCATTCATTATGGCTAAAATATTTTGAAGTTTGACATTAGTGAATGTGAAAGTATTTACTTATTGAGATAGACATAAGTTTTCCACAATGTTTGGTTTTGTTTGCATACCATCGCAACCGCAGTAACAACATTCTTCATATAAATTGGTCCCACAGGTACAACAACTTTTGTGACATCACAAGCTCTTTACAATAGCATGGGTTCATATGACGTGAGCATTGTCGTTAATCGTTGGCTACGTTTCACTCAAGTAATTTAGTCATGTTGCAACATTGCCGCAAGAGAACAAACGTTGTTCCAATGTTGCGAGTGTATCGCGGCGATCTGCGAGAGCTCTTCGGCCAGAGAATCGTGTCGTTGAGCCGCAACGTGTGCTCTGTGGGCGTGTGTGTGTGCGCATGTGGCCTGTACGGTGCGTCGAAGGAGAACCGCGCACCACTAGCTAACAGTTCAAATATTTGGCAGTGATTCAATGATTGATCGCGTCGCGTCCACGGGACGCTCTCCACTCTCCTCTCGCGAACCACTATGCAAGTGGCAATGTGTACGAGCACCGCAAGCCGACTTCGACTCCTCCGCTCGATAACTCGATAATCCTCAAGAGACAATCAGTGCCTTGGGATTTAGATCCAATGATTTTATGATTCACTGAAGCGGTCGCCTTACGCCGGCCATCGAGGGGAGGTTAGCATTAGAACACGTGACAAATATTCGGCCCCGACATATTCTTAACATAGTAATGAAGTAATCGGTCCGCTGGAGCCATTCTCTTTTTAAACAACAGATGATTATAATTTTTGGATATTGTTATCAGAATTGGAAGATTAGTGCCAAAATCGGATCTATAAACTATTCTTCCACCTAATTTAAATAAGGTTTTTTAACGTGTTTATTATTACTTGCCACGTACTATATAACACATACAGCACACTATAGGTAGAGATCAGACGAGGCGACTACAAAATGGTCTCTGGTGTCGGATGCGTCACCCATAATCACCACTTACGTTATAAAAAGAAGTAAAAGTGATGTCTGTGATGCTGGAAGCCAGCGCGTAGCTCTATTCAATGCTTGCACTGCACCGTGGCCAAGGTCGGGACGCGCCAGGGTTGCTACGTGCTCTCCGACCAGAGGTTGTGTTGGAATTGCTTATAATAAGTGATTGGCGGCCATTGTTCACGAACAAAAGTCCGTATCGCCGTGGCGGCTTGCCCCCCACTCGTGCATTCCACCTGCCGCCGCACGCGGCTCGATAATTACGTGAAATTATGTCACACTGGTAATACAGTGCGTGGAGTTGTAAACAAGTCAGCCGGTAGCGCCATCTGTAATGATTCGTTGGTCGCGAGCACGCGGCCTTCGAGCGTGCTCGTCACGTGCTGTTGTGCGCACTGTTTTATCGACAGCAATGCGGCTCGCCAATGGCGGGCGGTGCTGTTTCGTCGACGCGACCCGCTCGACCAATCGCCGCCAAGTACATTTTGATCACAGTGCGTACATGTGACCGGTCATTACACTTGGTTGAAATTTAGTTTGTAAGAATATTTTATTTTCTTTGTAGTTAATTTTTGTTTTTATGCATTAACCGCTTTCTCGAAAGTGTAGTATACTGTAGCCGTAGTGAACATGAATCGGAATGGTAAGTTTTTGTGACTTACACCACATGTATCTTATTTGGCAAGCGCAAGCAGCGCCATCGATGCGCACTGCGCGTACTAAACAAGCCTTCACCTCGAATTCACGTTTAGAGCGAAAAACAGAGATGGCTCTGTAGGTAAAACGCAAATGTTTTGGTGACATTGAATTTTGTTATGAAATTGTATGTTTTAAGATGAATGATTGCTGGTACTTGATATTTATCCGATTAGCACAGTTACACCAATTATGCATACTAAGTAATCGACAACAATCTATAAAATCTCAGTATCAACGCAAATCAATATTATATAAAATTATATTAGAATTATAAATATAGACCATCTATAAAATTAAATATAAAAAAAAAATATGTCTATAATTATGAACACAGTCATGCGTCACTCATTCAATTTACAAAAGTGCACTCATTCCCACAAAATCGCCTTCCATTCCTTGTAAATATATCACAGTGTGATGCACTGTCCAGGAGAGCATTGAGCGCAGTGAGAGTGACGTATAGTATAGCCTATAGGTGATCTGGCTCGAGCCACAGTACATGTTGGAACTGCGAATAATCGGCAATTCCTTTCCATTTTCCTTTCCATTTCACATTATCAGTATCTGGTCCCTCCATCTTCTGACCTCTAAAGAGTTATAGCCAAGGCAACCCAGATGTTTAACATAATATGGGTAATATGTATAAGGGTACCTCAGAAGGACTTTTTGAGCTTTTTCGAGCAACAGTTAGGACCCAACTTATAGCTAAGTGCAATTGGGGATCGCACACGACTAAAAGTCATCTGGAAGCATGTTGAAATGTTGAGTTCTAATTTATAATAATAATAGTAAATAATAAATACACCCAACAGTCACATACATAGTTCTGACCCCACACTAGGATACAAGTCCTGTGTCGTGGGTATCAGAAACTACGAGAGACTTTTCGGTCTCACAAACACCCAGACCCGAAACAAATATTTGTGGATCACACAAACATTTGTCTCGGTGCGGGGATCGAACCCGCGGCCTCTCGTTTCGCAAGCTGGTGTCTAGCCAACTGCGCCACGGGGCTGTCAATTTATTTTCGACGCCAACCGTGTATTGCGTTAATATAAGAGATCTGAAAGAATTGTATACGTTTTACGAAAGGATAAAATGCAAGGGGCTGCCACAGAGCACACGGATGTTATCATGTTTAGAAGAGACAGAGAGCTACAATCTCACCGCGGATAGTTTCACCTCGTAAAACGAAACACTCGATAACGAACAGATGGCGCTATTAAACAATGAATGGTTTGACATAAGGTCATTGTTTATTATTGTAGGGCGCAGGCGATAATCGCCCTACTGTCGTACGAAAAAGATGGTAACGCAGGTGTATTAATGGTAATAAAATGTTTATCACAATATAATGGGACTGCTTGGCAACAAAGTGGCGAAACGTAAACAGGTAGCTAATTGAAATTGTCAGTTTAGTATTCTGATACTAAGTTTAACTTGCGTGAAGTGAATAGTTGTCACGGCGGGAACTGGACGTGGCCCGCGGACAGCGTGCGTGCATTGTGCATGATGTGGGCCGCTCGCGCCTCCACAACCAAATACCTTTTTTGAAGCGTGATGCAGCCGCATGGGCAAGCACTAGAACAGATTCGTATTCCTGTTATCTGTACTCCATTTCGACTCGCTTCCATATTTTGTCCATTGCGCACATTATAACCATATGTAATTATGTTTTCTCATTATTATTGTTCCGGTTGGTGCTGATAAAGACCGCAGACCTACCTACTGTATATGTATGTGTAAACAATCGCGCGGCACTTTGTGAACTGGCAGTCTCACTGCGCCGTAGTTTAATATAATCACTTGATTGCTAAAGTGGCACTTATTATGCGTAGTTGAATTAGTTAAAATGAAATGTAAAATGATTTTATCGATACTGCTCGCGCCAGTGACAAATTAGGAAGAGTAAAACCTTTTGACCCCGCCCCGGACATTAGGTTCAATTTATTGAAGATATACTTCTTTTCGTCGTCGTCGTGATGGCCTCGGGGTTTAGGCACGCGGTCGAGAATCTCGACGGTCGCAGGTTCAAACCCCAGGCACACACCTCTGAATTTTCGAAGTTATGTGTGTATTCGCAATGAATTATCACGCACTTTAACGGTGAAGGAAAACATCGTGATGAAACCTGCACACCTAAAAAGTTCTTAGGAATTTCTTAGGTGTGTAGTCCGCCAACCCGCACTAGGCCAGCTAGGTGGACTAAGGCCTAAACCCTCTTAGCTGTAGAGGAGGCTCGTGCCCAGCAGTGGGACGTATATGGGCTGATGATGATGATGATGATGATACTTCTTTAGGCGCGTTATAAAAAAATGATAAGAGTGAAATTTTAAGATGCGCGCGCATCACTGTGACGCAAAAATTTACAGGTCGTTATCGTTGAATGTAAGTGTCAAATGAATCAGAAAGGTTGTAATATGTTTCGGATCAAATATTTTTTCAAAAAAGTTTATGTTTTATATTTTTTTAAATGTAGAATAGTGACAGTAATAAAAAAGGGATAGACATATTTATTAGTTCTCAAATATGAGTTATGAGTGCTTTCAGAATTAATGTAATATCAATGGTAGAGGAGGCCCGTGCCCAGCAGTGGGACGTGTATGGGCTGATGATGATGATGATGATGATTGTGTAAACTAAGAACTATGTATCATGTGACTGTTGGACGTATTTTTGATAATTATTATAAGATATTTGAAATTAGTAATAAATTATATGTACACGCGATAGAAGTTACCTATACCACACGACTGAAGTAGTACTTATAAATACGCCCAATTAAATTTATGTAAATTATGAGTGCGTTCCGAAATGTAATACGTTGTGTTAACTAAGAACTATGTATGTGAATGTTGAATTTTCCAAATCGGACCAGTAGTTCCTGAGATTAGCGCGATCAACCAAACAAACAAACTCTTCAGCTTTAAAATATTAGTATAGATGCAGAATAATTTGTATAATAGTTTTGCAATTGTACTAAAATTTTCAAAATTTGCTTGCTAAAATATTATCACAACTTATTTTTATCAACAGCCCATATACGTCCTACTGCTGGGCACGGGCCTCCTCTACAACTGAAAGGGTTTAGACCTTTTTTTTCGATTAACAGAGGAAAACGCCTTAAGCTCCCTCTTTGGTACCCGGGGGGAGGCTGAAAAGGGTATGTCGGGGTCACCGGTCTTCCAACTCAGCGCGTGGAACTATTGTTCGCTTGGCTGAGTTGGGTCCCTAACCAAAATCTTACGCCGGCATATTGACTAAAACCTCTCGATGGCCGTCTTGCGCATTTTGGGCGGTAGGTACGGTAAATCCAAGGCGAGCGCCCTTAATTTTTCCCCGTTGCCGCCCAGCGCTCTGTCCAAATGTGAACTCATCTGTGATAGAGGGATGTGTCCCCCACTTGGCTCTATTTTGGACGAGCATTGATGTGAGCGTCCGCGGCGTTCAAGTGGCCATGTGCTCTACCACACATCTCGGGATCGTACACCTACGCCAACAATCCCTATAACTCCTATTAGTCGGCTCTTACGACAGGCAGCGGATGCCGTGGCGGTATTCTTACGCCCCCGAACCACAGGGCAGAATATTACATCTATAACATTAATTTAATTTCTTACATATTGAATTATTATTAGATACAATTGGACGTTGCACACTGGTTATCGGAAAAGCTTAAATATTACAAGAATATTGATATGTAAAAACTCAAGATTAGTTATTAGCGTCTCAAAAACGTTAACAAGAAAAGAACTCATTAAATTATTATATAAAACATGATAAAACATGCGTATCATACAGTAAAAAAATGAAAAAAAAAAAAAAATTAGTATGTGTTGCGGATAAATTTGAAGTAGTATTTATTGAAACAAAACTTGTGCTGTTTTGGTTCTATTTGTTTAATCAACGCCACTTGTCACTGTGATATTTGTATAGAATTATGCATATAAGGTACATATATACAGCGATGGCCATGACGCGAGCATTCTGCATTAGTTCAACTTGCCAGTGGTTGTTAGATGAGTTGTGGCGCGCGCTCGTCTCATCTGTTTCTATAAGGTTTTACCCCATGGATATTGATGAGTGACGCCACTGAGTTTCCAACTGTACCGTGTAACGATATGACTCCTTGGATACGCTTTCCGCATATTCATGCGCTACCTTAATTTAGTTTGTATATGTATAGTGGGCGAAGAAACTTTATATTTATTCAATCAGCGCGAGCGGAACAAAGATGAGACATGGAATATCTACATCTGAATATTATGCATACGCTGCTCGATGTTCGTATGAACGATTTGATTTGGTGCGATGTGGTGCACGCGACCTGCGTGGTGCGCCGGCTCGGTGGGACATGGTGCCGAGAGCCGCGGCACTGGCGGCGGCTGGCGGCAGCTGGCCCGAACACTACCAATCGTACGGGAGCTCATGTCGCGCACGTGCCACGTTGACGAGAGTCAATTAGCTGAGAGCCAATTACACGGTTTCGTGTCCCTGTTGTTAATAACTCGCCACAAATGATAACGAATAAAAGATGCCTCTACATTTTTAAACGCTCGCGGATAAATAATTTTGCAATACGATTTTAAGGAAATTTCCAGATCTGGAGATTGAGACGCGAGCTCAGCGGGGTTTGATAATAAATAAAAGGAAATTGAAAAGCTCAGTGGCAGTAATTGAGTCGCAGGCCTAGCGCCGTCGAATATCTCCGAGTATTGTTTAAATTTCAATTCAAAAATTATGGACGGCTTAGTTATTTAGTGTTAGCATTCAGTGCATAATATGCAGACACAGAGTTACTTCAAACACGATGTGGAGATGCCTGCGGCGTCGAGCTCAGCAGTTGTATGTAAATCTTGCGTTTTAGGTCGCCCAATATTATATAATTTAGTAAGACCATTATTATAAAGGTATATTTACGTACATATATTTAAAGTTTTGTTGACTCATGTGCAAAGCACATTTGTGAAATGAGCCTCAAGGAATCCAAAGTAAACGTAGGTGCGACTACCGTCTCCTATGTGTCCTTATTGACATGACGATAACGTAACTGCCCCGTGATCGTCCGGGTTCGACTCCCGTGTCGGGCAAAGCGTTATTTGGGTTTTCGTTCGGAAATACTCAGTAGCAACCGGGAGCCTAAAATTGCGCCCAGAAACGGCAATCGCCTCACTTACTATTACGTGGAACCTCCACCACACTTGGCGAAACGTTGGTGCATTAATACACTTGCAGCTGCCTCGTATGTCTGAGCACCCCGCCCGGCACAGCATCACGCATCCCGCGCGCCGCTTCTCCTTCATGGCATCTCATTTAATCACGAATGGTGTTTATTTTCAGATTTCCTGAGCCACGGGGCTAGCTTCAACAAAAAGTACGGTTAGTATCATGTGAACATAGAAGCACGTGCCGAGGAATGGGTGGTGACCTGTGGTGATCACTACTCGCTATCGTGCCGCCGCGCGTGAGCTCGAACACATGCCACCACCGCCCACTCCTTCGGCGACGTCTTCCTCATCTTCCTCCTTTCTTCCTGCATGTGCTCGTTTGATTGCTGTACTCTTGTTGCACGTCCACTTCTCACTCGAATCTTGTCAATATTTCATTTCACAATCACAACGGATCTCACCTGAGCTGTGCAAAGAAGTACTAAACGTTGAATCATTTCGTCCTAACGTGAGTCTGCAAAAGGACGCGCTACGCGAGATCGAAAATTTATATATTTTTGCTGTGACTTTAAAGTACATGCAAGTTAACGTTAACGCAAACTGGTCGATTTCGGCCGGTGTCTGTGGCGCACACGCCACAGGTCTCGGCACAGTCTCCTGTGTAGTGTGTGGGAAGCGCTGCGTGTCCCCTCGTGTGAGTGGAAGCAGGTTGTTTCGTCGGCGCCGGTTGGGTGTGCCAATACCGGCCCTGCATTCCATACCAAACATACACCACTATCTACTGAACAACAAAAAAAAACAGTTATCGGCGTTCTTGTTACATTTTGTAAGTGGATGAAGCCATACTATTATGCACTTGTACGTATCGAACGAGTCTGCATTGTTGATGAAGTTTTGCTAACAAAATACAAGATAAAACTTCAAAAGGCTCGCTGGCACAATACTCGTGCTCCGCGAACTGTGCCACTAAGTCACATAAAGCAAAACGGAAAATTAAAAAACATTGTGTGGAAAGCATTTCCTAGTAGCCAGGTAGATGTGGCATTGATATAAAGTAGCCCATACCTATGTCCCAAATCGCTCACATTTTTATGGGGTATTTAAGCAAACGTAACTTGTCACTCGCCACATATCCATACGCGTATTGACGAAATAGGAGGCTGCGGGCGCAACACACGCACTGGTCTCCGCTGTGGCGCGACTCACGCACATTCACCATGAAGGAAATATTTGCCTTTGAAATATCTTTGCCTACACACGCAAATACTCTGTTCAGTATGGACATGTTGTTTGTTACATATTGCATATACTTGTCTGGCTGTATTATTACGAGGTTAAATCAATGCATAAAGGCGGTGTTTTTTTTAAACCCCTTCAAAACTGCAGACTTTGCAATTGTTTTTCCTTTAAGTGGTAATTGGTGAGTGATCGATCGTAGTTAGCTACCAAAGATTCGGCGAAGTGACCACATTACAATATATAGTACGTAGGTATACAGTATGTAATGATAAGTCACTCTAATGCGTATTGAATTGAACAATTGCATTCTCTTGCGACGACAGTCGTCTTAAAAAACTCGAGTCAACAATATACTGAATAATTTATACTTTTCATCGATTCTACTTTCATAACACAGAGCATGTAATAGGTATTTATTATTACTTTACTACCGTTCAAAAATTATAAAGTAGTAATATCAAGTCACAAGTTTTACTTGCATATAGCTTCTAAACTGCTTTATTTCACAAGAGCGCACTCCATGTAATTCCCCAGATCTATAATAAATTACCAGAGTCAATCAGAGATTTAGATGAGATAAATAATTATAAGAGCAATTTGTTTAGATTTTTAATTAGTAAATGCTACTATAATTTAAATGACTATTTAAACGATAAGAATAATTGTTAATTTTACTTATTTTATTGTATAATTTTTTTATTTTTTATTTTTGGTTTTGGATATGTAGTTTTTTATTATATTTTTTTATTTGTTGTTATGTGTTATATTTTTAATTTATTTTGTTGTGTTTTTAAAAAAAGTGTATCCTAAACTATTGTATGCCAATATGGCGGGTCATAGCTGTACTAAATAAGCCAATGTAACACCTTCTTCTTCACCTATGTACCACAATAAAATATTTTGAATTTGAATTTGAATTTGAAATATTAAAACAGAAACATATTTATTAAGATCCCTTTCGTAGAATAATTCGCACTCTGATTAAAGTTAATGTAGCGAACCTGTTGATGCTAATTTTTATGTAAAACTAGTGGTTCAATTCGACAAGCGCAATGTTTTTAGGACTATCAGAAGTCCTTCCGAGTGTTATTTATTTCAGGAATAGACAGATTTTTTACTTATTGCAATTTAAACAAAATTCATCTTAATATCGCCAAATGCCAATCAATATAAAAGCAAAAATAATATTTTTCAAAATTCTAGGTTCAGTAGTTTCGGAGATGGGGGGGGGGGGGTCAATTTTTGCCTATTTTCTTGAATAACTTGGAAAGTATATATTTTAAAATTACCAAAAAAAAAATCATTTAAGATCTTCATATCAAGACCTTCCATTTAATATGTCACACGATGCAGCTATCAACACCTTCTTGGCATTTCGGCTGCCAGCCTCAAGGAAGTGAGATGTCTTCTTTAAAAACTTTTTCGGCGCGAATGCAACTAGTAATACATTTACTGTAATACATTAAATCTTCTTTGTAACTATTTTAACTTTAGTTTAATTTTAATTTAAGTGGCATTGTTAACTCATGATGTTACTATGATTTTTTTATAGACAAAAGATGTGACGTCGAATTTTAGGTTAAGATGATATGTTGTTCATTTGGAATACAACACCTTCTCATATTTCTCCGGTGCGTGATTACTTAATTATAATTAGATGTTATTTTAGTTTTAAAAAATAGATTGATTACCTATATAACTTGATAATTATAATTAGTCCTGATACATACATATATTTTCCTTAGTTACATAAATAAATTATTTCTGAACGCACGTATAAATTTTTGACAACCAATAAATATGTCAATTCCTTTTCATTACTGACACTATTCTACAGTTTAAAAATCTAAAATACGCAAGTATACGAATATTGTGGATAGATGTTGTCGATTCAAAACCTTTATTTAAATAGGTTCTTTAATTTGAGGGGACCTTTAACCGTATCGAGACGGGATAAACATTACATATTTGACAGGAAATTAGGTAGAACAGTTTATATGGGAAAATATAAATTCGCAATTTGGCCAATATTACTCACCGTTTGAACCTTCCCTGAGCCAGCCATTAGCCATTCATTTTTATATATACAGAAGAAGTTTAATAAATTGTTAATAATTTCACGTATGTTTTACTCGTATTGCGCTATCCCCTTTCTCTTTCAATTTATTAAAAAGAACAAACTAGCATTCCAAATATACTGCAGTTCCTCTATTATTATTATTTTTATACTCTATAGCACGCTTCTATTTGCAATACCGTAACTAACTGTAGGCCATACGACTGAAGTAAAACTTTTTTAGCTATGTATAATGTATAAATGTAAATGCATATATTAATTTTCTACAAATATTTAAATCTACTACGGGCTTTCATTGATAAATTAATATTTTTTTGATAGATTTTTTATTAATATTTATTAATGTATTGAACAACATGTTCATTTAAAAAATGGTCCAAGAACGACATGAAACTACGAAAAATGCTCTCTCTTGCTCCTAAAGTGTGATACAGACATTAGGCCTGCATTGTGTCTTAGATTAGGGTTTCTCAAAGTAGGGTACGCGAACCCCTAGGGGTTCGCCATTAGACGGTAGGGGGTTCGCGACAAGATTTACGTAATGGTGACTTGATGCCTAGCAGGCACGTGCGGCACACATGTGGCTACAGTATTATACTTGTGAGTGTGGGTTTTCACACCTGGTCATGATAAAAACTAAATACAGAAATTGACTTATGGCCCTATCCCACCACACACCCGCCACTGTAACTCCTGTGCTCCAGGATCAACAACGGAACGCACAGTAGTGACGCCGAGCAATGAAGCTCAGCGAATCTAAGGGGACCTTAAGTCATAATCCCGCAACGAAGTTAATCAGAAAGACAAATAAAGGAGGAGATGGAAAACAAAGAGTTGTCCACTTCCCTCCACAGGAAAACGGGTGACAAAACATTGAACTATGAGGTTTCGCCCTCACATAAAAGAAAGACAATTACAATTAGTCAAATTAGACACAATTAACGCACCACGGGTAAATAACTATATGTGATTTATTGAATAAATTGGACCTAATTTGTGAGCTGTAAAGTAGACTTCCAATAATAGGCATGGCAAAAACGCTGAAAGCACGGAAATTCTTCCTAGATTCAACGAGGTTTGTGTAATAAACAACACCAGAAGTTACATGCATACTATTGAGCATAATGTTACGCTCATCCGCCCAAAGATTGCACTCCCAAAGGATATGATGTGCGGACTGTTCATATTCGCAATCATGTGTTGAACATTGGCACATAGGAGATTCAACCAACTTAAATGAGAATAATTTGCTTCGAAAATTTCCGTGACCCGTTAGAAATTGCGACACGTAATGATCAATCTCGAGCCATGTTTGTGCCAAGCGATCGCTAACTGAAGGAAAATATTGATAAAGATGATGTCCCTTTACCGACAGACTCCATCGGTTTTGCCATTCTTCTATTAATTCAGAATAAGTCTCGGGGTATAATTTAAGTAAACGAATCATTTTCGAAAGGTCGCGCGATGAAAGAAAATCTTTATCAATATTTTGCTTGTTGGCAAAATATAACGCTGCGCGACGTTGTACCTCCAGGTCGACTGGAAGTACTCCCGCAAAAACAGGTAAAGCTTCAGTGCTAACAGTTCTGTACGCCTTACACAAAAATATCAACGCCAAACGTTGACTCTGGAGCAATTTCCTTCTGACTGCGCCGACGGTCGCCCTATCGGCCCACACAGGGGAAGCGTAACAAATACAACCCAAATATGTAGCTCCATAAATTACTTTTAAGGTATTAAACGACAGACCCCAGGTTGACGTTGACATCCTTGTCAAGGCATAAAAGTTGTTTTTCGATTTTTCACCGACGCTTTTTATATACTTACTTATCCTTACTAATATTATAAATGCGAAAGTAACTCTGTCTGTCTGTCTTGCTTTTCTGCTAAAACTACTGAACCGATTTAAATGAAATTTGGTACACAGATAGTTTAAAGCCTGAGAATGGACATAGGCTACTTTTTATTGCGGAAAAGGGGTTGAAAGAGGGGATGAAAGTTTGTATTGAAGGATTGTCGTTTTCAAAGCTACAAGCTTGAAACTTATTTTTTAAGCTGCTGATTAGATACTATAAATAAATATGTAATTCAAAGTTTGTAAAAAATACCTATAAGGGGGTAAAATAAAAATAGGGGATGAAAGTTTGTACGAAAATGTATATGCTTTGCGGCGCGGGGTGGGGAATATGTCTAAGGGAGCTTACCCGAATGGGCAGACACGTAAGGGCAGACGACTGTGTCGTACGCATGTAAATATTGATTTTTTTACGCTTTGCTTTGATTGCGGTCATTAGTTAAATTAAGTATAATATTGTATGTTATAAATGCGAAAATAACTATATGTATGTCTGTTACGCTTTTACGCCTAAATCATTTTATCGATGTGAATGATTTTTGGTATAGACATAAATGGGACTCTGTGGAGTAAAATAAACTACAACTTATTTTCTTTCTAAACCCAATGATGTAGTCTACGCGGACGGAGTCGCGGGCAAAAGCTAGTGTTCAATAAAAGAAAAAAATTTGTTCTAGAACAAGCCCTAGATAACAAACAGATTGTTTACTTTTGATGGAGACGTTATTAAATTTTATACGCGGCGGGGTTTTCAAATTGCCTTTCAGCAACAAATGAAATTATTTTTGGGGTGCGAACGAAAGACGGTTTCTTTCACCCCATAGACACGTGTCTCCAAGCTTTTCTAGACCAGATCTGCTATTTGACTGTATGAGTAAGAGCTCGTCATCCGCATATCCTATTAGACAGCAACATGGAGGTAAACAGAAATCGACTTATAATCTTTTTTATAATGCATTCGCCAGCTTACTCCACAAGTCAAGCGTGCCTGAAGAAGTTTTACTTCAAAAAAAAGAAACTCATTGGATGATACATTTCAGGGCGTGAAATGACATGTCACAGTTCATTGTAATGGACACTTTGGTTTTAAATGGACATCAGTGACGTTTCCCCCAGCAGAGTAACCAAAATGGCGACTGCGATTTTTCGGCATCATTAACAAATTACACGACATTCCGAATTTTGCGGATATATGTTGTGTTTTGTTGTTATGATTCAGGCTAGGTTGCGATCGAGTCTGCCGTACCCCTTCACGAAATTATTAATATAATAGATGAACACATTTATATTGATAGACGCGTTACGTTACGAAGCTGTTTACCTTGCTTGCTGGTGGTAGGATATTCGTATCCGCCCGGATAGCGACCACCGTACACAGGGCGTAAAACCCGCCATAGTGGCACATGCAAGTGTGCCGCGTTCCGGGATCAGCCAGTGTATATCTGGTTTTCGGGGGGGCTTCAGTCATGGTGAAAGGATGACCGTGCCGGCATTTTTTGGCCGGTTTGTCGCGGTCGGTCCTTTGATCACCATGGCATTAGTCCCCCAAACTTCTTCACAACGTGAAGAGGTATTCGGCCGGCATGATTGTGTCAACCAACGGGAGATCATCTCTCGCTGGTCGGCACTTTTTCTGGACCCCATTACGCTTACCATCAGGTGCAATGGGGTCACTTTGCCGTGCTAGTATAAAAAAAAACCCTCACATAACAAGTTATCACTTAAACAATTCTCCTGCATATTATAGGTTACCTAACATTTCGCTACGCATACAGTTTTTCGCATATGGTTTACCTAACATTTCGCTAAGACCCCTAGAAGAGAAATAGTTAAGAAAACGAAGACCGAGTAAAATGTATTAAATTGTATGGGAAATAGATTTGGGACAGAAGGGCGTACAAAAGTAAAAGTGTAAAACTGATATGGATTTTGTTTTCAGGGTTACATGGGACGCTCTTTGAGAAAATTTCATTTAAACATATCTATATATGTTTTCCCATGTACCCTATAATATGCAGGAGAATTGTTTAAGTGATAACTTGTTATGTGATTGCCCTATGGCAATCTCTTCTATCTTCTTCTTCTATATATATATTCTATATATATAAAAATGAATCGCCGTTCGTTAGTCTCGCTAAAACTCGAGAACGGCTGGACCAATTTAGCTGATTTTGGTTTTGAAATGTTTGTCGTAGTCCAGGGAAGGTTTTAGGCGGTGAGAAATTATTGCAAAATTGCGAGGAAGATAGTAAAAACAGCAATTTCATTTTCTCATATAAACTGTTCTAGAAAATTTACTGTCAAATATCTAATGTTTATCCCGTCGATACGGTTAAAGGCCCCCTTAAATTAAAGAAAGTATTTAAATAAGGGTTTCGAATCGACAACATATATCCACAATATTCGAATAATTGCGTATTTTAGATTTTTAAAATGTAGAATAGAATGAAAAGAGATTGACATATTTATTAGTTGTCAAATAGTTATGCGTGCGTTCAGAAATTTATTTTGCGTAACTAAGGAAAATATATCAAACCTCATTATCCAACTGAATATTTAAACTCCTTGGTTGTGTCTGGTTTACAATTTACAACTGAGGGCGGGCTCGGTAGTCATCATTGTTCGAAATCTAAAACACCCTAAACTATGCAATGAAATGCGGCTTATTTTAAGAAAACTGTTGAGTACTGTGATTCACGCAACGATCAGATCCAAGGAAAACTTAAAGATGAGTTGGTTTGGTTCTCATTGTAAGGTTTCAAGTTTCTCATTTTATAGTTAGGTCGATGATCCAAACGGATATGCCTGAGATTTTAATTTTTAATGGCTGGACCGATTTTAATGAAATTTTCTGTGTATCTAAGTGGATTCGTAAATGGTTTATATTTGCAATTGGACCAGATAGGTGGTGCTGTGATCGAGTTCTGGAATTTTAATATTTAACGGCTGGACCGATTTTAATGAAATTTTCTATGTATCTTCAGGTAGATTCGAGAATGATTTTTCAAATTCTAATTCAAATTATCTTTATTCAAATAGCCTTTTATAAGTTCTTTTGAATCGTCAATTTTACACATCTTTAATATATTTTTTTAAACTATTGCCGCTTCGAAACGTGTTATAGCTGTGGTCTGTGGAGAAGAAACGGCAAGAAACTCCCTCAGCAACACGATATGTCATTTTCTTTTTCTAAAAAAAATATTTCAATTTTACATTATACATGTCATAACGATACAAACTGTAGCAACAAAACAAAACTCCGATCAATTTACTTACTCCCAGGGCTTATTATCTTCAATAAAATCTGAGATTTTATAGTATGCTTTTTTGTAAAGCTTATCTTTAATTGATTTCTTAAACTTAGATTTGAAATTGGACCCGATAGGTGGCGCTGTGATCGAGTGCTGGGGTTTTTATTTTTAACGTCTGGCTCGATTTTAATGAAACTTTCTGTGTATCTTCAAGTGGATTCGAGAATGCTTTAGATTTTCAATTGAACCCGGAAGGTGGCGCTGTGATCGAGTTCTGGGATTTTAATTTTTCGCATATCAGAACATAACTCCAAAATCTTAAACAATTCATTTTCTTTGTTCAAAAGAAGGCAGATGATGTTTTTTGTGTGTCTTCAGGTTGATTTGAGAATGGTTTAGATCGGAAAAAAAAAATTGAATTTAAAATTGTGCACAGGACAACGTCTGTCGGGTCCACTAGTAGGGGATAAATCTTAATAATATAGTGGGTTCTGTTATGGGAGTTGTTAACAAGGAACAACAGTTTGACAACAGTTGGTATAAGATTTCATTCCGGATCGGCTAAATTGTAATTCGGTTTAAAATAAACTGTTCTACATATCAATAAACGAAAGTTTTTGCGTTGTGTTCATTGTCATTTTAATTATTTACTTATATTGCGCTATTTTGTATTTTTGTACAAACTTACCAGTAAAAAACTTTTAATAGGAAATACCTATAATACAAAATATATGCCGGAAACGTATAAATATATTACGCATAATATATTCGTATAGTTATAATTCTATAGTTATAGTTCTTAGGAATTCGCATTACACTTAAGAAATTCCTAAGAACTTTTAGGTGTGCAGGTTTTATCACGATGTTTTCCTTCACCGTTAAAGTAAGTGATAATTCATTGTGAATACACACATATGTAACTTCGAAAAGTCAGAGGTGTGTGCCTGGGGTTTGAACCTGCGACCGCCGAAATTCTCGACCGCGCGCCTAAACCTCGAGGCCATCACTGCTTTTATGCTCAAATTTGGACTTATAATTATATTTCATTAAATGTCACACTGTCGATGCAAATGGACGTGAAGTACACATGTGACAGTTGCAGCGAGCGACAGGCCTTTCCTTTATCTCCCTTTTTCTGTGTTAGCACCTGAGGTCCAACCTCCGGTTATGTTCCGCCGCGAGTGCCTTTGCCATACCTTCGTAAGCAAAAGTTGATTTCTTCCCTAACCTAGTTAAAAATGAAAAAACAATTGATGAAAGCATGAAAAGTAGAATAACGGGCTTTTCCACAAACACTCCTGTAAGGGCGATGGTTGGTTTTGTTGAATTCTCACGGTTCACGAGCGTTGACCGCGGTGTACACGTGCTTGCGCTGAGGCCACGTGCCCTCACTCCACCGAGCCCTCTCCCCTTCGCCGCTTCCCCGACGTGCCTCGCGCCCAGTCCTCTACACGCTTAATAACATTTCTCTTTGTCGCCTTTACCCCATCAAATTGACACGTGCCACTACAGGTGTGCTGTCAAAAAACATCGATGTGTGCTCTAACTGACTGGCGCTCTCACAACTATCAATAATTATGATGTGCATTAAAATTTCATTTGTATTTTGAAGGTTAACAAAATCTCTTTCCGCAATAAAGACGTAGTTACAAGGTAGAGGGCTTGGTGTAGGTGCGTACTGTGCGAGGGAGTGCGCCGGTGCGCGCGACTACTGTTTGGCTAGGGTGTGTTGCTCTCATCTGTTTTACATACGAATTAAAGAATTGGTATTTTCATCTTTGGCACACCATAAAGTTGTTGGAGAGTTACATAGACAAAGGCCTAAACCCTCTTAGTTGTAGAGGAGGCCCGTGCCCAGCAGTGGGACGTATATGGGTTGATGATGAAAAAATTTCAAATAGATATTTTTTCGTGAATGCGTTCATCATCAATTTATGTAAAATAACAACGTTCACACGACATAAATCCTCGCTCCTCGTCGCTTCTCGTTCGCTGTTCCCTGATAAGGTTCTCGCGAATCACAAAAACTACTTACTTGCAATAAAATATGTTTCAACCATTCATCCAAATTTTTAAATATTTTTAGCGGTGTTTTACCACCAAAACACTGAAGCTCGTCTATAATGGTGGCAGATGTACCAGAGTATTATTTTTTTCTCCGACCGTAGGCTACGGAGATTTTTTATAAATTTAAGCAGGCTGTACGGTCCAAGGTCCTTTTGCCTTTCCTGTAACGAAATCAGGAAAATCGTGTTCGGCTCTTAGTCCAGTCATTTTAGTCATTTTAAACTCCAATCTGCGGAATAATTCATAGTGAGCTGAATTTTTATATACCTACAACCAATAATAAAGATGTGAAAAATCGACATTGATATCGTGCCGGCTAAAAAATTATAAAGGTCAAAGGGTTCCGAAAATCAGTTTTTAGCAAATATCTCGCGACCTATTGCTCGACGGTCAAACAGGTCAGTTTAAGAATTGTTTGTCGTTAAATTATCTACAAAAAATATGTCATGCATTTTTCTGTAAGATTAGCCGTTTTCGGAGTAGAGCGCTGAGAAAGCGACTAGAATGCACTCTTCGACCTTTATAACTTTTTTAGCCGGCACAATTCATTTCATTTCATATATCTTCATTATAACACCGTAATAAAGGTGTATACAAAAATTCAGATCACTAGGAATTATTCCGCAGATAAAACCTAAAATGACTGGAGTATCTGTCTGTATGAGCGTTTAAATTAATTTAAATTTTTGGTATGGGTTATTTGTTTTATACATTTTATATAAGTGTTATATGATAGTAATTATCCGCTTATAAATGGTGAGTGCTGGGTCTTCACTGACCGAGCGAAACTGCACTTGGTTGGGACCGCAACCGACCGCAGCGGGACGTATACTGATACAGATGCATATCACATTTATATTTACTTAGTGGTATCTCTGTGAAGGCGATAGGCGTAACAAGCTTCAGGTTGTTTGTCCTCAATGTGATATTTCGTCGCCGACTGTAATCTGGATATTCACTGTAGTGGCAAACGTGCTAGTCGAGTTCCGAACAGGCTAGTTCTATTATTGAAATGAAATGAAATTATTTTTATTGAATCTATCAAAATGTCAAATACTTCAAGGGGAAAGCTGATTATATTTCTCTTCCCGCCAGTCCTGAGGGAGGGGGGTAGTAACCGTAAATCGGGTCAACGGCCTCCCATCCTGAAGCGCGGCGACGTCATGTACGCGCAGATTAACTCCGGGCTTAGTCCCTAGCATAATATTTCCTACATCGGTATACCGTTCAAAAGTTGCGCCGCAGTTGTAAGAGCGAGCCCATGACGGATACAGGTCACCGTGCCGCCGCTCCTCGCGAGACCAGTTTCAATGATGACGCATCGCCCCCGTAGCGCATACAGCGACCACGAGGTCTCTTATGATATGCCTCTTGTTTTTGTTGTCAATACCGTGGTGGGATTGTAACGCCCCCTTGACACAGCGCAGGAGTTCCGAGCAGGCCTGCAGGCTTGCGCGACGACTTTGTGCAAATGTGCACTACTACTGCTACCAATACACATGTTCCATCGTTACAAACGTGCACTTGTGTACATTAACTAATTGAATGCAAAAACAGGCCTGTCCCTCACTTTTCCCAGACCGCTCAATTTATTTTGATATACGTATAGATGGCAACGTGAATAACGTTTTCACCACTTTTTGTGTATCATTGTGCCGCACAGGCAGTGATTGCACTACACCTTATAAGTCTTTAGTAGATTGGATAGCGACTTTAATTTGATAAAATTGCATAGCATGCTTAATACAACAGCATAGCAGCACGTTGGCATAATGAGTAGAGTGTAAACTGTGCGGTTGGTGGACACAGTGCGTGGTGGTGCGACGCCGCGCCGGCCGCGCCAGCCGCGCCACCGCGTCCATGCACAGGGCACAGCTCGCGACAAACCTTTCAGAAAGCGCACTTTACAAATAACTGTACACATGCTCACTTCTTTATATATACCTTTTTTCTATAATTAGAAAAAATAACAAGCAGACATTTATTTTTTTCAGAATATTATGTACATAATATGTAAGTCGAAGTCGTGATGGCCTCGAGGTTTAGGCACGCGGTCGAGAATCTCGACGGTCACGGGTTCAAACCCCAGGCACACACCTCTGACTTTTTGAAGTTATGTGTGTATTCACAATGAATAATCACGTACTTTAACGGTGAAGGAAAACATCGTGATGAAACCTGCACACCTAAAACTTCTTAGGAATTTCTTAGGTGTGTAGTCCGCCAACCCGCACTAGGCCAGCGTGGTGGACTAAGGCCTAAACCCTCTCAATGGTAGAGGAGGCCTGTGCCCAGCAGTGGGACGTATATGGGCTGATGATGATGATGATGAATATGTAGGTTATAAATCCTCGGAAGTACATTGGTGCTACTACCTCGGTAATGAGACTAACCAGTGGGGACCCCACATCCAACAATTGGCAAGCAAATTAAGTTCAGCGGCATATGCAGTGAAAAAGATCAGACGTCTGACTGACGAGGAAGCGGCAAGAATGGTTTATTTTAGTTATTTCCATAGACTTATGTCGTATGGTATTCTTTTGTGGGGAGCTGCTGCGGATATTAACACTATTTTTGTTTTGCAAAAAAGAGCCATTAGGGCTATTTATAATTTAGGTCCCAGGGCTTCACTTAGAGAAAAATTTAAGGAAATAAATATTCTTACCGTCACTTGTCAGTTTATATACGAAAACTTAATGTACGTCCAAAGGAATCTTGATAAATTTAATAAAATTTGTAATGTACACAATAAAAATACTAGGAACAAATGTAATCTCGTTCAACACGTAACTCGTCTCCGGAAAGTTAATAACTCTTTTATGGGGCAATGTATACGCTTCTATAACAAACTTCCGAGGGCTATGAGGGAGGTTCCCTTGACAAAGTTTAAGAAATCAATTAAAGATAAGCTTTACAAAAAAGCATACTATAACATTTCAGATTTTATTGAAGATAATAGGCCCTGGGAGTAATGTAAATTGATCGGAGTTTTGTTTTGTTGCTATAGTTTGTATCGTTATGACATTTACAATGTAAAATTTAAATAATGTAATTGAAAAAAGACATTTATTGCTATTTAAAAAAAAATTACATGTCGTGTTGCTGAGGGAGTTTCTTGCCGTTTCTTCTCCACAGCTATAACACGTTTCGAAGCGGCAATAGTTTAAAAAATATTAAAAAGTGTAAAATTGACGATTCAAAAGAACTTGTAGAAGTCTATTTGAATAAAGATAATTTGACTTTGACTTTGACTTTAATCAAGCCGCTTTTCATACGTCGCTACACTGGAAAAATCCGAAGTTGCTACGGACATAACGCTACTTTCGGTATAGATTTTTTTTTATATTTATAACGTGTTAAAATTATGTGTCCAAATGCTGTATATTCTGTATCTAGCGACGAAAACAATTATACGATTGACTTGTTACGATGCAATGTAGTTGGAGGAGGGAATAGTAACCACCAGAAATGAAATGTTTGTCATCTCCCGTGACGCGCTACGCGTGGCGTAGCCCATCGCGTTGTAGAGTTAGCCCGTTTCGTAGCCGCTACGTCAGCGCTACGCCCCCTCTACACCAACTATCATGTCTATGAATTGTTGAAAGTGATCAACTGTCAAACACGATTTTTACTGGTGGGCGACTGTACCGAACAGTTTGCGTCTCGAGCGCCACGCTCCGCGTCCGCCCCGACTCGGCTACATACACTATTATTCCAAAGATTTTCATTAATATACGTACTCCAGGCATCTAGTGGGTTTTTTCTTGCACTGCTCTGGATATAATAAACAAGAAAGTCTAGACAGGCGAAGGAGGCGGAGGCAGGCGAAGTTTAAGCCCACTACGTTCAGTTGGGCGACGACGGGCCCTAGCTTAAAAATTTCCCTTTAAACTTCTTTCAGTCCTTCGGTTGTAATAAAGACACAGTAACTGCCGCCTACGAGGTTCTTAAGTGATACTAAGCGGCTATGTGGCCGAGCGTGCGTAGCGTCGATGTGAGGCTGCGACGACCGCCGCCCGGTGCCCGTCGCCCGCCGCCCGCCTCGTCGTGACTCATCCATTCATGCAACCGAGATAGCGTTGCGTGTCATCCCAAAACTACGAGAATGTCGACATGACAGCGGGACGCGCTCCCTGAGAGCACCAACGGCTCAGCGGGAACAAACATGTGACCCGTTCAAGCTCCAATTAGTGCGGAGGCTTGTCGACCGGGGGGTGTGACCGGCGGTGGAGGCGGGCAGCCGCGCGGCGCGGGGACCGGGAGCGAGCGGGCGGCACGCGGCCGGCGCACACGTGTCGCGCGGCGTGCACGTTGGCGGCCAGCGTGCCGGCGCGCACGTGGCCGTGAGCGTGCGCCGCGCGCCGCTCGCCGGCTCCTTCAATCCTGCCGCGCTCGTCTCCGGGAACGGTCGCGTTCACTGCTCCGCGTTTGCATTAACGATTGAGTGCGTCAAGGCGGAGAAGAGCGGCGCGTGCTTGCGATGCTCGCCCGCGCGTCGCTTGGACAAACACGGATACATCGACATGGGCACTGACTCCGCAGGCGCCGCGTACGGCGCGTTGAGCTGGCCGCAGCAGGGCTCCAGTGGACCGCACGAGCTGTGCTTCTTGCCACCGCCGCCGCCGCCGCCGCTGCACGTGCACCACGTGCGCCCCGTGCACCCCGTGCACCACCACACGCCGACAGGTACTAGCGACACCTAGCGCCATCCGTGTGCCTCGCCCGCTATACTCCGACATCATTCGCATCCTAGCTCTCCCGCCGACCGTTGTTCGGTTATGGAATTCTGTGATTGCGGTGGTGCACAAAGTTTATGAACAGGAGTTGCAGCGACTTCACGCCGTGACTCGCGGGATGGCTCCGGACAGCGGTGCAGTCGCCGCCCGTGCTCTCCACTCTCGGCAAGGGATGGAGGAGTGTCGTGTGAACCACTGTTGTGCCTCTCGTACGCCGGTCGCGCGCCCCGCGTGCCGCCTGTCTCCTAGGATAGTCTCATCTCGATTGTTGTTACTCGTTGTAATCACACTATATACGTGTCGGGGACGGACTTGAACAGCAAAACATTTCGAGTGACGATCCTTTGGCATTTCACGCAACGTTACGAACAATATAATAAAATCTCCTTCGCCGTGCTCGCGCGGAGCTCCGCTCGCTTCACCACACTTCGCGCTCTCGCTACACTGTCTTAATGACTCCATTTTTGCGTTCGTTTTAATGGCCATCCGTTTGTTTATCGCCATTTCCACTACTTGTATCGGAGTTTCGCACGCTTTCTGAAACGGATTCCGTTTAGGTTTCGGTCTGAGGTGACAACTTGGGAGAATTTATTGAAAAGATTGTGATTTCTTACTCACCGTAAAGTGGTCAGCTAGTTAAGGTATAACAGTAATACCAAGGTTGCAATTACATCGGTCCGAGCGGCTCGGCTAGGCCATGTCATAACATGGTCCCTTAGCAGTGGCGGCTGTGCGGGAATATGTCGCGAGCCGCGGAGGCCGCAGACGCCGCCGGCGGCGCACACTAGCGCACTCCGGCACGGCACGAGCGGGCACGAGCGGCGGCGGGCGGCGCGGGGAGGCGCGGGGAGGCACTGCACGTGCCGCCGCATGTGACCGAGTGCGAGTTCCCGCCGCCGCTCGGCCTGCCGACACACACGCTCACACACATAGAGCGGTGTAGATGTTAGCTCGCGTCACAGTGCCTCTCATCGCTCTCGAGGCTCGAGCTGATCACATCGGCTTGGGTTCAAACGTGCGCGTGCACACTCAGTGGGACAGTCGTCCAAATAGCAATAGGTCAGGGAGCGATGGCGACTGGGTGCAATGTTTTTCTCCACCAGTTATTTACAAAAGACAAGGCGAGATTAGCGCGCAACGCCGCGCTCCAATTGATCACATTCAATAACATAATACATTTGTATTTGTTCACGTTTCTGAAAACAAGAGCACGTGTAGTTGCCTATATATTCATAAGACGCGCGTGACCAAGTATCCGCGGACAGTCGGCGGCCCCTTCACTCAGCAACTGTAACGCTCGTCATATTACCCTTACGGAAACCACCAATTATATGAACACCAATTAATTATATATTGGTCCACCATTAATCAAATTGATCGCTTGAACCATAGAGGAAAATATTCGCTATTATCTAGACAGGGGTTGTGAATGAAAATGTCAACTATGAATATTCGAGTAATTGACGTTATGAAGTTTGGCCGCTAGGTGACGAGCTCCTCTGAGGATCACTTGCCGCACTTGGCTAGACAGCCCCGTGGCGCAGTTGGCTAGATACGAGCTTGCGAAACGAGAGGCCGCGGGTTCGATCCCCGCACCGAGACAAATGTTTGTGTGAGACAAGTATTTGTTTCGGGTCTGGGTGTTTGTGAGACCGAAAAGTCTCTTGTAGTTTCTGATACCCACGACACAAGACTTGTATCTTAGTGTGGGGTCAGAACTATGTATGTGACTGTTGGGTGTATTTATTTATTATTACTTATGTTGGAGGTGGGGAATCGTCGCGTCGCGTCATGAACACAACGTACGAGTTGTATGCGTTATTTAGATGTGAGCAGCGCAGTTCGAGCGGGTCCCACGTGCTTCCGCGTTAGTTGGTACGGCGCGCGCCGTGGGCCAGTGCCGTGGGCCAGCGCCGACCGCTGCGGCCCCCACAATAGCCGCGGCAGCAGCGGTATTCATTGCCACCCTTGGGGTGGCGCGGAGTAACGCGGGGAGGGGGCGGACGGGTCGTGGCCGACTGCATTGTAATTAGCGAGTGTTGAGTGTCGGCGGCTGTCACCGACATTACACTGCATTGCACAGTACAAACGGCCCGACGGCGCGGGTACATTCTCAGTCCCGTTCTAATCACTTGAGTTTCCTTTTCATCATGTTAATTACCAATCTAAGAGTTTTGTGTAAATTTTGATAAATAACAAGGTAACTGAACGAAGGTTTTCATAAATTCAATTTTAGAGTCATTTTCGAGGCTCAAAATTCGGATTTATTTATAATATATTTAATCAAAATAAAATGTTGTTGAATTGAAAATATCCCCAAGCAAATAGTTAGTGAAAAAAATTTAAAGATTTAGATCCACTATTCAAGTAATAAAAAATCTAAGGCATTCGAAATATTGAGAAATTACTGACAATACAGTATTTTTTTGATATATGTACCTTAATTTAATAAAACAACATTTTTTATAATATAACAACGTGTACTAGAAAAAGCGCATAATGTTTGTTTTAAAGAAATTTCACTTATTTATTTTTTATAAATATTTTAAAATGTACTATAAAACGCTGCGCACAGCCCGGTGCAAATCACTCCGCCGCAAGACCGTCCAGAGACGACATGTCGCTCTGCGCTCCGTCGATTTTTTGTTTCGTCGATGTTTTCGCGGTTATCTGATTGCATTCCGAACAATGATGATGATCTAAGTGATGTATCTGACATTTTATAGACTCAATAAACATTATTTACAATTTTCATTTCATATCATTAACTATCGATGCTCATATTTATGGGAGTTATAATTACCGAAATTCGACTAGCCTCGCGGAGTGTAAACGCTCTAAATGTTATGAAGTTATACTGAATATTTTATTTGTTTATGTCCGCTTATGGTTCCAAATAGATCCCTTTAATTTTATATATTATCATTCTTTGTACGAGTATACAAGGGGGTTGTGTACGCGCGTAGTTAGTAAAAACACCTACTTCTATTTTATTCTTTTACCAGTGTATCGTCGTCCACTGTTGACGAAGGCCTCCCCAAGTAGGTGCCAATCATGCCGGTCTTGAGCAGCCCTTATCCATCCGCTACCCATCAGCGGATGAACAACTCTCGAAGTTGTTCACGAATACATTTACCTCGGCACAATAACACAAATAGGTAGCAACAACTTCGAGAATGAGACGCAAAGAAGAATACAGCTAGGTTGGGCAGCGTTTAAAAAACTTCCTCGAGCTGTTTCATCACAAAGCCTTAAGATAAAAGTCTTTAACGAGTGCCTTCTTCCTATCATGACATACGGAGCCGAGACGTGGATACTGACGGTGCGACTGATCCACCAATTTGTGGTCACTCAACAAGCTATGGAGAAGGCTATGTTAGGAGTTTTTCTGAAGGATATGATCAGAAATGATGTCATCCGACAGAGAACCAAAGTTATCAACATAGCCCGAAGAATTAGCAAGTTGAAGTCGCAGTAGGGTGGCCACATCTGTCGCAGAACAGATAACTGTTGGGAGAAACGTGTCACCACTACAGAACCACGGCTCGGCAAACGTAGTATAGGACGCCGTCTTCTTCTTCTTAATCCGCAACGTGGCTAAAAGCGGTTGGATGAGGAGGCCCGAAGTTCGAGCCCAGTGGCGTGCCATAGGAGAGGTTGATGATGATGACACGATGAATAATGTCACTCTTTCGTGGTGATGTTCACACGTCATCAGAAATTTGCCACCGAAAAGTGCTCCTCTAGCCTCGTCCGCCCGCACTAAGGCAGCGGGACTCCGTGTGCGGATAGCTCTCCCTGTGACTTAAGTATACTGACAGATATGGATCTATTGAACATTTGCATCAAGAGCTTTCTAATTCAATTGTGTTTTCATGAAATGACCATTTTGAAGTTTTATTAACTTTTCTAAATTTTTGATATTTATTTTGTTTAGTTATTAGTTAGAATTTTTTATAATAATAATCATTGCTTAATAAACTAAACTTTCCCTCGGCGTGACTTGTTAATAGTCCCGATGAACGTACAATTCCATCGTGGCACCTAACTGAGGAGTAACAGGATCGGAACCGATATAAGAAATGACATCGACTCATTGAATTTGATGAGCAGGGGTCGGGCTGCGCGCCTCTCCCCGCCTCTCCCCGCCTCTCCCCGCCTCTGCCCGCACCCCGCTCCGCTGTGCATCGAAACAACGCGCTGATATTTGCGCTTCATGTGGCGTCGTCAATATGTGCACGTGTGTGTACGTTGACGGCAGCCAGTTGATTTGTTGCGCTCCTCGGCACGCAGCGCGCTACACACTCGTCGTGCTTCATGTGCGAATCATCATCATCATCATCATCAGCCCAAATACGTCCCACTGCTGGGCACGGGCCTCCTCTACAACTGAGAGGGTTTAGGCCTTAGTCCACCACGCTGGCCTAGTGCGGGTTGGCGGACTACACACCTAAGAAATTCCTAAGAACTTTTAGGTGTGCAGGTTTTATCACGATGTTTTCCTTCACCGTTAAAGCAAGTGATAATTCATAGTGAATACACACATAACTTCGAAAAGTCATAGGTGTGTGCCTGGGGTTTGAACCTGCGACCGCCGAAATTCTCGACCGCGCGCCTAAACCTCGAGGCCAACACTGCGAATACGCGGCGGCTACTTGTGCTCACTGCTCCTGGCGCCAGCTCTGCGACGCGCCTACTAACTAGTAACTACATCGACGATAACACGCGATCTTAATAAAATCAAAATTATATTTACGTTTCACTTTACTGTCTACATTACATTACATTCACATAATACTACTGCTACCCTGCGGTGAATGGTGTTTCAATCTCTTACAAATTCTGTTAATCCTATTAAATTAATATCCGCCGCACACAATCACATACATACACAATCTCGCGCCTGTATTCCCGAAGGAGCAGGTAAAGATGCATTTCTGCACCCACACTTCTCCATTTGTTTCTTTGTCCCACGTATTATGGGGCGAGCTTATAGACGTTTTTCAAACACATTTCCAGACTCCGAACTGCTACTAAGAATTTCCGAATGGAAAAACACAAAATATTTTGCCCGACCCGGTAATCGATTCCCAGACCTCTAGATCGCACGGCACACACTTGTACCGCGAAATGACGAGGTACATTTGGCTCATTTAACTATAAATGTCCACCAACCCGTACTGGGCCAGCTTGGTGGACTAAGGCCTAAACCCTCTCAGTTGTAGAGGAGGCCTGCGCCCAACAGTGGGATGTATGTATATGGGCTGATATGAACTATAAATAAGTGTTGAATAAAGATTCTCCAATAGTAATATTGTTGAATGGCGTCTCATGGCATTAACACACTATCAATTACTCGTAGAACACTCCATCATAGTATGTACGAGTACTCGTATGTGTTGACATCGACAAGTTATCCAGACACGATACAGCAGTCGTTGATTATTTATTAATGGATGCTATTGGTGGCCTAGGAGTGTAACATTGACCACTATTTTTTTTATTCGGAAGAGTATATTATATGAATTCACTAGTGGCGGGTCCCAGCTCCGCCTGAGCGCAGTGTTTCTTTCTCTACCTTATTCCACTGTTTTTCTATTACAACCCAACTTAGCGGGTGTCAATCCGTGTTCCACATTCGTTATGTAATTACTACACTCGCTAGAACTGGAGGAGAGCTAGACCGATTTGGTGTACGAGCCCAGGAGCACTGCACCTGCGCAATCGTTGAATTTAATGACTCTTGCTTGCTGTAGTGTACGATGTGCACCAACTCGACAGCGACACGTTTGTGTGACTCCTGCGACCTAATTCAGTTCTTTTTCTCCTCGGCATTGTACATAGATAAAAAGTAAATAATAAGTTGTTGCGCACTAACTACTAAACTATCAAAAGCTATTTGAAATCAGCGCCGGGGCAGTGTGGCGCTGCAGTTTGCCGCGCACGCACCGGCACAGCCGCACCTTTATTCTTTGTTTTCTTATTATTTTCTTTTACTCATGTTTTTTTTTTGTAAGTATTCGTTGTTACATCTTATCTCTTATGCTAGATATTAATCTTGAAGCTAAAGGGCGTCACAAAATTTTCTCTTTGTTGCAAACATCTTTATCTCGAAATATTATTTTTAGATTACTTCTAGAAATAAATTGTAATAAGACTCTGACGATTACATTTTTTATTAGATCTTCAGAAAATCAACAATTATCTTTAAAAACCGTAACAACTTTATCATTCCATTTTAGCAAAAATGACTTCATAACTTGAAAACTTGATTAACGCTGTTCTCCAGTAAGCGTTAAGAAAATGCCATCAAAAACAAAACTTGTTAAAAATACATATCTGACAACTCACTTCTTCTACCGTAAAAAGCTGTAAGATCAATGTAATACCAAGTCGGTGAATTTATTCAGTCCCTACTTAAGTTATTACGTAATTAGCTAACCTAACAACATCTTATAGTGACCATATCTATATTAAAAATCTTTTATGTTTTAAATAAAATAGATTGACTTGGCAATCGCATGCAGACACAATCTATCCCACAAGTAATACGAGGATTGTTTAGTGTGTAATCATTTTTGTGATAATCATACTTCTGGTGAGAAGAAGAAAGTCCACGTACATGTCGAGTTTCAAATCGTCAAGGTCACTCGCGGCGGCTTTCAAATTGATCGCGTGGGTCGCGCTCGTCGGGCTCGCGAGCCGGCCATAGGAGACTGACGGGATCCGCGCGGACGCACGTGCTCGCCGCTGCGTGCACTGTTGCACTGCCTCTGCTCAACCTGTCCACGATACATTACACGATACACTGGCGGTACTTCCATCACAGTTTGTCTTACATACTTCCGAATAATAATCTTTAAGCTTTTTTAAAATCTTTCACGTCACAATAAACAATTACAATCTAGACATTACACAATTAACGTGTAACGCTTTTGGGCTTCTATACTCGTAGAAATACCGCCTATTTAAGCAGTATTTGTGACGGCGCCCCCAGTATGGGCCGATAGGTCTACTGTCGGTACTGTGCGGAGCAAGTTACTCCAGAGTCATCGTTTGGCTTTAATATTTTTGTGTAACGAATGTAGAATGGTTGGTACCGAAGTGTTACATATACGAATTGATTTTTATTATTCATTCCCTCCGTCGCGTCCCCGTTCAAAGTTACTAGATAACCATATGCTGAAGCACATGGGTCGGACGGAGTCTGTTTTGAAACCGAGAAATTAATTGAAATTTGAACATGAAATTGATATGTATCGTTAAGTAAGATTACTAAGGCTAAGATTAAAATTATATTATGACTTAAAACAAAACGTCACAAAAATAAATAAATGTTTTACTTCTAAAATGTAATAAAAAAGGTCATTAGCTTTATTTACTCGTAAAAGTAACTGATAGATTGGGATGAAAATTATTCCGTTTTATTGGGTGAAATAAAACTTGATTTTCTCTATACAAAAAATAAACTTCAACTTGTAATATGTTTCATTCTGTTATGTGATGGCAAGAGGCCATCTCTTGGTAGCTTGATGATCCCGCGCTCATTGAATTTCCGGTCTTAAGCACCAAAAATCTCAATATCGTGCTATGTAAGGTCATCGTTATTACTAATGTTTTTACCATTTAATATACTTAGTTTATTTATAAACTTCGATCATAGATAGTCCATAGATAGTCCAGTTACGGTCCATTGGAAATAATACTAAATGCGTTAATAAAGTAAGCTCATTGCACAATAAGAAACATGCGCATGAAGCCGACGATATCGGCTAGTGTACGGAACAACACATTCTGTGTACAATAGTATTGAGAATATGACTGCTTGGAGTGACAAATTTCATGCTCTAGTATGTAACACACTAGAACTTGGGCCTTAGCCTTGTTTTTTTACAAGGTCCATACCAAATTTTTTATTTTATGTAAACATTAAACTTTTCCTGTTTCCGTTCCCGGATGAATACGGGGTAAAAATTAACTTCGCCCACGTTGATTTCTTTAAATCGTTGTCAAATTCGTAATCATTATCATTGAAAAGTAAATAAATAGTGTTTCCCGTAGGTATGATGATTCTGTGATGAGTTAAAATATGAAGAAATGTCTTTCAAATTCCCATTTACAACTAAGGACTGTGGCAACAGAAGGGAATATTCAGAACAAAAAGACTGCCGGTGCTACTCGTATTGCACTAATTGAAACAACCGCCAACCAAGTGCATGTCGAACCGAGCGCGGCCGCCCTCGCGACTGCAACGATTCCATGTACAGCATGACAGATGTCGTGCCTAATATCATCTAAATACTTGGCTATGAAATTAAAAGTTTTGTAGTGGAGCGGCCAGAAAGCAGCTCTCGCTCTCGTTGTCCGTGCGGAGTTCTATTGGCAGTGCGGGGCGGTGCGGGGCGGTGCGCGGGTGTGCGGGGCGGTGCGCCAGTCCGTCGTCCGGTGACGAGACGGTAATTTCTCGCAAGTTTCGGCAAAGGTGAAAGTGGTCATGTTTTTGAGAAAGGAAAAGTTGTTCATTTTTGTGGCAAGAGGCTGCGCGAGAAGCGAGTCGAGCGGCGAGCGGCCACCCCGCCCCCGCCGCCTCCCGCCGCCTCCCGCCGCGCACGAAAGTGAAACTTAGTGTGGAGCGCATTAAGCGAAGCTTGTGGAATTCGGACGTGAACATGATTGTGCCGAAGCACATGTTTGTGCCTTGTGGCGGTGACGTCCGATGCAACACGAGCCAACGACGCGTCCCATCCACTATGTAATGCAGTCGCAATTTGTTCTCATTTCTTATGAGTCGTGTTTATCATGCAAATAAATAAGTACTCGTGGTCGCTGACGGGTCCTAGGAGGATGTCGCTGATTGCACTGTCATGTACTCTCATACGCGATTATTTATTTTTACGATCTCACATCGACTTTACTCATTTATAAATTATAAAATAAAATTTATCTATGGAGGGTAAAGGTAAGGAGTGTCATCTTGTACATGCAAAAATGTCCGTCAAAATGTATTAAATTGGGGGCGCCACATTAGCATCATCATCATACATTTTAAAGAAAGCTGAAATCAATAAACGTACTATTCACAGTTCAGGATAGAAAATCACTCTAGCTACACGCGTTTACTCATAATAACTCTTTAAGGTTATATTAACTACATTATTTTTAACCGACTTCAAAAATAGGAGGAGGTTATCACGTCGTCTGTATTTTTTTTATGTTTGTTCCCTTAGAACTTTCGACTGTGTGGACCGATTTGGATGATTCTTTTGTGAATTGAAAGCTGGTGCTTCCAGTTTGGTCCCATTTAAATTTGGTCCAGTTGTGAGAATAGCGTCCTTTAGAAAACCACAAAATCTAAAAATTTTACCAATGTGTGGCTGACACCGCCTCCAAGAATAGCAATAATTAAAACTACATTATATTATCGTCATAATTTGATTGACTTTTAAGTAGTCTGATATTTTTCATTTCATTTTACTTAGGAGAATTTGAAAAAATATTTTATTCATTGTTTGTTATTCATAGGTATGTGTTGAGTTAGATTTGAAGTGGAGAGGTATACCTACCTAGCTTCTTGCGTCGTAAACACATAGATCGTACCTACATATTGATGAAGATAAATAGTAAGTTGATTATTAAGTTATAGAAGAATACGCAATTATTTTTTTACTCTTTAGTGCATTTTAATTTGTTTTGGAAGTTTTTTTGAAGGCGCTTTTTGTTTTTTTACTATGCAAGTAGTTGACATTTTCAATAAACTACTTTAGTCGGTAATAATATTAAATTCATACCATGCCCTTTGTCTACACCAGCGCCATTCTGGAAGGTTTTTGAACTGTTATTTACAGCTGGTAGCTGGACACTTTTTTTGATTTTCTACTATATGAGACGACACTCCTTACCTTTACCCTCCATCATCTTTGTTCTTTTTCCTGGGAGGGATACCGTCGTTAAACCCATTCTTTTGAAGAAAGAAACAAGTAAAACCAAACTGAAACGAACAATATTCATACTCATATTTTACACTACATACATCTTATGTATGCTGACCCGGCGAACTTCGTTCCGCCTAACAGTCGATTCTTAAATTTTTTAGTTTTTTTTAAATTATAATATCTACTTAATTTCATTTTATTTTTACTTATACCCCAGTGACGCCGACATCGCTTATTATTATTATGGTGCCGTCTAACCGAGCGGCG
Source organism: Hemaris fuciformis (assembly GCA_907164795.1). NCBI lineage: Eukaryota > Metazoa > Arthropoda > Insecta > Lepidoptera > Sphingidae > Hemaris > Hemaris fuciformis. The sequence continues at coordinate 25,473,747 of OU015431.1, forward strand.
ACCATGCGACATTTTTCAAAAACTTACATTTTTAAACTTGTGATATCTTTCGAATGGAATGTCCAAATTGAATAATTCAAAAGTTATATAATGGATTTGAAGCAGACTTAAATATGAAGTCATTTATTTTGATAAGGATTAATTCCAAAGTATAAATAAAAGAGCTTTTAGATCGGTGGCATTTACATATATTTTTTGAAGTGAAAAAACACTTATTGTGACATAACTATAATAGTTAAACATATTATGTAAAATTTAAGTAATGTAATTTAAAAAAAACATTTATTTCTATTTAAAAAAAAATTATGTCGTGTTGCTGAGGGAGTTTCTTGCCGTTTCTTCTCCACAGCTATAACACGTTTCGAAACGGCAATAGTTTAAAAAATATTAAAAAGTGTAAAATTGACGATTCAAAAGAACTTGTAGAAGTCTATTTGAATAAAGATAATTTGACTTTGACTTTATTGCTGTCGCGATATTTTTTGTAGATAATTATATGTTCTGCAAAGACGTAGTCAAGTTTTTTGGTAATTTTCTCACACCTTGAGTTACATTATTGGAGTTTTAGTATGGATTTTTGAAAATTTAATATAGCCTATGTTCACCGGAGATAGTGTAGCTTCCCAACAGTAAAATAATTTTTCAAATCGGTCAATTAGTTTCGGAGCCTATTCAATGCAAACAAACAAACAAAAAAGCAATCAAATTTTTCCTCTTTATAATATTAGTGTAGATTTATTGAATGGGCAAGACTTGCTCTGTAGATTATAATTATTGAAATTGTGCCCGAAAAACGGCATTCGGCTCGCCCCATATTACGTGGGACTGAAACCTGGCAAAATGTGTGTGCAGAAATGCACCTCTGCCTACCGCTTCGGGGAATACAGGCGTGAGGTCAACCTATGTATTATACTAGCTACCATGCCCCGCTTCACCGAAGCGAAGTTTTACAAAGAACAAATGGTCATTTAGTTTCCCAAGATGCCATCTTTGTCTAAAAATTCAAAACCAATAATTATTTTTCCCTTTAGCACCGTTCAAAGATTTCCTCAGCGTGGCTCCCGTAGAAAACGTTGATAAAATACGGCTTCGCTCACGTTAATGTTTTCATTATCATTCGATATAGTAAATATAAATAAAACCGGACAAGTGCTAGTCGGACTCGCCCACCATGGGTTCCGTACCCACTTATACTTATAAAAATATCATCATCATCAGACCCTATACGTTCCACTGCTGGGCACTGGCCTCCTCTACAGCTGTGAGGGTTTAGAGGCCTTAGTCCACCACGCTGTATTAGTGCGGGTTGAACCTAAAACAATCAAAAAATAATTCTAATTCTAAAAATATCATAACTCGAAAATAATACATCATAAAAAAAACTATTTAATTTTGTGCCAATGAATTTCATACAAAACATCACAAGATAGGGTTAGCCCAATTCAACATTTGAACTATTTTGGGATTTAATTAAAAATATAAATTCTCAAAATCACACGACGTATGTGACACGAAGGGTACATAATGCATACCCATGATCCAAAAGAGTGTGTTAGGATCGTAGATCGTGGGGTCGAATAGTCTCTGTGTACCCGTGCGCCGCTACGGGATATAGGCGAGTGTGCACATGTATGTTTATATGTATGTATGCAGTCTCCACTACCTTTCATACTTGTAAACGCGCACACACACATGGACGTAAACACACACTCGCATAAATGCTCACAGACACGTGCCCGCCGCCTACGTCACGCAGCGTTGATAACTCCAATTATACAGTGATACAGGGAAAAATACTCACGAGCGCTTATAGATAAACACGAGTTAGTGTTTATGTTATTGTAATGTGACGCCGCACTTGCCCACGCTCGGCCGCGCGCCGTCATCCTCCGGCGTACCGCAGCGTACTGCGGCGTGCCGTGGCGTACTGAGAGACAACTCTGTCCTCTGCCGTCCACATAGGTATGTGGCACAGGTGTGCACAGTGTCAGTGTCGGGTGATCATCTCGCCCCAACGACTCTGGTGCAAGCACGAGGCTTGCGAGGCGCGCGGCTGACTCAGCGCTCGCACCTGCCACCGCCAATGTAAACACCATTGTCGAGCAGCCACCACCTGTGCCAACACACACATGCGCACAATCACACATCCACACATAGGCATATTCACAAAGCGATAACTAATTTACTGCTGCAATGCCTACTTTAGTATGGCTCAAAAGAAGCATCTCCTTTAACTAACATATTTCTCGAAGAAATAATGAAGTATTCTTCTTTTGAATGCAGGGATTGTGAAAAGGGGCAATTAAGAGGCATGACTCCTGTCACGCCCGAATTCACATTCATTATCAGAAATATGGCTGATGAACGTTGAATATTACCGAAATACCTGACGTGTAATAATGATTGTCTCATAAAAGACTTCAACGCGTTTGGCGGTCGCTACTGGTTCAAACCCACCCACGGCTACATCGTCTGCTCTAGCGAGTGCATGTGCGCGAGCGCTTCCTGCACTCTCGACGTTGTGTGGATGTGTGTGAATGGAGTCGCGTCCACTTGCACCGCCACGAATGCGGCACACGCTTCTATTACGCGGTATTGTGTCAGTGCGAGGCGACGGACGGCGCATGGCGCGTCCGATGTATTATTTACATCGTCTATTCAAAAGTTATTCCGGTAGCAGTGCGCACTTGCGAAATTATTACGTGACGTGTGCGAGGCGGCCGTGTAGCCTAGTTGTATGGCCATTGTTTACATGCGCTTGCGGCGTCGCATCGACACACGTGCCGTCGCGAGAGAACCTCCGCGCGGCTGCGAGCGCCCTCGCCACCGCCCCGGCAGTTATGTCATCGCAATTAAACAGTGTCGTGTGCTGACGGCCGCGCGTCTCGCGCCGAGCACTGAGCGCCGAGCGGCGAGCGAGTGGGGTGGCGCGGGGTGGGGCGCTCGCGGGAGGGGTGCGGAGCGCGCCGCACGCTGGCTGGAGCAGTCGCGCGCCGCACGCCGTCGCGCACGCCCGCTGCGCGTACCCGCCGCGCCCGCGCCGCCATGAGCGATCACTGAGCGAGCGCGTCGCCGAACGCCAGTCCTCGCACACATGGAGTACCAGCACCAACCGATCCAGCCGCTCGGGCCGCCGGCGCCGCCGCCGCAGCTACTGCCGCCCGCGCCCCCGCCGCCGCTGCCCTCGCTGCCGCAGCTGCAGCACGGCCACGCTCAGGACGACGACCGCTGGAGCCAGTACCACATCTGGAGACAGCACGTGTTCGTCAACGGTCAGTGGCCCCTCTCGCCGCCTCGCGCCCTGCGTCCTGTCGCCCTGCACTTTCTCCTCGTGCGCTGCGCCGTTTCGATACGTGATCGATGCTGGCTTCGGTCGCGACACAACCGTGAAAAAAGAGAAAGTGCGCGAGCGCAGACGTCAAAGTCAATTTTTTTGATTTCTATGTGACACGAACCTTTCACCGGGGCGAGCGCGCCCTGCGTCCGGCGCCGGGCTGCACGAGCCGCACGAGTCGCGAGCGGAGCGCCCGCCGCTCGCATGTCCGTGTCGACAGATCGGCGCAGCTCGTACGCCACGGTGCGATATTACTTTCCGATAAGACGACAAATCGTCTCAAAATATCAAGGCCTTGACACGCGCGTCACGGCGCCCCGCGACGCCACGACGCTGCGCCGCTCGGTGCGGAGCGCGCACGTGCGATCGTCCCGCAAACACGATTATCTACCGCGAAGCCCTATCGCTCGCCCGTCCGGCTCCTGCGCCTCCACCCGCCTACAGGAGCCACGCACATCTCTCGCTCTTCCGTACAATTGTAGCGGTCCTCTACTACGGCCCTTCCGTTGGCCCGATGTGTGACCCCCTCATATTAATGTCCTGATTGTGTTTGGATCGAATGTCTAATCTACCGTGTGCAAAGTTTGCTCAAGTCCTGACCGGACGACAGTTCAGTATGGGAAAAGGTATAATGCACTCGAAACATTCTTCAATCTGGTAACACTGTGATAGATATTGAATGACGTGACGACACAAACACGTTTTGTGGCATATTAATAAACAGAATGACCCTTGGACGACAGTGCGTAGAGGTCAATTTTGATCTGGATAAATAGTTTAAATATTGTTGAAGGTTTTTGTGCAAGACAATCAGTCGCTCCAGATTATGATTGGGTGCTGTGTTCCGCCGTGGAAAGTGTTGTCCGACGCGGCGGTCGCGCAAACCGGCTTGTTATTGTGTCGAAGCTCTGCGCGAAATACTCGCGACCAGTCACCATGCTTCCTATATTTTTATCAATTCGAGCGTGACCGCGCACGCTTTCACTTCGAATATTTGGGAAAAAGTGACGACCTTTTTGTGACTTTCTCTCGGTCCGCGGCTGCGTCGGCGCCTCGGGCCGCGAGCCCGTCGCTGCGCCGAGCGGTCGCCGACGCGCGCCTTCCAACCTTTGCCACTTTTACTTTCCGCGATAACCTTTACGACGCGATCTCAGCTTTGCAGATTCCATCCAACTTTTGTTAAAACTAATTTATTATTGTCACGTTATTACGAATTAATTACGAGTATTTATTAATCGAATGCAAGCATTGAACACACGGCGGCAACGACCCGACGGGTGTCTTCATACCACTCGTCATCCTCCTCGCCGTTGGTAAAAGTAATCTTCCGCAGATATTTCCGCATGTCCGCCCGCTTCCTCCCCGCGCAGCCCGCGCTCACCCCCGCACGCCCGCGACTTCTGCGTCTCACAGCCGCTACACCTTCCGACTTTTACTTTCTCGCTTACGTACGGGTATCCCACCTCCCCGCCGCCCCACCGCCCCGCTGGCGCGTCGATCAACCAGCTGAACAGGCCGCTACCTCTTATTACGAGTATTCATATTAGTCGAACACTTATTTTCTTGAGACGACACACTTAACTCCTAAGCTGAGTAGTGTTTACCGAGGTTTCTGTACCATGTTTTATTATAAACCAATACTTTGTATATGAATTTTTCAAGCAGTTTTTTCAAAAAAAGCCGTAGTTAGTCCAGTACATCATTACAAGGAAGATGCAACGATCCCATTAAGGTGGTGGAGTGTTTTGGATGTGATAATGGCGTGTCCGTGCCGACGGCACGTGTGTTCCGACGGAACAGATCACCGTGGGTTGTCCAACAACAACAACAACAACAACGGTATGGATGTTGGCTGGCGGGACGTGGTTATTGCGTGGACGCGGACGCACACTTGCCAACCACGCGCCGAACGTCGTGGTTACCACTTTCTCGCTAACTTTCGCTCAATTCACACGTTTACAAAAATGATTGCGCGCCGCCGGAAAACGACTGCTTTCTCCGTTGCGCAAGAGCAGCAACAACCACTTCCCGCTCCACACCTCGCCCTCCTCTCCCCGCTCCACTCGCTGGCCCCGCAGCCCCGCAGCCCCGCTGCCCCGCTACACCGTCGCGCCCCACCAGCGGAACTCCTCCGGTACCCCGACAGTACTGTCGTTCGAGTTGTCGCAGCACTCCTCACCTATATTTTCTAAGTAGGAAGCAAGTTTGTTACGCAACCCGGACTTTCCAACGTGGAAGCCGTCGCACTCGGCGCACTACACCGCCCGGGGCGTTCCGCTGCGGAAGAGGGGAGGGAGCGACGCAGGGCTCAGTCTACACTGGCTCATGTGATAAGGCTATTCGGCGGTGCGTCACTTTCTAACGTGCATTTCGTATGAAAGTGAGAGCAGCCGGAACCCGTGCGCTCGCACTTTCTCTTCGCAACTCCAAATCTTAATCAAACGTCCCCGCGCTTCCGCAAGCGAGCGCGGTGTCGAGCTGCGTGGGCGGTTGTTCGTATGTCGCAATCTTGTGACGTCAGCCATCAGGTTGCCGGACTTTCTCCCGAGCCCGTTGAAAGTGAGAGTGGCGGCGGCGGCGGTCGGCCACTATGAGACGATCGTCGCCGCCGTCACAGTGAATTGCTATGCCCGAGGTCAACTTATTTCAGCCTGTTTTCGACCCCCTCTGAAATGAGTCCTTGATGGCTACGTTGGAAATTTCGTAACCGCTGCAGCCGCGTAGTTTGTTGCGGGTCGGGCGCGCGGAACGGCACGGTCGGAAAGCGTGGCGGCGCATGCGCACACGTAACACAAGTGGGTTACTTCCCGCTTCCTGCAACATGCGCACCGCGCGCCACCACATCTCAAACGGTCCCACTGCATACGAGTAGCAATGACACGCACTGCGCACTGCACATTTACAACGTACGCTGCGACTTTGATTTATTATTGACAGCCCCGTGGCGCAGTTGGCTAGACACCAGCTTGCGAAACGAGAGGCTGCGGGTTCGATCCCCGCACCGAGACAAATGTTTGTGTGATCCACAAATATTTGTTTCGGGTCTGGGTGTTTGTGAGATCGAAAAGTCTCTCGTAGTTTCGGATACCCACGACACAGGACTTGTATCCTAGTGTGAGGTCAGAACTATGTATGTGACTGTTGGGTGTATTTATTTATTTATTTATTACCCATTTTATTTTGCTAACCAAAGGTCACGAATTCGTCGTATCTCCTCAATTCTTCGTTTGGGATAGCACTGCCCCGAATCGCCGCTTTCCCTACACCCAACTACGACTCGTTTCGCATAACTGCTGCAATTATAGCATACATAAATAGGCAAATAATAATAAAATAGTCTGTCTCCCCCACGTCCACGTGACGAGAGACGAGTACGGAGGGACGACATCGACACGCGAGCGCTCCGCGTGACCACGTCCCGCCCGCACCCCCTCCGCACCCCGTCCGCACCCCGTCCGCACCCCACCGCCGCGTCCCCGGCGCCATTGTAATGTAACCTTTCCGGACATGCGGAAGAGGCGCCTTGCAGACTCGGTAACAATATTGTCGTGCTTCATGCGGCTCTCGCTCGACACACACGATGAGCTCACAGACAGCCCGCCCGCCGCTCCCAGCGTATACTAATAGCCAAGTCTTGCTTAAATGATTTCCTCATACACAATGCTGTAACATCACGCGTGCACGCTTATTCATAACTTTGTTTCGGGATGCGAGTGAATTGCAGCGGCAAAACTGCAAATTATACAATAGACTACGAAGCTTGTTGATTGTATCAATAACCAAAGTAACACGTTGACAAGAAATTGCAATGGAAAATGTGAAACATGTGATTGGAACCGTCTCCGCCACCGGTAACTAAAGCTGCGCCCGTCATCTCCCTCGCTCGCCTCCAGCTCCGCGCGAGCTCTTGGCGAGGAAGAAGCACACTATGCCAGAGCGAGTGTCCCTAATATGATGTTGTTGTTCACCGCGAATGCTATGCGATTGACTTGGACATATGTAGGTGTAAGTGTATGCGTGATCGCACACCTCGCTTGATCCGTCCGTGCCGCGTGCACTGGGAGCAGAGCGCGGCGGGCGCGGCCTCCGCCTCCGCCGCGGTCCACCGCCTCGCTGACGATCCTGTCGTGACTGTTGCAGGCAAGTCGGTGAACACTAAGGACGCGCTAGAAGACAAAAAAGATGACAACGACCTGTGGGAGGCGCAAGCCGCCTTTCTCGGGCCCAACCTGTGGGACAAGACGCTGCCCTACGACCCCGATCTCAAGGTACGACAACTCACCATTTGCACGTGTCGAGAGCGGCGCGCGTGCTGGGTCCGCCCGGCACGGGCCTCGCTCGCACGCCCAGTCTATTTGCTGTATTAATTAAGAATGTAACTTTTGTGTACCGTAACGTAAGATGGTTTCGCTGGCGCCACTGATCTGCTGCGACTGATGCGTATGTAAATTGCTGTGCGATACTTGCCCCGCGGCGAGGCCATTCCCGAAAGCGCGGCGAGCGACTGAGGGGGCACTGTGCCTGTAGTGTCTGTCTGTAGTGACCGCGTCCGTCGGTGCTGTTGCAGTACGTGGACCTAGACGAGTTCCTGTCGGAGAATGGCATGCCGGGAGAGGGGTTGGGCGGCGCGCACCTGGGCGGCTCCGCGTTCGGCCCCGCGCTGGGCCTGCAGACGCCGATCACGAAGCGGGAGCGCTCGCCGTCGCCCTCCGACTGCATGAGCCCCGACACCATCAACCCGCCGCTTTCGCCCGCCGACTCCAGTGAGTACGCACTCTTGTACGTGCACGGCACTTCGCGATCGCCACGCGCGGCCCGCAATAATGCCATCATGTAATGTGTTACAGCGTTTTCGATGGCGTCGTCGGGCCGTGACTTTGATCCCCGGACGCGTGCTTTCTCTGACGAGGAGCTTAAGCCCCAGCCCATGATCAAGAAGTCCCGGAAACAGGTAAATGATGTTAGTGCGCTGATCATTCCTAGCGGCATGCTGCGATTGCCACCGGGGTGCGGCGTCACTCACACTTGCACATGCACACGCATACGCACACGCATACATGTACATATATACACACACACACACACACACACTGACGAGTACGCAGCCGACGGACCGCCGGCACTGAGACCAGGAACACTCAGGTCGTGTGTGCTTCATTTTGCCATTAGTTTTATTAACCTTATATTAGACTAGCTTTTGCCCGCGACTTCGCGTGAACTTCCGCGTAAACTTCAGGGTTGGGTGCAGAAAGATAATAAGTGAATCTATTAATAGTCTCCCAAGTGCTCAAAATGGCACTTAATGAATTAAATAAGGAACTTCGTTTCAAAAAAGTAGCCTATGTCCCTTTTTATGGCCCCGTTTTTATCCATACCAAAAATCATCCAAATCGGTCAAATGTTTTAGGCGTGAAAGTATAATACAGCAGTGTTACTTTCGCTTTGACAATATATGCTAAACTCAAAGGGTATCTCCGTGGGGATCAATGAAATCCTTAGATCAATCTAATTGATGAATTCTCAAGAACCAATTCATCTTTAATTTGTCCTTTGAGTATCGTCACGTGAATAACATTACTCAACAGTTTTCCTTACACCAAGCACATTCCATTGCATAGTTGTGGGTGTTTTAGTTTTCAAAGCGCGATGACTACCGAGCCTGCCTTCGTTTGTAAATCAGGTAGAACCAAGTAGTTTAAAAATACATTTCTGAACGCACGCATAAATATTTGACAACCAATAAATATGTCAATCCCTTTTAATTACTGATTATTCTACATGTTTTAAATGCAAAATACGCAATTATTCGAATATTGTGGATATATGTTGTCGATTCAAAACCTTTATTTAAATACGTTCTTTCATTTGAGGGGACATTTAACTGTATTGACGTAATAAACATAAAATGTTTGACAGGAAATTAGGTAGAACAGTTTATATGAGAAAATGAAATTGTTGATTTTACCTTAGCTCAATGATTTTACCATATTCCTCGCAATTTTCTTATTTTTTTTCGTTCATAAGAACCTTCTCCTGACAATAGCAGACACAACAAAAAAAAAATTTAGCGAAATCGGTTCAGCTGTTCTCGAGATTTGCGCTTAGTACATTCAGCGATTCATTTTTGTATCATAGATTTTTATTGTATTCATGGTTCACTGTTTTGGCGATAATGGCTTACTCATAAAAGATAGATATATGCTGTCGCGGACTTTTTTATAGGACTAATTAAGATAAACATTTCTCTTATATATTATATACGTGTATACTCTACAGTTCTTGCAGCGTACGCCAGAATAGCGCGCAAATGGCAGATTTTTTCCGACTTACTCGACAATTATTGTTATATTTTGGACAATTCACACATCTTTAAAAATTATAGCCTATGTGTTATTCTGATGTATAAGCTATATTATTGTAAACTTTCATTAAAATCCATTCGGTAGTTTTTGCGTGAAAGAGCAACAAACATCCATACATACAATTTTCGCATTTATAATATTAGTAGGATGATATAGAGCTGGACAAAACAAGTCTCGTGAAGATAATGATTTTTCTAAATAACTTTCTGTTACTTCAAATGTGTGGTTCATTGACGCAGCAACATACCCACAGATAAAGACGTTTGTTTTGCATAGAGATAGGTGGGAGTTGTAGGGTAGCACAGTAGCACGATAGCACGGTATGCTGATCCGTGTGATCCACGTGAACGCAGACACGGAAGTGAAGTGGCGGGCGCAGGGCGAGCGCTATTAATTTCATTAATACTCGTACAATGATGCGGTCGCACTGGCAGCGAGTAGCGTGGTGACGCCGGGATGCGCAAACTACTGTAAATTATACACTAGGTTATTCCCGACGGAATTACTACAAACATAGTAATTATAATCTATTATAACAAATAGAAAAATTATTCATGTTCACGTTCCTTCCAAATTCTTTAATAGGGCTAAAAAACTTTCTAAACATTCCATTACCTAAATAAATCTATACTAATATTACGAGTATAAAAGAAAATAAATGCTTTTGTTTGATTCGTAATAATTAAACACAAATAATGTTTGTGTTCATTTGAGATGGGATCTCGGGAAAATTGGATTGGACCGTACACATATTGGAAAATATGTTAATACACAAAGTAACATTGGAGTTGAAAATTTTTATGGTACGCACAATATTGAGTGATTTACCATGTTTTTTTAATATCATGGACTTCCCATAGGTTATCCTATAATCTATAAGTTGGAAACTAATTTCTGTATTTTTTTCAAAATTTTAGGTTTAGTACTTTCGGAGATAGGGGGCGGGTGGGGGGGTCTTCAATTTTCGTCTATTTTCTTGAATAACTTACAAACTATTTATTTAAAAATAACAAATAAAATATATTTAAGATCTTCGCAACAAGACCTTTCATTTGATATGTCACACGATGCCGTTTTCAAATATATATTTTTAAATTTTCCACCTTCCCCCCAAAAATTACCTTCCATATACAGATTTGATCTATTCACGTTACACTTCTGCGTTTGGGTCACAGAAATTGATGTGTGTACCAAATTTCAACTTAATCGGTCGAGTAGATTTGGAGATAATTGACTGTGAGCGACGGACAGACGGACACACGAGTGATCATATTAGGGTTCCGTTTTTTTTTTATTCGGACGAACGGAACCCTAACAAGCGAACTTAGTGCCTACTTACACCTTGTTGTGACAGTGAGTTGCACTGACTTGCACATGAAGTAACCTGGATAAGTACGGGTATATGTTGGAGAGACAAATATTATGGTATGCAAGTAAAAACTAAAACCCGATAATATGAGAAACTTAAAGCCATATATATTTATCCACATCGTCATCGTCATCGTCATCAGCCCAAATATATCCCACTGCTGAGAACGGGCCTCCTCTACAACTGAGAGGGTTTAGGCCTTAGTCCATCACGCTGGTCTAGTGCGGGTTGGCGGACTACACATCTAAGAAATTCCTAAGAACTTTTAGGTGTGCAGGTTTTATCACGATGTTTTCCTTCACCGTTAAAGCAAGTGATAATTCATTGTGAATACACACATAACTTCGAAAAGTCAGAGGTGTGTGCCTGGGGTTTGAACCTACGACCGCCGAAACCAGATTAATACATGCATTATTTCTGATTCACTCCGAGTTTAGTACCCGACTCATTTGTACCGCCTGTAATCTGCATATATGTCTTAGATTTTCACAATTTTACCGGTACATTTATTTTCTTTAATATGGCCCAGTTTCAAGAAGATACATCGTATTTTCACTTTAATCCTACTAATATACAATAATAAACGAGAAATTGTGTTTGTATGGATGTTTGTTCCTCTTTCACGCAAATGCTACCGTATATATTAAAGACTAGCTTTTGCCCGCGACTCCGTCCGCGTAGACTACAGGGTTGGGTTCAGAATGAAAATAAGTTGTAGTCTATTTTACTCCACAGAGTCCTATTTGTGTTCATATCAAAAATTGTTTACATCGGTCAAATGATTTAATCGTGAAAGCGTAACAGACATATAGTTACAGTCGTCTACACGTCGTTTCATCATTCTAGCTTCAAAAATTACGAATTTCCACACAAACTTTCACCCCTATTTTTATTTTACCCCCTTAAAGGTACATTTTTTTACAAACTTTGAATGTCATATTTATTTATATCTAATCAAAACCCAAAAAAATAAGTTTCAAGCTTCTAGCTTTAAAAATGACAATACTTCCATACAACCTTTCATCCCCCCTTTCAACCCCTTAAAACCCCTTTTCCGGGATAAAAAGTAGCCTATTTCCTTTTTCAGGGTCTAAACTATCTGTGTACCAAATTTCATTTAAATCAGTTCAGTAGTTTTATCAGGAAAGTGAGACAGACAGACAGACAACTCTGTCGCTTTCGCATTCATGATATTAGTAAGGATTAAAAAAATAGCCTATGTCCTTTTTTAAGGTCTCATTTTTGTCTATACCAAAAATCATCCAAATCAGTCAAATGGTTTAGGTGTGAAAGCATAACACAGGCAGTGTTACTTTCGTATTACAATATATGCTCATCCTACGGGAACCCTACATATTCCCGGCATAAAACGTAGGTTATGTTACTTCATAGTGTCCCATTTATAATCATACCAAAAATCATATAAAGTCAAAGTCAAAGTCAAAGTCAAATTATCTTTATTCAAATAGACTTTTACAAGTTCTTTTGAATCGTCCATTTTACACTTTTTTATATTTTTTAAACTATTGCCGCTTCGAAACGTGTTACAGCTGTGGAGAAGAAACGGCAAGAAACTCCCTCAGCAACACGACATGTCATTTTTTAAATAGCAATAAATGTCTTTTTTTAATTACATTATTTAAATTTTACATTGTAAATGTCATAATGATACAAACTATAGCAACAAAACTCCGATCAATTTACATTACTCCCAGGGCTTATTATCTTCAATAAAATCTGAAATTTTATAGTATGCTTTTTTGCAAAGCTTATCTTTAATTGATTTCTTAAACTGTGTCAAGGGAAGCTCCCTAATAGCCCTCGGAAGTTTGTTATAGAAGCGTATACATTGCCCCATAAAAGAGTTATTAACTTTCCGGAGACGAGTTATGTGTTGAACGAGATTACATTTGTTCCTAGTATTTTTATTGTGTACATTACAAATTTTATTAAATTTATCAAGATTCTTTTGGACGTACATTAAGTTCTCGTATATAAACTGACAAGTGACGGTAAGAATATTTATTTCTTTAAATTTTTCTCTAAGTGAAGCCCTGGGACCTAAATTATAAATAGCCCTAATGGCTCTTTTTTGCAAAACAAAAATAGTGTTAATATCCGCAGCAGCTCCCCACAAAAGAATACCATACGACATAAGGCTATGGAAATAGCTAAAATAAACCATTCTTGCCGCTTCCTCGTCAGTCAGACGTCTGATCTTTTTCACTGCATATGCCGCTGAACTTAATTTGCTTGCCAATTGTTGAATGTGCGGTCCCCATTGGAGTTTTGCGTCTACCGTAATGCCCAGAAATGTAGTAGACGCAACAGGATCCAGTTCTTCACCGTTAATTTGTACAGTGGTTTTTAATTGCTTAACATTGGGCATTGTGAATTTAACACATTTAGTTTTTTTCGGTTATTTTAAACCGGGCGAATAGTATAGACGCGAAAGACCATTCCCACGGAAAATACATTTTCCGGCATAAAAAGTATCCTATGATGCTTCAGTGGGTCCTATCTACTCCCATACTAAAACTCATCTAAATCGTCAAATGGTTAAGGCGAGAAAGCATAACACAGGCAGCGTTACTTTTGCATTGCATTATATGCTCATCCCACGGGAACCCTACATATTCCCGGGATAGAATATAGTTTATGTTACTTCATAGGGTTCTATTTATATCCATAGCAAAATTCATATAAATCGGGCGAATATTTTAGGCGTGAAAGCCCATTCCCACGGGAATACTACATTTTCCGGGATATAAAATATCCTATGTTGCTTCAGTGGGTCCTATCTACTCCCATACTAAAACTCATCTAAATCGTCAAATGGTTAAGGCGAGAAAGCATAACACAGGCAGCGTTACTTTTGCATTACATTATATGCTCATCCCACGGGAACCCTACATATTCCCAGGATAGTATATAGTCTATGTTACTTCATAGGGTTCTATTTAAGTCCATAGCAAAATTCATTTAAATCGGGCAAATATTTTAGGCGTGAAAGCCCATTCCCACGGGAATACTACATTTTCCGGGATATAAAATATCCTATGTTGCTTCAGTGGGTCCTATCTACTCCCATACTAAAACTCATCTAAATCGTCAAATGGTTAAGGCGAGAAAGCATAACACAGGCAGCGTTACTTTTGCATTACATTATATGCTCATCCCACGGGAACCCTACATATTCCCGGGATAGTATATAGTCTGTGTTACTTCATAGGGTTCTATTTAAGTCCATAGCAAAATTCATTTAAATCGGGCGAATATTTCAGGCGTGAAAGCCCATTCCCACGGGAATACTACATTTTCCGGGATAAAAAGTATCCTATGTTGCTTGGGTGAGTTCCATCTACCTCCATACTAAAAATCATCTAAATCGGTCAAATGGTTTAGGTGTGAAAGCATAGCATAGGCAGTGTTACTTTTGCATTACATTATATGCTCATCCCACGGGAACCCTACATATTCCTGGCATAAAATATAGTCTATGTTACTTCATAGGACCACATTTATGTCTGTACAATAATTCATTGATATCGGTCAAATGGTTTAGGTGTAAAAGCAGAATATTGACAGAGCTACTTATATCCATTCCCACGGGAATACTACATTTTCCGGGATAAAAAGTATCCTTTGTTGCTTTAGTGGGCTCCATCTACTCCTACACTAAAAATCATCGAAATCGGTCAAATGGTTTAGGCGAGAAAGCATAACACAGGCAGTGTTACTTTCGCATTACATTATATGCTCATCCCTCGGGAACCCTACATATTCCCGGGATAAAATGTAGTTTATGTTACTTTATAGGATCACATTTATGTCTGTAAGAGAATTCATTCATATCGGTCAAACGGTTTAGGCGTAAAAGCAGAATATTGACAGAGCTACTTATACCCATTCCCACGGGAATACTACATTTTCCGGGATAAAAAGTATCCTATGTTCTTTCTCAGGCTCCAAACTATCTGTGTACCAAATTTCATTTAAATCGGTTCAGTAGTTTTAGCAGGAAAGCGAGACAGACAGACAGACAGACAGACAGAGTTACAATCGCATTTATAATATTAGTAAGGATATATCGTACGATAGTGTGTGAATTGTCCAAAATATAAAAATATATAACGATAATTGTCAAGTAAGTCGGAAAAAACCTGCCATCTGCGGGCTATTCTGGCGTACGCTAGAAAAATTGTAGAGTTTACACGTATAGGTATAATGTATAAGAGAAATGTTTCTATTAATACGTCCTACAAAAAAGTCCGAGACAGAATATATCTATCTTTTATGAGAAACCCATTATCGCCAAAACAGTGAACCATAAATACAATAAAAATTGATAATATTTCTTTATTAAACTTCGTCTTTCACACTACATCGTTCAGACGATAATTAATCTTCTATAATATAAAAACTAGCTGACCCGGCAAACGTTGTTTTGCCATATACATTATTTCTAGGAAATTTTTTTTTAGTTACCCACCCATAAAGTAAATTTGTAAAAAAATATGAGATTCGTTTGGCATTGGCAGCAAAAAGCCCACTTTGTGATAAACTTGGCCTTTGATTTTTAGTTACTTACAGCTACGACTTTAGTCTTTGAGCTTCTCCGGTATTGGTGTCACATTGAAGCTGCCTCTGATGTATACACATTTGGTAAATACTTTATCCAGAAGTGAGACGCCTGCAGACCATCTGAGCATTCGCATTTCGTTGTCGTGCACCTTGTTTACCTGCGCTTTTATGATTGGCCAACACTGCTGTTTTATATACCTTAAGTTTTTATTGGCATTTGGGAATCGCAGTAATTTCTCTCCACTTTTGCCTGCCCGAGTTGGTGCGGTGCGCGATGTCAGCGTCTATGTTGCCATTGCTACAGAGTACACTGCCGAGGTATTTGAAATGGTCAACGCTCTTTAGAGTGGCGTTTTGAAGTGTGATGGCATGCCTGACATTGCTATTTGAGACGTTGCAGTGCATGCGTTTTGTCTTTTCTCTGCTTATTCTCAAGCCAGTGGTTTCCAGAGCCAATCCACTTTTCCAACATTGCTTGCAAAGCTATCGAGTTTCCGTAGGTTAAGACAATGTCATCTGCATGTTGTATGTTGGCTATCGGGTAGTTCATTATTATGTTAAACAGTAATGGACTGAGTTCCGATCCCTGATGTACCTATCTGTACCTGAAACTCCTCACTTAGTCCCGCGGTGCATCGTACTCGGGTCACTATCTAACACTCGGGGAGATTCTGGGAGCGCAATGCTTGCCAAATCAGTGGTCTCGGGGCTCGGTCGAACGCTTTTTCGAGGTTTTGAATATGAAGGTCGTTCTTTCTAGTTTTAAATGTCTCCATCAAGACCCGGATCGTATGTATTGCACGAATCCGCATTGGTTTTCTATGATGGTCGTCAGTCTCCGTACTCTTTCGTTGAGAAAAAGTAGAAAATTAAAATGGCCAGTAAAAAAAAGGGGTTGATCGTAGAGGGTTGGAAATTTATGGTTGTATGTATTTTTGAATGTTGTATCTTAAAAAAATAAAAACAAAAAATTTTGGCAAATAAATAAAAAATAAAATTTAGGCGTGGACCACCCTTAACATTTAGGGGGATGAAAAATAGATGTTGTCCGATTCTCAACCCTAGCCGATACGCACGCTAAGATTCACGAAAATCGGTCGAGCCGTTTCGGAGGAGTATGGCAACGAAAACTGTGACACGAGAATTTTATATATTAGAAAATGAATCGCCGTTCGTTAGTCTCGCTAAAACTCGAGAACGGCTGGACCGATTTAGCTGATTTTGGTTTTGAAATATTTGTCGTAGTCCAGGAAAGGTTTAAGCGGGGAGAAATTATGGCAAAATTGCGAGGAAGATAGTAAAAACAGCAATTAAATTTTCTCATATAAACTGTTCTAGCAAATTTCCTGTCAAACATGTAATGTTTATCCCGTCCATACGGTTAAAGGCCCCCTCAATTTAAAGAACGTATTTAAATAAGGGTTTAATAATATAATATTCGAATAATTTCGTATTTTAGATTTTTAGACTAAGGCCTAAACCCTCTCAGTTGTAGGGGAGGCCCGTGCCCAGCAGTGGGACGTATATGGGCTGATGATGATGATGAGATTTTTAAAATGTAGAATAGTGTCAGTAATAAAACGGGATTGACATTTATTGGTTGTCAAATATTTATGCGCGCGTTCAGAAATTTATTTTGTGTAACTAAGGAAAATATATCAAGACTAATTATCCAACAAAATTTTTAAACTCCTTGGTTGTGTCTGGATGGATTACAATTTACAACTGAGGGCGGGCTCGGTAGTCATCATTGTTTGAAATCTAAAACATCCGAAACTATGCAATGAAATGCGGCTTATGTTAAGAAAACTGTTGAGTACTGTGATTCACACAACGATATATAATCAAAGGGAAACTTAAAGATTAGTTGGTTTGGTTCTTATTGTGAGGTTTCAAGTTTCTCATTTTATAGTTAGGTCGATGATCCAAACGGATATGCCTCGGATTTTAATTTTTGACGGCTTGACCGATTTTAATGAAATCTGGGTATCTTCAGGTAGATTCGAGAATGGTTTAGATTTGAAATTGGACCCGATGAGTGGCGCTGTGATCGAGGGCTGGTATTTTAACTTTTCGCATATCAGAACATAACTCCAAAATCTTAAACAATTCATTTTCTTTGTTCAAAAGAAGGCAGATGAAATTTTTTGTGTGTCTTCAGGTTGATTTGAGAATGGTATAGATTGGGAAAAAAATCGAATTTAAAATTGTGCACAGGACAACGTCTGTCGGGTCCACTAGTGATTTATAAAAATGTAATGTCGCCGTGAGATAAACATATTATAAATGCGAAAATAACTCTGTCAGAGTTACACTTTAACGCCTTAACCATTTGACCGATTTGAACCAATTATGACATGGACATAAATGAGGCCCTGAGAAGTAACATAGTCATTTTATCCCGGAAATGGGATTCCCATGGGATGAGCATATATTGTAAATGCGAAAGTAATACTGCTGTGTTATGCTTTCACGCCTAAACCATTTGACCGATTTGGATGATTTTTGGTATGGATAAAAAAGGACAGGCTATTTTTTTTTATTGAGTAAGTGCCATATTGGGTAATTGGGAGACTATTTAAAGATTCACTTATTATATTCCTGCACCCAATCTTGAAGTCTACGCGGACGAAGTCGCGGGCATAAGCTAGTATTAATATATACTCGTATTCAGATTTAACACATGTTTCGCCTGTTGGTCATACATTTTTGTAAGTAAAAATGACCGCGGCGTCGGCGGCGGACGTCCAGGTTGAATACATTGAGTCTCTTTATGCATTCGTGGGTGCCATAGCCCATAATGCAGTTGGATTTGTCTATATGAGCGGAGGTCAAAGAATTGCACAAAGAGCTCGTTTCTGAAAAGACAACACGTGGACCTCGATTTACGAACTTGTCAAAGGTGAAAGTTAGCTAGTTTGCAATTCTCTAAGAAATATAAGCCTATTTAAACCTTTCATACAAAATAATAAAACGGAAAATATTTTGGATAGACAACAAAATTCAGAGTAGAAATATAGAGTAAATGGTAGTAACACTAGTTTGTAGTAGTATGCACACCGTCCGACAACGACACACGCACAGTCCTCACAAACATACACAGCTTGCTAACAAGGGGCGCTGCACACAGGGGCAATGGCTTTTACAACATAGTGTAACCTTAGTGTATGCATTACATGTACATACGGATGATGGTACCAAGTGAGGCGGCGGCGAGGGGGGTGGAGGGTTGGTGGGGGGTGGGGGCCATGGGAACCGCCGCACCGGGGCGCAGCACTGCACCTATTGTTTCGAACTCTATTTACTAATGTCGTCGACATCATCACAGTCATAATTTGGCCGGACATCAGTAAAAAAAAGAGAACTTGAGGGTTCGATCCCCGCTCCGAATACATTTTTGTGTGATCCACAAATATTTGCTCCGGACTTGGGATTTTCAGAGACCGAAATGTCTCTCGTAGTGTCTGATATGTATATGTCCACGACTATAACGATAAGGGCTTGTATCTCAGTGTCTTGTCAGAACTATGTATGTGACTGATTTGATACTAAATATTTTATGCACGAGTTTTATTCTCAAGACTGGGTGAGTCTTACTACTTTTTACTACATCTAATCACCAAAACCATGCACCATGAAGTTGAGCTCGAAGGATCGATGATCGAAAATATTCCAGTTATTTCGATACGTGTAATAAGAAGTTTGCACGAGCAAAACCGCCTCGTGTTGCACTCGATCATTGGCAATGCCTGTATGTACCTTGCACAAGGCGAACTGTGAAGAAAACTTCTCTCTGGTTAGCCACTTGCATCTCTCAGCTGCACTAACATATTTATCAGTGGTTGCCTCGAATCTAAGTTTGCGCTCTGTAGCAAACGGGGCCAAAATATTTGTAGTGACAGACATTCAGGATCCCTCGGCAACCTTCCAACCAAATATCCCTCTTAACTCTCAAACTTGACTCAATCTTAGACTCAAACCAGGCTTTTTTCCGAAGGCGGTCGCACCACTTCTCTTCTCATTGCACCTGAGGGCCAAATTTTACTGCATGAGCTAATTTTAAAACTTACGTCATCTATCCATATCCATGATTCAATGTAAAGTTAGATTTTTGTTATTTTTTTTTATATTTTATTTTCGGCAATCCTCAACTCGGATACCGGGTCTCTCATAACATCGAAATTGTAGATGGTTACTATCGACGCATCGCCGGAGACTGCGTCCGCACCCCGGTGCCGCAATGTACAAATAAAATATTTTTAAATACATTATCGAGCTGAAAGTAAATAATAACGTGCTCGCTGGGTGTCGGGAGACAAACACCGGCTGCGAGCCGCCGGTGCTCCTGTCGGTCGGGGTCGCTCGGGGTCGCTCGGGGTCAGGGTCTGCGTGAGCACGACGCACGTTATTATTTGCACAGCGGACGCGCTAGCTGTAACGCGCGTGTTGAATTTCACTGTCGGGTGAAGGGTGGTATGAGTTTATGGCGCGGCGTGCTAACCCCATATCGACGTCGTCGGCAGTTCGTGCCCGACGACCTCAAAGACGACAAGTACTGGGCGCGCCGGCGGAAGAACAACATGGCGGCGAAGCGCTCCCGAGACGCGCGGCGCATGAAGGAGAACCAGATCGCCCTGCGAGCCGGCTACCTCGAAAAGGAGGTGCGTCCATATACACACACTACACACTACACACCGATTACGACTCAGGCGCACCAATGCGCATGCGCACGCAGCACCGTGCCGGCCTGAGAGCGCGCGCGTGGCCTTGTTCAGTGATTGCGAGCAGTGCCCTACACATCACCTCTTCCATATACAATGATTCAAATTATTTACAGTTTGCCGGTTGGCTCGAGTCTCATGTCATTTCAGAACTGTAACCAGACGGTCCTTTGATGTTTCAAAAATTACCCAAGCGAAACTTATAATAACGTCAGAGCATGTTTCGATTCGGTATTCGCGAACAAAGCGACGAAATGATAATAATTATCAATAATCGTGACAATGTGTATTCCAGAACATGGGTCTGAGACAAGAGGTGGAGCTGTTAAAGAAAGAAAACCACATCCTGCGCGAGAAGTTATCCAAGTACGCGGACGTATAGGCGGCTGCGGCGCCCCCGCCACCACCACGACTCCGCATAGCACAAACACGCCACACGACACGTGAGTGTTGAGCGTGGAGAGCCCGGTGCGAGCGCGCGCGCAGCCCGCTCACCCACCGGCCGGCGTGTTGCAGGTCGAGCGCCCCCGCCGCCGCCGCGTCGCCACCGCGTCGCCGCCGCACCCGTCGCCGGGCACGCCACTCTCTCGACTCGACACGGCCGATGTGTTGTTAGGTTTATTGTAATGTCCTCTGTCGTGCCGCTGCGCCGCTACGTCACTGCGCCACTGTGCCGGCCGCGGACACCACTCGCGCGCTTTCTTTTAATAGAATTAATTGTTAAAGCAGTTACCGTAAGTTAATATTAGTTTAGTAGGTGAATGTTAACCAAAGTTTCGTTGGAGCTCTGTTCTATCGTCGTGTCTCTAAATCCTTCCCTCGGACTCAGTTCGACACTCAACAGGGTTAGTCTACGACGTACGGACCAAAATTTAATGGTGAAATGTTATTTCCGATGGGCGTCTGTCGTGTCCCGTCCCGAGCGTGCGCCCCCGCGGCGTCAGTCCGGCCCGAGTGCGGTCCGCATCTTCACTCGGCGATCGTGCATTCGTACCGGTGCACTGTGGTAGAGGGGCCTCGGCCGCCGCGCCGCACGCAACATTGCTCAAGTGGCTCGCGTACGCATGCGCGCAACTGTAGTGGCTGCGTCTCTGTATATAGATAGTTGTAATGGGGCGACGAGCCGGCGCCGCCGCTCGCGCGCACGCCTGCTGCCTGCCCGCACTCCCCCCGTCCCCCCGTCTCCCGTAACCCCCGTCCCGCCACCTGGCCCTGTCCCTCTGCCCATCTCCTCCGACTCCCCGGGGCCGTGGTCCGGGCGCGGCCGGCGGCCGGCGGCTCGCGCCTCTCACTAGATGCTTGTAGATCCGCTCCCTATGAGATTAGGTCCCGACCGCGGTTCCCAGCCTCGTCGTAACTTCTGTCGTTTCCGTAGTGGGCGAACACTAGTTTCGTTTCAAATTTACTTAGTGGATAGTTTAAGTAGTGCGTAGATTCCGTAGCGTAGTCATTATTAGTCTATTTTTGTTATGGCTGTAGTTGTTAATGTTTTTGAAAGTTTATATAATTTTTTTTAGTTGTATGTAAAGAGACTCGTGTTATTGTGTCGTTGTGGGTAGGACCCACAGTCGGTGAAGAGCTCGGCGCCCCGCGCCGCGACCCCCACCCTACCGACCGCCCGCCCGCCACCTCCAAGTGCCCGTCACCAGCAGCCAGTCCCGTTTGGTCCCCGGCCCGTTCCCCGGCTCCCGTCCCAGCCCCCTGGTGGTGCGCGCGCGGGGAGAGCGAGCGCCCGCGGCGGCGCCGGTTGCAGCTTCGATCGCTGCGGCCGCCCGCCGCCGCGGCGCCTCGTGTCCCGACGGACTGATCTCGTCGTTTGGGCGTCCCCTCTGCACTGTATTTGACTCGTGCTAATGTTACAATATATTTTTGTAGATTTTTGTCGTTGATAAATGAGTCAATTGAATGTTTATTGAATTGAAGAAAAATTAATGTTTATAAAGTAAGACTAAGAAGTTGTTGCATTTGAAAGTATTTTATGGATACAAAGCGAGAACAATAAAATGTTTTTTCTATAAAGGTTTACATGTGAGGGATGACACTATTCAGACCCTGGCGCTGACAGGGTGACGGTCACTCTGTGAGCTGCTCCGGTTCATATCTAGCGCTGTCGTGAGTTATATTATTGTTGTATTGTTAAGTGAGGAACTCGAACCAACGCTGACTGTAAACGGTAGTCCACCTCGTCTGTTACCACTTGTACTGTGCGATTTGTGTGCACGTATACATTGTAATGTATCTGCGGAAATATTATAACATGCGTATAGTTATGTGTAATGTTGTTAAGTATTTGTTGTATATTGACATTGTACGTAGTAAGAGCGTCCGTCGCACGACATGGGCGAGTGCGAGGGGCGCGCGCGGCGGCCGCACCGGTGCCCACGCGGCCACGCACCGCCGCGCGCGTGCCGCCGGACCGAGCTCCCGCGCAACACCCCGCCCCGACCCCCTCCGCGTCCCGCCACCCGCGTCCCACGTCCTGCGACCCTGTCCCCGCGCCCCGACACCCCGACACCCCGACACCCCGACACCCCGCACCGGCACCCGCCCTCGTCCCGCCGTCCTACTCGCGCCTCCTTGTGCTTCCTTATTTATTTGTTTTGTTGGGCGCGGACGCGACCACGTCCCGTCCGTGTTATGAACGTGAACATTTATTGCAACAACATAAAACCATATTGATTTACATGTATGAGTAGTATTTTGTTTGAGTTTAATTTATATGGTTCTATGGATTGAAAATAAACGTTAATTGTTGTATTTATATATTTTTTCATTTATCCATCGCACACAGGCGCGTACGCGCATTCGTACACACAAGAACTCACACAGACACACAAGCGTGGCGAGGCAACTCGTGCCACGAGAAGGACAGGCTAATTGGGATAGTATGGCACTCTGGACATCTGCGATCTTGTGATTTCGTATAGAGAATCCGCTGTCACCATGTGGCGATGAAATGAAATGGTCGCACAAAGACTTTATTTCTGTTCTACCGACTTTGTATTAATACTTCATATACCACACGAGACCTCCACCGAGTCCGACTTCAGCACTACACATACAGTCCCATCCGTTCAAAAGTATTTCTTAGGATTGCTACTTTCATAGCGTCTGTTACACGGGCTCCACGCTCCCCACACGATGCATTCGTGTCCTGAATGCAATAGAAATTCAGCTGAAGTCTATGCAAGTAACAATCAATGCAAGAGAACCGTGTGAAATAAAATATTTTTTGTCAAATATTAGATTTATTTGAAGTAGGACTCAGATGCGGCTCACGGCGAGAGGCCCGGGAGCACGGCGCTACGCGTGCAGCGGGCTGTCGGTGGCGGCGGCCGCGGGCGGCTGGAACGAGCGGATGATGCTGAGCAGCGCGGTGTACGTGCCGGCGACCAGCCCCACCACGCCCACCACCAGCAGAGCGGCGTCTTTGAGTAGCAGCAGGCGCGCCGGGCCCAGCTTGTCAGGGAACGACATGCACAGCTCCATCAGCGCCGGGAAGCAGATGCCCAGCGCCGACAGGCACAGCGCGCCGAACAGGGAGATGAACAGGCCCAGCCGCGGCACGTTCACCGCCAGCACGACTGCAACCACAGTCACACGCGTCATACGCGTCACACACACATTGTGGCGGGGGTGCGGGGTGTGCGGGGGGTTGACACTCACACGTGAGCAGGCACAGGGTGACGCGCAGCGCGTACTCGGCGAGCAGCAGGCGCGAGGGCGCGGCGGAGGCGGCGCGCATGCGCGGCAACACGTACCCGCGCCACACCACCTCCACCGGCACGTAGCAGTGCAGCCCGTAGCTGATGAAGATCGCCACCACGAACATGATGATCACGCTGTTCGCCAGCCTGCGTGCGATCCACCTCGTCTACACACTCTCCGATACAATACTTGTTCACTCGCCTTACTGGGACATCACACGTCAATTGAACGAATCATTATATGAATATATGGTTGCCATCTGCTTTCGATGTCGTGCCATTTACAGTAGGTACTCAGGTCCAATTCCCGACTGGAACAGTGTTTTCATTAGGATAATTTGTGTGAGGGCACGGGGCCTCGCTCTTCTACGTGGATCATATAAACATAACTAGCGAAACGTAGATGCAGAAATACTCTTCTGCTACTGCACTAAGTACGTTACGCTATGAGCGTGAACCTGGTGCGGAAACTACAATCGGCTGCGACGAGCTACAGCCTACAGCCTACAGCCGGCGACAGCGGCGAGCGAGGTGCAACTGTTGTCGCGACACAGAAGCGCCAGGGAGCACGCCCACCATCGCCAACCCATGTTCATGTCAATCTCATGTTATTTGTTTTAATTTATAAATAAATATTTCCAAAAAAAATACAATACAACGTTAGTAAATTTAAAAATGTTAATGAAGAGTGGTTTTAATTTTGATTTACTTAAAATAGTAAGCGGGTTTGTGTGTGCATGCTGGTCTTATAATCTGCTAGAAAACAGTTTGTGTTTCAGTCCCTTGTGTGTCAATTCTGGAACGTGACAAAGGCCTGCCTGACCCTATTTCTTCCACTTGTACCTATCCTATGTCGACCTAATTCTCACTGTTTTTTATTATAAGTACCGGTTATGAAAGTAAAACTTTCATAACAATCAATCCAAAATACTAAGTCAATGTGACGTCATGAATTCTTGCCACCTGCGCTTCTAACTCTGCATCACTCAAGAACAAATTGTATTTCCGCAATTACACATGACTTTCTCAATCTTGTAATATCAGTATAAATGGCATTATGGCGCACACCTAAGCACGCGGATATTTTTTACTTATTTATTTTTAGTCACGTCCGTCAAGTTGTTTCATTGCGGTATCACTTTTTTTATGAAGACCACTTTGATACGTATCTAGGAAACCTGCATAAGAAAAAAAGAAAAGACAAAGCTTATAAAAGCCATAACTGTGTGGCAGAGATTCAAATACGCGATTGTGTAGCTGTAGATAATGTATTGTGGGAGCGCACCTGCTCCTCGAAACTATCTCGCACTTCTCAAGCTCTGTTGTTATGGCATTGAAATCGGTAAACTTATGATGGTTACGCGGCGGGAGACAAATAATCCCCGTTCCGCGCACGAGCTGCTCTAAAGCACTTCGCCAGCGTACAGCGTACTTTAGCAGGAGGCAGGAATGTAGGAACGCGGAGACACTAGCACAACACTATTGTTTTTACTGGGTAAATAGTGAAACTCCAATGTGCAATACGTGTCCATACTACTGAAATACATATCACGTGTACGGCTTTAAAAGCTTTAAAAAATATTATCATTTTAAAAACACTCAGACCCGAAGACATTATTTGTGATTCAGGCAATTAAAACAGGCTACTATTTCTTTCTACATATTTCCACCTGGTTGTCGCTTAATATCTGAAGTACGTATCATAATAACTTGTAGTAGCATTATGATGACATTGTGAGCTATAATGTTTATGGGCGGGGCGCCTCGTCTGACAGGCAGACAGACAGACAGCAAAGCAGATGAGAGAGTACGTGAGGCGGTACTAACGGTCCCGGCGGCAGGTCGAGCGTGATGGAGTCGCTGCACTCGGACACGCAGTACACGTAGCCGACGGCGCCCACCACTACGTACAGCAGCACGATGATGCACATGCCGCTGTTGAGCACGCCGCACGGCCGCCCGAACGCCTTGGGCGACTTCATGTTGTTCTCGAGCGCGATCACCTGCGCACATCGCGCCGCCGCGCTCGTCAGTCGTCACTACTCGCACACGTTACGCCCAGTGCGCCAGTGTGCGCTGCTGGGGGGATCACGCGGTCCCGCGCTGTCTAACATCACTGAACGGATAGTCTACCAGGATTTACTAATATCTACTGTGCTATTTATTCAATTCAGAAAAAATCAAAAAGCCAGAATTCGCATTTAGATTAGTTAAGTTTCGTTAAGGAAATACTTACCACACCGACTGCTGTTAGTGCGAACAGTATGGTACCAAAAAATAGCGGAAAACTGGCAATGGAACCCCATAAGTCTAGTGGCTGTGTGGACTTTTTGCCTGAGAGCAAATAGTACAAAATGATGCCAAGTCCCACAAAAGTGAGCAGGTTAGCGAGCGCTGAAAACGGTGCCAGCAACTTCAGGCTCGGGATCAGGTTGATCACGATGAGCGGGCCCAGGATCATCAGCATGCGCACTTCTTCACTCATGGGGTAGACAGGATCGAGAACCTGCAACATAAGCGTGGGCAATGCGCCAGCTGGCTAAGGCAACTCAGCCGCAGGGATACATGTGTCTGTCTGTACCTATTTATATATATGAACACTTGTTCATGTAGGTACTTAATTTCTAGTTGGTAGGAAACTCATGGCTCCCTTTGGCTATGGCAACAATAGTGGAACATGAAACACAGAGACATATTTATAGACAATAGTGACCTTCTTAATGTTGTCAGCGATGAAGACGATATACACGCAGCAGATGCCGAGCTGGTACACGACGAGGAACACGTCGACGATGATGGCTGCGGGGCGCGCGAGTCGCCGCAGCGGGCCCGGGCCGGCGTGCAGCGCCGCCGCCATCGACTCTGGGTACGTGAGCAGCGGCACGCGCTGCTGCTTGCACGCCGCGTACTGTGACTGCACCTGCACACCGCGCCAGAGCTCAGTGCCACGCCCGCGGACAGCCCGGTGCCCTGGAGGTGACGATACCGACCAGCACGTGCAGACAGTGCGTGACCAGCACGCCCACCACCACTGTGGACACGACGCCGGTCACGAGGCCGGCGCGCGCGAACGCCTGCGGCATCGCCAGGATGCCGGTGCCTAAGCTACACTTCAGCAAGTGCACTAACGTCTCCCAGTTGCTGAAGTGACAACAAACAAGCATTAGTCAACTTACGGCGGCCTCGTGCGGGGGCTCGCGAGCAGCAGATGTACTCACTTAGTAGGCTTGGGCAGCTGTCTGTGCAAGTGCGGGTCGTAATCGCCAGTCGACGCGTCGTCCCTGTCAACGGACACTCCGTCAATATCGCTCATCGAACCATCCTACTTATACAATATCTCAATTCGGCAGTTTCCTTGGCGCTGTTGTGTAGACCCTTGCCCATATCCATACACTTAGATAAGTTTGTTTGTGATCCACTTTTATCACCTCATTTGGACGTTCGAGAAACGGAAAAGTCCTTTGTTGTCCCTCATATGAACGACGTAACACCCGCATATTTGCGTGGGATTAGAACTACGCATGAGTTTCACTGCTGGTTTTATTTATGATTATTATTAATAAGCTGTAATACCTTAGGGGTTCGCCATGACCGTCATCAGGTACGTTGCGCAGATGCACCATTTCGGCCTTAGTTTCTTCCTCCATCATTCTGCAAGAAAACTGTGTTGAGCAATGTGGGCGAGCGGTCGGCCACCAGCGATCTGAACTGATCAAGCACATAGTGCACTTGATAGAGGCAGTTAATAAACGGATCCGTTTACTTTAATGGTGATCCTGCACGCACTGCAGGCGCCGCGCTCACCTGCGCTCACAGTGCGCGCCGCATAGCCCGTAAACGGCCGACAAATTAACACATATTAGATAGTAGGCATACAGTGACACTTTCGCGATTAATTATAGTTGTTATCGGCAATGTGACGGCGGTGATAGCCTGCGGGCCAGGGCCACAGCGTCACCGCGCCATCATTCACGCGCCCGCTCGGCGACTGGTGAGTCGCCGCGTAGTGCGACTGAACCCTCGGCGAACAGTTCGGCCGCGCCGGGAACCGCACTTATGTAATCCCCTCAAGTGTGTAAATTCTTTCAAAAATAACCGATGGTGACATGATGTGGAGCCCTACTAGGCTTCCACCGCGCCCTGCCCCACTTAGCGTTCTACTGGTTATTGTTATCCGAACAGTTAAGCCGCACGTAAGCACCGCCTGCGCACTGGGCGCGGGGAACGTGCAGCCAGAGTACGGATTACACCGGTCCACAGCATTTTTGCGTACGGGTTATACATAAATTATTTTTTATTGCTTTTATACCTAGAAATAAGAATAAGAACAAAAAATAGTTCTGAATTTGTTTTTATGAGTAAAAAACGAATCAAATCAAAATCAATGAAAATAAAAAAATGACATATCTAGAAACGATTTATTTAGAAATACCGAACATCCATTTATGATTTATTCTTATAATGAACATTTTAAAATAGAGTTAAGATGTTAAAAAATAAACAGTTTTACTTTTCCTATCATGTTCAGTAGAAGTTTCTCTTATTCACCCCAAATATAGTCTCCCATCTTGCTTTCAGTATACTGGCTTTGGTAATGTCTCTCAAATTCTATTTTATCTTGATGGAAGCGTTCCCCTTGATCTTCCGTACAAGCTCCTAAATTACCTTTAAAATTATCCCAATGAGAATGTAATATATTATGCATCTTTAGAGACATTTTAGATCCGATGATAGAAAAATTCGTAATCATGTCAGTGATCAGCTCGTCATAATTTTGCAGCTCTACGGTTTCCAAGAAAACCATGGACTACTGCCTTAAAACTGTTCCAGGCTTTTTTCTCTTCATTGCTAAGTACTTCGGTAAAATATCATTGTTCATATTTTTTTATTTGAGGGCCTACAAATATTCCAGCTTTAATTACCGCCTCTGAGAGCTTTGGAAAAAACTCTTCAAATATTAATATTTAATTGGGTCCTATTAGACCTAATTTAATATGCAATCGCAGCATTAATATAGTTTTAGGATCAACAATTGCTTCTCATTTAATATTGTATTTTTCTAGTTATATGACACATGTAGAGCCCATTTTTTGTCTTGATTTTTAACAGGTAGATTAAAGTATGATTGATATACCTCGCAAATCTTTCAATTTGTACTGAAATCATACTTTTTTTCTCACTTTAATAAATTCGCCGCAAGTATAACAAAAAGAGTCAGCACCTCGTTTACAACTTCTCGTAACCATTTTGTACAGGTCGATAAAGCGAAAAAATATATGAAACACAATTTTTCTCTGTAATATTCAAACACACACTGTCGTACACAACGAGCGACACAAGAAACACAACTACACGCCATCTTACCTCTGTTTCTACACCGATAGCGCACAAAGACCGACATTCTTTGGTCGCGGAA
Organism: Hemaris fuciformis; assembly: GCA_907164795.1. Taxonomy (NCBI): domain Eukaryota; kingdom Metazoa; phylum Arthropoda; class Insecta; order Lepidoptera; family Sphingidae; genus Hemaris; species Hemaris fuciformis. The sequence continues at coordinate 25,503,240 of OU015431.1, forward strand.
GACAAAAATAGTCAAATCGCTCCAAGTTCTTTAAAAGCAAATATTTTAGATTTGTAATCACATTTTTTTAAATATATGTGGCTATAATATAATCAGAATATATTAAGTAAAATCCATGCGCAAAAAAAAAACAATTTTTTGTTGACCAGTGTTATTAACGATTTTTCCCAACTGAACATGAGAGTTTTGGATCCGTTCCCGTCCAGAGAGTGTGAAACATTTGCATTCAACTTCCAGCGTACCCAAATTGTTATTTAACACCCAAAATACTTTACGACGGTTTTATCGTGATTGGACGACAAGCTGCGAGTAGGTCGGCTGGAGCGCGTGGTGGTCCTGCGCGGCGGGTGTGCGTGAGTGTGCGGGTCTAGTGTGGGCCTCGTGCTGGAGCGTGTGCGAGCGCGGCGTGCGCCGTCCGGGCTGGTGGCGTGCGCGGCGTGCTCGGCGTGCTCGGCGTGCTCGGCGTGCTCGGCGTGCGCGGGCGACGCGGCGGCGAGACGCGGTTGCACTGCGAGCGCGCGCCTCCGACCGCGCCCACGCCGCCCTCTACACCGATATAGACCGCCTCCCGCGCCTCTCGCACCTCACACACCTCACACACCCAGCAGGCCGGCAGATTGTTCCTTTGCCGCCTGTGACGCGATGGTGCGAGACACGCTCACATGACGTCACCCCGGCGCGTCCGTGCCGCGCTCAATGCCACTATGTCACCGCTTCCGTCGCCTGTTTGTAATGCGCCAGGGAACTAGACTGGAGCGCGTGCTCTCACACGCGAACATCGCACTCTCGTGAACAACGAAGCACACGCAACATTCCACAAGTGCATGGTCCGTCCCGCGACATAACAATATCATTTTGCTATACAGTTGAAATTATTTAAAAGCATTGTTCACCTTGACCCGAGTCGCAACTTGTGCTGCGGTGCGAACGCAATATTTTATGTTCTCATTATATTTATTTAGAGGCCAACGTGAACCCCCTAAACTTCTCATGAGTAAAACATAACGCACTGATTATATTATCATTATAATGCGTAGAAATATTTAAATTTATAAGTATTTTACTCATAGTTTTTACAATAAAATCCGTGGAGGTTGGGGACGCATCAACATAACATGCACATGCTGTAAGCCATTTATGACTAGTCTGCATAGGAAGTAAAGACGCGAACGGCGCGCAGTGCGGTACACATAACGCGCTTCCTCGGCGTAGCGGCACCACGTGGCGCGGTGGGCACAGCTCGCGGCCACGGAGGACAGCGTCGAGCGCGAACTGGCTGGCGGCGGCGGGCGGCGGCGGGCGGCGGCGGGCGGTGGCGGGCGGTCGGTGCGCGCGCCGTGCGCCTGGCCTGGCGCCGCCCGGGCTGCCAGCACCCTCCGCGCCGCACCACCCAACACCACCCCGCAATTCTCATAAGTTATACATTGAGACAACTTGCGAGGATTCCGCGCGGCGTCATACACTAGTGCAAGCCGACGATCTGGTGCCACTGGATTGTATTCTGCTACCATCAAAATCTAACGTCAAGGTTTTATAGTATAGACCAGAGCTGATAATTTTCGAAACCAAAAAAAAATATGTAGGATGAAACGCATTAGAAAAGGAAGAGAATATAACAAAAATGAAAGGAAGAATAATTTACGGGCGATCGGAGATAGGAACGTGGAGGTGGGTGAGTTTTTGAGGGTAAAAACGCTTTATCTTGATTTCCGGCAAAACACAAGTTCTATGGAAAAAAGTTAAATGGCAAAGTTGGAGGTAATAAAAATATCTACAACTTTTGTATTCACACTTTTTCCACATAACCTCAAAATTTATCTGGAAAGTTCAAATAACCAAGTTTTTGGTTTTTTATTTTTATCTTTTCAAGTTTCACAAAATTTGTGAAACTTACCTTATTGTACACACTGTAATTTATTTGATTTGAAATATTTATTTTTTCACCTTACTTTGACTTAATATCGGAAAAACACTATAATTTTCAATCGAAAATTCTCGCGTTAAAATCTATATCTATACTAATATATAAAGCTGAAGAGTTTGTTTGTTTGTTTGTTTGTTTGGTTGAACGCGCTAATCTCAGGAACTACTGGTCCGATTGGATTAATCAGCGTTGGAAAGCCCATTTATCGAGGAAGGCTATAGGCTATATAACATCACGCTACGACCAATAGAAGCGGAGCACCAATAAATAATGTTTTAAAATCGGGGGTATTATTTCCTTTTGAGATCTTCCGCTGCGTGTGATGCGGAAACGGTTAAAGTTTCGCTAAAATAATGTATGACAGAATTGTTCCCCTTTAAAAGTTCTAAAAAAAAGTCCGCGACAGCATCTGTCTATCTTTTAAAGTTGGCTCACTATAACGAGCCCTTACCGCCGTTTTAGCGTAACCGACAAAAACCAAATTTTACAGGAGAAGGTTTTTTTTAAATATTTTTAAACATAAATGTGCCAGTAAATTAAAATTTTACATACATGAATAACTTTTAGATATTTACATATATAAATGAAAAATAAACAAAAATAATTAATATTTAAGCTATTTATGGCGCTTACATTATTTTTGCTGTCATAAACCAAGGTTATTTTGGCGTTTACGATAACAATATCTGTTAACATTACTATGTTTAAGAAACTCTATTTGATAAATAAATAGACATTTTAAATAGGTTTTAAATGAAAAAGCCATATTATAATTGCAAAATATATCTATTTATATTAAACATTTGGATGTGAGGTGATTTGAATTGATTTGAGGGTGAAAACCGGCAGTGATCACCGAATGGTTAGAGGCTCATTGAATATCAATGTCCAATTAGAAAGGCGTCGCCTGATGAAGTCTTTGCTTCGACCTACTCGCGCCTGTATCCAAAACCCCGAGAGCTTTCAACTTGAGCTGTCAAATCGCTTTGATTGTTTAAAAAAAACGTTGCAGTGGACGAGCTAAACAGCGGTTTGGTAGAAGCTGTCCATATGGTGGGATCTAAGTAGATATTTTAGATCTCGCCGTAGAGATAGACCACAAAAACTCTCGGTCCACACTCTTGACCTCATGGCCGAACGTCGATCTATGGCACTGCAGTCTTCCGATGACGCTGAAGCATATCGTCGGCTTAATAGACGGATTTGGAAGTCCTTGCGACACCATGTCCGTGCACGCAATACTGTGAGCATCAAAGACACTATTGAGGGGCACGGAGGCTCCAAAGTGTTTGCAAGAGACTTATCTATTGTGCAAAGACAGTTGTCTAGGCTGAAGACGGACGACGGCCGCATAGTGTCGACGAGTGTGTGTTAATACCTCTAGTATTAAGGGAGATCGAGAGGTTCTATGAACAGCTTTACACCTCGGTTCCCAAACTGACTGTTAGCTCGGCTGAAGAGCCGAGAGTCGAGTTGATCCAACACTTTAGCCATGATATCCCGTACATCAGCCTGTGTGAGATTGAGATGGCCCTGAGGCAACTTAAAAACAACAAGGCGCCGGGTGAGGACGGAATCACTTCAGAGCTTCTGAAAGCGGGCGGAACGCCGATACTTGAAGTCCTTCAAAGGCTCTTCAATTCCGTTCTCCTCCAGGGCTCAACGGCAGAGGCGTGGAGCAGGGGTGTGGTCGTACTGTTCTTCAAAAAAGGCGATAACACTTTGCTGAAGAACTATAGGCCCATCTTGCTCCTGAGCCATGTTTATAAGTTGTTTCCGAGGGTCATCACAAATCGTCTCGAACGAAAGTTTGATGACTTCCAGCCTCCTCAACAAGCCGGTTTCCGAAATGGCTTTAGCACTATAGACCACATCCATACGCTTCGGCAAGTTATACAAAAAAACGAGAAATATAACTTGCCGCTTTGTTTAGCGTTTGTGGACTATGAGAAAGTCTTTGATTCGATCGAAACCTGGGATGTGCTAGAGTCTCTCCAGCGGTGCCACTATCGGTAAATCGAGGTGTTGAAATGTATATACAGCAACGCCACCATGTCATACATAAAATGAAGTTTTTTTTCTCTTTAGTACCTGACAGAAGGATTTCCTTCTCTCACACCCTTCCTCTCTTCTCAAAAGGATTTTTTGTCTTTTATCACACCCTAATCCCCAATAGTTTAAAAAAATATGAATTTGATCATCTTCAGTAAACAAATAGGATCGTTTGCGCTACAAAAAATCTATCGCAAGGCACGTAAGAAGAAAACGGTTGTGTCGCTTACGATAAAGTTTTAAGAAAATATGTGTTAACGATAATTTTGGTACTTGCTATAACTTTATAACGATTTTCTTTTTTGGGAAAATTTCGACAGGGGTGGGTCCGTTACGGCTTAAAGTAGTAGTTTCGATAAAAAACGCATTTTCGAAAAAGTGTCGCTTACGATAATTTGGCGGGAAGGGGTCGATAACCTTTTTTATGCTAACCAAATTTGTTCTGAAATAAAGCATTATTTGTAAATGGTGTTTTCATAAAGACGATATTAATCCTTATCCAAATAAATACATTATTCATCACAAGTATTTAATTTAGAAGAAATTTGCCCTTTACATCATTTGATTTCAATGAGTATCTTAGAAGATATCGCAGTTTTAAAATAACACCGCAGCGAAAAAATGATAAAGCGCGCAAAGATGTACAAGGCGCCGGCCGGCCGGTGCGCGGCGGCACACGTTTCACGTCTATTTGACCGATTTAAATGATTTTTTGGTATGGACATAAATGGGACTCTGTGGAGTAAAATAGACTACAAATTATTTTCTTTCTGAACCCAACCATGTTGTCTACGCGGACGGTGTCGCGAGCAAAAGCTAGTGTCATATATAGCTTTTACCCGCGACTCCGTCTGCGTAGACTTCAGGGTTGGGTGCAGAAACAAACTAAGTGAATTTATCTAATCAAAATACTCTAATTGCTGCAGTAGGTCAACACCGGTGGTCATTTCTATCTTTGAAAGTCGTCTCAAGTGACATTATGGCACTTTTCATCAACTCTGATCGTCTCATCAATTTATCTTGAAAATGTATCTAATGTCATCTAGGTGCGCCTAATGGCACCTAACATCGCATCATGACACTGAGCGTCATCTAAATGCACCCGAAAACATTTTATTGTACTAAATGCGACTCAACGTCATAATTCATGAGACGGAAAATAGCTCTTGTCACAACTTAAGTATTTAAGAGTAAACTTATTTCATGTTAAGATACTTAGTTGCCAGATAGATGAAACGAACTTTGGATGGCATTTGACCAAAATTAAATTCTGCTGCTTGAGCATCGCTAGATTTGTGATGTGAGCATGGGTCGCGTAAATTCCACTGGTAAAGTTAACGCGCGGTGTTTCGTTGGGTCTTAACGGGCATGGAATTAGATATAAAATATACAAAGTCAAAGTCTAAATACTCTTTATTCAAATAGACTTACACAAGCTCTTTTGAACCGTCAGTTTTAAACTTGTTGCATGACGTTTTGGAAATTGGTACCTGGAAATAATATGTGCCAATTTGATATTGAAACTATTTCTGTGCGCAACGCCCTATGCGACACTTAAGACTCGAGCCAAAGGGAAAATAGTCATAGAATTCAAAGCATTTTTATCATCGTCATATAGCCCATAGGTATACGCAGCACTGCAGATCACGGACATCCTCTGAGAGTAGTAAGTAACTCCTTTTGGGTGTGCAGGTTTCCTCGCGATGTTTTCCTTCACCGTTAAAGCACTTGATAATTCATTGTGAATACGCACATAACTTCGAAAAAAGGTGTGTGCCTGTAGTTTGAACTTGCGACCGCCGAGTCATGAGTCTTAAGTTAGCTTTGTAGTGAATAGGTACCTACCTACCTTCTTGCGTGGTAAACACATAGATCGTACCTACATAATTACATTAACCTACATAATTTTGATTAGATAAATTCACTTAGTTTGTTTCTGCGCCCAACCCTGAAGTCTACGCAGACGGAATCGCGGGCAAAAGCTAGTATGGTTATAAAGCTCATCAACAATACGCAAATGTGTCTACCACCCACTCGGCTACCACCGCTTTACACATAATACACCTTAACACGTTGAACAAGCAGTGATGGCCTCGAGGTTTAGGCGCGCGGTCGAGAATTTCGGCAGTCGCAGGTTCAAACCCCAGGCACACACCTCTGACTTTTCGAAGTTATGTGTGTATTCACAATGAATTATCACTTCCTTTAACGGTGAAGGAAAACATCGTGATAAAACCTGCACACCTAAAAAGTTCTTAGGTGTGTAGTCCGCCAACCCGCACTAGGCCAGCGTGGTGGACTAAGGCCTATACCCTTCACAGTTGTAGAGGAGGCCCATGCCCAGCAGTGGGACGTATTTGGGCTGATGATGATGATGAACACGTCGAACGCCATGACGGACACCATGGGTCTGACACCATACATTTCCCCGGAGCCGCAACAATGTATGAAGGATTGTCCAAGGAAATAGCGATGTACTCATTATTTTCGATTCTATTGCGTCTTGGCCAGACTGTATTGTAGGCAGTAGGCCCCACCATAAAGATTCGAAACTCTGTCCGTCGGCCACCTAGAGGCTTCTATATGATCGAGGGCATGCGGACAGATGCGGTGTCCCCTGGACCCGGCGTATTGGCGGTCACAAGGTGTCCGCCGTGGCCCACTGGGCTATACATGGGTTTTAGTCTGACGTTCGACGTGTTAAGTAATGCAATTAGATCGCTAGCGTCATGTTGCAATGCAGCAACGAACGTAAACGCATTGCAATTTGATTCCAGACAGTTAGAAATTCTTCCACAGATCGCACCCTTACTGTAAGCCGTTAAGGAATTCCATTGATCATTATATTCGATTGCGACAACTACTTGACCACAAAGACATTACGGTAGATGACTCAAATATCCGGATAGCTTAAAAAAGATTCGGCCGAGTAGTTATCGTTAGTTTGCTCCTGAGAATTGAAGAGTTCCGTTAATTTGTTATGGATCCAATAATCAGAACCTAACCAAACTCTCATCAAATTACCATTGAAATACATCCCTTCCAATTAATAAATAATGGTTTAAAAAACTAAAAAAACACGCTTTTACAGAAAATTCAGCAAAAAAATCGAAAATATCTTCTATATATATAAAAATGAATCGCCGTTCGTTAGTCTCACTGAAACTCGAGAATGGCTGGACCGATTTAGCTGATTTTGGTTTTGAAATGTTTGTCGTAGTCCAGGGAAGGCTTAAGCGGTGAGAAATTATGGCAAACTTGCGAGGAAGATAGTAAAAACAGCAATTTTTTTTTTTTTTATTATCTTTGGGAAACATACAATACAATTTCTCTTAAAAGACTACATTTTAAAATAAATACATAGATCAAAACAGTTTCCACTTATAAAATAGAACTTACATGCAACGGCAACACTAAAAGCAACTAATTAACATATACATATAATTTAAAGGAAGATTAATTTGCAAATTTTTAATATTACTAATGATTGTTTTGGAAGCAAATAAAAATAATAATAAATAATACAATTACTACGTTTATAATGAGTTCCTAAGTACCTATCTTTCTGTAAGTATTATATTTTTCATTAAAAATATCTATATCCTGAAAACTCTCGTTGTATTTACGACATACTCGATTCAAAAATGTGTTGCTGCAATATTTAGACTTACAAGTAGGTACATTAAAAAGGACTTGTTTGCGTGAGCTTAACCGAGGACACGTAAATCGTATGTTACTAACAAGAAAGTTACTATCTAAAATATTGTTTAAAATCTTAAAAAGAAACACCTGATCTCTCTCCAGTCGGCGAGTGTCTAAAGACAACACATGTAAGTTGTTCACACCTGTATCACCAATCCTATAACGCAGATGCTTCATAAATCTATTCTGAACATTTTCGATGTTGTTGATGTGAACTTTGTATTGAGGATTCCAAACAAGAGACCCGTACTCAAGAACAGAACGCACAAACGAGTTAAAGAGGAGTACGAGACTTGAAGCTTGCCGAAATTCTTTTCCAATCCTCAATACAAAGCCAAGCATCCTGTACGCCTTAGAAATCATCCATTCAAAATGATAAGAAAAAGTTAGCTTTTGGTCAAGGAATACACCCAAGTCCCTAACTACGTCTACTTCTTTCAGAACGAAACCTTTTAAACTATATTTAAAACGCCAGGGCTTTCTCTTTCTTGTGAATGTTATAATATTGCACTTAGCGAGGTTTAAAGAGAGACGTTCCCTATCGCAGTATTTACACAAATTCTCAAGGTCGACTTGAAGCAAGGCACAGTCCTGGAGTGACTTTATCGGTCTAAAAATTTTTAAATCGTCCGCATAAAGAAGTATATTACTATTGTTGAAATTATTTACAACGTCGTTAATATAAATATTAAACAATAAAGGGCCAAGATGTGAGCCTTGAGGAACACCTGAGGTAACAGGAACAAAAGTAGAACAAAATCCTTTGATTGTAACAGCTTGACTTCTATCTCTCAAATATGATTCAAGCCACCGTAAGAGATCGCCATGTATACCGACTCTCTGTAGTTTTTGCATTAAATAACTATGGCAAATTTTATCAAACGCTTTAGAGAAGTCAGTATAGGTACACGACGTCCACCTGACCGCCGTCATCCAAAGCAGACGTTAATTGATGAGTAAATTCGCAGAGATTCGTTTCTGTTGATCTACCTCTAACAAATCCGTGCTGGTGGTCAATTATGATGGGTTTTATAACTGGATAAAGCGTATCATAAACAATTTTCTCAAACAGTTTAGGAATTATGTTTAATTTGGATATAGGCCTATAATTACGTATAATTTGTCTATCACCTGACTTATGTATAGGAACAACAAAACATTGTTTCCAAACAGTAGGCAATGAACCAGTATTAAGAGATAACTGAAATAATATAAATAAAGGCAATGCTAAAGTTTTATGGCATGATTTCAGAAATAAGGAGGGAATTCCATCAGGCCCACAACCTTTAGAGATATCCAAGTTTTTGAGATATTTCTCAATTTTATCAACAGTCAGATCAATACGACTTATTGAGATTTAATTTTCCCATATAAACTGTTCCCATACTAAAACTCATCTAACTCGTCAAATGGTTTAGGCGTGAAAGCATAGCATAGGCAGTGTTACTTTTGCATTACATTATATGCTCATCCCACGGGACCCTACATATTCCTGCGATAAAATATAGGCTATGTTACTTCATGGGATCACATTTATGTCTGTACAATAATTCATTCATATCGGTCAAACGGTTTAGGCGTAAAAGCATAACACAGGCAGTGTTACTTTTGCATTACATTATATGCTCATCCCTCGGGAACCCTACATATTTCCGGGATAAAATGTAGTTTATGTTACTTTATAGGATCACATTTATGTCTGTAAAAGAATTCATTCATATCGGTCAAATGGTTTAGGCGTAAACGCAGAATATTGACAGAGCTACTTATACCCATTCCCACGGGAATACTACATTTTCCGGGATAAAAAGTATCCTATGTTACTTCGGTGGGTTACATCTATCTCCATACCAAAAATCATCGAAATCGGTTCAGTAGTTTTTGAGTTTATTCGTAACAAACATACAAAAATACAAACCTTTCCTCTTTATAATAATAGTATAGAAGTATAGACAAATATATTTACTGGTATAGAATCACTAGAGGAATGGTTTACCACAGGTCAGGTCATTCTAATACCCAAAAACGATCACACTGAGGATCCTAAAATTTGGAGGCCTATAGCGTGCTTACCCACCATGTATAAATTATTAACTTCAATTTTAACCAACACTCTTTATAGTCATTGCCAGGAGAATCATATAATAGCTGTAGAACAACGTGGTTGTCGCCGTGGGACTAGAGGTTGTAAGGACCACCTGATGGTTAACAAAGCAATACTGGAAGATGCTCATAAACATAAGAACTTAAGCATGGCCTGGATAGATTACCAAAAAGCATTTGACAGCATATCTCACGACTGGCTTATCAAAATTCTAGAAATCTATAAATGTCCCCCTATCATCAGACAATTTCTACAGTTAACTATGCCCTCATGGAAAGTAATCATGACAGCCCGTGGACTCAATGATTCTATTACAACGGAACCTATACACATAAGACGGGGAATATTTCAGGGCGACTCACTTTCTCCTTTACTATTTTGTTTAGCCATAAATCCCATTTCATCTATTTTGAACAAATATGTATTAAAAGGATATAAATTAAAAGATAGCTATCAAATCAATCACCTTCTTTACATGGATGACCTAAAAGTATACTCAAATAGTAGTAGCAATTTAAAAGTTTTATTAAACAGTATCGAGATATTCACTAGTGACATAGGAATGACATTCGGGTTAAATAAATGCAATATACTAAACATAAACTCAGGATATAGAAGTAACGTTACAGGGGAAGGGCATATACTATTAGGCGGAGAAATAATTAAGCAACTTCCTAGAGGAGACACATATAAATATTTAGGAGTCCATGAATCGGGTAAAATAGAACACAACGTAGTTAGAGAACAGATAACTAAAGAGTATTTTAGAAGAATAAAAAAACTACTTAACACGCACCTTACCTCCCGTTATTTAATAAAAGGAATAAATACATACGCTACACCGGTCCTGTTATATTCTTTTGGAGTAATAAATTACAAACTAACAGATTTAAAGAAAATAGACACTAAAACAAGAAAACTACTAGCGATGAAAAAGGCACACCAACAAAAAGCAGACGTGGATAGGCTATACTTACCGATAATACAAGGGGGTAGAGGGTTACAAAATATAGAATACTTGTACAAATCACAAATCCTAAAGTATAAAGTATATTTAAAAACACAAAACGATCATTTAATTAAAACAATAGTTCAACATGATACATGTAAAGATAAATATTCGATAATAGATGAAGCGCAAACAATAGAACGAGAACTCAATTTAGCCACAGGAAACACGCACACAGAGAAAGAAATCAAAGAAGCAATAACTAAAAACTATAACCAAAGATGGAGAAATAAACAGTTACATGGACAATATCCGAAGAAGGTTTTAGACCAGGCCAATATAGATATACAACTCACATTTAACTGGATAAAAAAACAACAAATAACCCCGAGTATAGAGGCATCAATATTTGCTATACAAGACCAGGCTGTTATGACACGTCAGCACCAGAGAGATATACTGAAGGAGACGATAGACGGGAAGTGCCGACTGTGTGCCTCCAAAGACGAAACGGCACAACACATCATATCGGGCTGCGAAAAACTAGCCGGTACATATTACATCAAAAGGCACAACAATCTAGTTCAGTACGTTTTCTGGTGTTTGGCTAGAAAACACAGCATAGAGGTTTCCAATCTCTGGTGGAAAGAAGTGCTCTTACATCCACAAATCCGAGAAAATGAATCTGCCAAGATACTTTGGGAAATGCCCGTCCAAACTGACATCACTGTTACTCACAATAGACCAGATATAATATATATTGATAAAATAAAAAATAAAACGTATTTAATTGATGTCACCGTACCGTCCGATTACAATATAGGAGCCAAAGAAATTGAAAAATTAAGTAAATACCACCTTCTTAAAAATGAAGTCAGTCGTTTGTGGAGTACACAAACGACTGTCATCCCAATCGTTATAGGCGCAACAGGAACAGTCGCTAAAAGTATACAAAAATATATAAATAGTGTAGATAGTAATATTGACATCAACATCCTACAGAAACAAGCCGCCATTCATACATCTACCATATTGAGTAAGGTATTAGGAGACACAGTATTTGTAACTGCACATCAAACACCAAACACATAAAAATAATATAACATATGTATACAAATATAACAATTTCAATTTCAGTCCATCTATATATAATAATAATAATAATATGGGGAATGGGTATCTTTATTCCTGTAGGTTACAGGACGAGATATCTATTTTAGCCGACCTAAGGTCGAGAAGGTTAAAACCTAAAAACAATAGTATAGAAGTATAGATATATATTATTAGCATTTGCCCGTGACTTTATCAGTATTTATTCGATGATTGTGATATTGAAATTATATTTATTGAATCCATAAAATGTCAAATACATCACTTACATTCAGTCATTTAAAAATTTACCACCCTGTTAACCCCAATCAAGAGATATTTTACAATATTGATACAAAGAATGAATTTCCCAAATTAGAGAAGCTTGTTACGTTGTAAAATTGTTGTTGTTCCCCCCCCCCAACCCTTGGTAAGTTTAATATAATTAATTCCAATATTGGCTTGGTTGCTGTTAACTTATTTTTCGTGTCTGAATTAATTCGATTACTATTCAACAAGTGATTTCTTCAACCTTTTAATAGTGTATAATATCGTTGTTATGGCTATAATATAATTCTTAATAGTGGTTTAACAATGTAACGAAATGTGATAGCGAGTATCTTAAAATTAGTGAAATATAACCTTATCTATTTAATCTTTCCGATAAGTTTTGAGTATGTTTCGCCGCGGTATTTTCTTAATTAACATTCTATTAAGTATTATATTCATTTAGGCCAATTCAATATGGCCGCGATATTTAATTCCCACTGTGTATTCCACGCGTATGTTATTAACATCGGTGGCTTGTGTGTTATCTTAATAAGAACTTTTTTATCCTAAAATATATATTTTTTTGTTTGTTAAAATCTAAATTTAAATACATTAATACTTGTAAATAATAAGATTTCAGTTTGTGTAATCAGTAGTCTATTAAAAATTGCTACCGAAAATTTGTATACAAGATTAACCATTTGCTTAATAAACTCGAAGTACCTATTATAATTAAAATGTTTGCATTGCCACATAATACGTTCATTTCGTTTTAAAGCCAGTTTATGTTTATAATTGTTATAATGTTATACATAAACCACAAACGCATAGCTGGGTGATTTGATTTCTAGATTAGCGTGATGTTAAGATAAGAGGAATTTCTCGATGTACCGGCGTAATGAATACCAAAGGTCATTGCTTCACTCGTTGTATTCATATGTAACTACACGTACCTACTTGTGTAGAAGTTAAAGTGTATTTTTCTTTTGTACATCATAGCGTAGTGGAATGGTGAGTTGGTTTTTATATATCGTTTAAAAAAAAAAAAAAATCTTTTATTATATTTCAACCGGACCTAAATGTCGCCAATCCATTATGTTAATTTTTAATTTCTTCGCGAAAGATGCCGACGCCCATTTCTGGTCTCGCCTAGTGCCTGGGTGTCGGATCCTTCGCGCTACAACTGTCGTTTCAACACGTTCCAGGAAACTGGGGGTCCACCGTTTGGATTCAGAACTACGAGCTGCACAACCACCTTTTGGCTTGAGTGAACTACGGGCTGCGAGTCCACGGTACGATTTGGAACGTCGGCTGTACGTACAAGTACTGATCGTTGCACCAACCGGCATCGCTATTGCCGTCGACTCCAGCTGACCTCTGCGGCTGAGGGCCTTCCGAAGTATCGTCAATTTTACACATCTTTAATTTTTTTTAAACTATTGCCGCTTCGAAACGGGTTATAGCTGTGGAGAAAAAACGGCAAGAAACTCCCTCAGCAACACATGTCATTTTCTTTTTCTAAAAAAATATATTTCAATTTTACATTATACATGTCATAACGATACAAACTGTAGCAACAAAACAAAACTCCGATCAATTTACTTACTCCCAGGGCTTATTATCTTCAACATGCTTTTTTGTAAAGCTTATCTTTAATTGATTTCTTAAACATAGATTTGAAATTGTACCCGATAGGTGGCGTTGTGATCGAGTGCTGGGGTTTTAATTTTTAACGGCTGGCCCGATTTTAATGAAACTTTCTGTGTATCTTCAAGCGGATTCGAGAATGCTTTAGATTTTCAATTGGACCCCGAAGGTGGCGCTGTGATGGACTTCTGGGATTTAAATTTTTTGCATATCAGAACATAACTCCAAAATCTTAAACAATTCATTTTCTTTGTACAAAAGGAGGCAGATGATTTTTTTTGTGTGTCTTCAGGTTGATTTGAGAATGGTTTAGATCGGAAATATAATAATTTTTGAATTTAAAATTATGCACAGGACAACGTCTGTCGGGTCCACTAGTTATTAATATAAATACGATAATGACAGATTTACCATATTCTGTCAAGTTCAAAGAATTTTCATTACTTCTCCAGTAAAAAACTTTTTGTTATAACTTTTTCTAACTTATAGGATTTATGGTTTCTAAAATAAAGACGGTGGAACACTTTTTATTCGTCTTAATAAATTAGTTATTTTTAATTCATAAAAAAATATTGGCGGACTCATGTCTAAACCCTCTCAGTTGTGAAGGAGGTCCGTGTCCACCAGTAGGACGTGTAAGGGCTGATAATGATGATGATTAGTTAGTTTCAATTATTTGGGCTTCACTTAAACAAATATATTTCATTTGATACATCAAACAATATTTTTTTTCTATGTTGTAATTTTTAGCTCTCATATTGAAAATTTATTTATTTACGTTACACGTCCGTCTTTGAGTTATACAAAATTATTCCATTCCAATCCCAATCCAATCCATCACCCAATCGAAGTCCACTGCTGGACATAGGCCTCTCCCAATGACTTCCACAGGGACCTGTTGGAAGCAGCCTGCATCCAGCGACGTCCCGCGACCTTCACCAGGTCTTCCGACCATCTTGTCGGAGGACGTCCCACGCTGCGTTTGCCGGTACGTGGCCTCCACTCGAGAACTTTTTGGCCCAATCGGCCATCAGTTCTCCGCGCTATGTGCCCGGCCCATTGCCACTTCAACTTGCTAATCCGCTGGGCTATGTCGGTTACTTTAGTTCTCCTACGGATCTCCTCATTTCTGATTCGATCTCGTAGGGAAACCCCGAGCATAGCCCACGCGAACGCTGCTCAACCGCGTTGGATTCGACGATTGACCTGCCTAACCGGACCACTTGTCCCAAATAGACATATTCGTCTACAACTTCGAGAGTCAAGCCCCAAACTGCGATCGGGATGGGCACAACATGGACATTCGACATGATCTTCGTCTTGTCCATGTTCATTTTAAGACCCACCTGTTGAGAGACTTGATTGAGGTCTTCGAGCATAGTGCTAAGGTCTTCCAGCGATTCTGCCAAGACTACAATATCGTCGGCAAACCGAAGGTGTGTGATATACTCGCCGTTGATGTTGATGCCGAATCCTTTCCACTGCAAGAGCTTGAAGGCGTTTTCCAGCGCGGCAGTGAACAGTTTCGGAGATATGACATCTCCCTGTCTCACGCCTCTCTGTAGTGGAATAGCCTTCGTGCTCTGATCTGATACAAAATTATTATGAAATATTAATATAAAATATGGAGGCACACACACAACAAACCCTCTCAATGGTAGAGGAGGCCCGTGCCCAGCAGTGGGACGTATATGGGCTGATGATGATGATGATGGAGGCACGGTAGTGCCCCCGCCAAGTCAAGCAAAAAAGCGGCACGGCCGTACTATACTTTTCTCGAAGCAACTCAGGTTATTTTCGAGATCCTATAACTTCGTTGTGGAAAAAATAAAAACCTGAATTTTCAGTAACCAAGCAGGAATGGTATAAACTCTATATATTTAAAATTTCATTCAATTTGAACAAGTAGTTTAAGAATTATAACTTAGTAGTTTAAGAAGTTTAGTTTGAGAATTATAGTCATCCTTCGTAATTTTTTCACTCACTGACTTACTGACGGGTCATCAAAACCTTAGGCACTTCTAGCAGACACTGAAGCTTCAAATTTACAACACAATTAGTGTTTCGTGTATCAATTAAGAAAAAACTATATTTTTTTGCAATTCCAGTCTAGTTTTCTAGATACAAAAACTGCATAAATAACTTTGTAATCCAATGTAAATATACATATTTATAGTTAAGTAGTGATGGTATTGAGGTTTAGGCGTGCGGTCGAGAATCCCGGCGGTCGCGGGTTCAAACTTTAGGCACACTCATTTAGCTTTACAAAGTTATGTGTGTATTAGGAATGAATTATCACGTACTTTAACGGTAAAGGAAAACACCGTGAGGAACCTTTCATATAGGTAGGGTCAGGTAATGAATTCATTTAAAAATAAAATGTTGAGTGCGGCAGTTACAGTTAGTGCCGTAAATTAGTTCAAGTTATACCTCTGTTTAGCTTGATGTAATTTTCTGTTGGGTTCAATGACAATATCTATTTATAAGAGAAATAACAAATTTACATAAGGATTAATTTTAACTGACGTGTGTCGTCTGCGGCCCTAAATATTTCTAACTAACGCATAAAATAATTATTATAAAATAAAGAATACGACGCGGCCGCTCTCGTTTCGTATGTAAAAGAGGAAGACTACCTACAAAAGTAAGAAAAACTGAGTTGCGACACTTGGGTTTTTTGCAAGCTTTGTTTTTTTTTATTATTATGCTTTGTCAGGAGGATAACGATATCTTATTCCTCTTTAAATATACGTGACGATTGTTAATACGTTTGTGAGGGTCAGTATTTACTCGTACGCCAGTAAAATTTTGATTAAACGTTTATTTGTTTTTATTGGTTGCCTCGTGGCCTCGCGGCACAAGTATGTGCCGTGGGATTTAGATTTCCCGTGTCGGCCAAAGTGTTATTGGTTTGGTGCCCGAAAAACGGCAATAGGCTCGCCCCCGATTACATGAGAGATACTTGTAAGTATTTTAGGTGCAAAAGTTCACCTCTGCCTACCTCTTCGAGGAAAACAGGCGTGAGCTTATGTATGTATGTAAAGTTATAAAGAGTTTTGATGTGTCACGGCACAGGTACGATAACTGGTGCGACTGAATGATTCTCGGGCCAACGTGACGTGTGATCACGTGTGGACACGCGCAGCGCTCAGGTCTCTCCTGACGGGCACCGGCTGTACCTACACAGGTTCGTAGCAGTTCGTAGTACCCATCACTAATTGCGGTTGTTGGGCTATACGGGAGATTTTAATTAACATCATTTTCCAAAGCCATAACACATTTTGATATAAATCCCTAACATGTGGAAAACAATGACAAAACAACCAGCGAATTAAAAAACAAATTGACTCCACGTTTCTCAATATTTGACAATTATATTAGCAGCTCTTTCTTATTGTCCACCATGGACATATGATTTAGCGTCCAATTGTTGATGCACTTATAAGGCCCACACAAACCGGAGACAGAGACCTCAGTCATTACTCAGAGGTCGTCGCGACGCCAAGGAGGATGAGGAAGCATGTCGTTGCGTCGCGCCGCCATAGGCTACAAGCTCACTTTACTCTTTGGACGGCTCACGTGTTGCGCGTCATGTGTCTTCTTGTTGACGTGCTATGTCATCGGTAGCTTCGTCTCTACCAATTGTTACCAGGCAACTCACTTTTGTAACTCGTAATATTTTCTGGGAAATTAATTAATCTCTCGCCGGAGTGCTGACTCCGCGGAAGGGCTGGTGAGGCGCGACCCGGCGCGTGCTCGCGAATTGGAAGTCCGCCCCGCATTTGTTGGTCAATATGTTCATTTACGAGTTCATGGCCGGCATCGTGGATACCATCACTGGAGGTGAGGACGCGACGGGGACTTATGTGGCGGCGCCAGCGATCACCAAGCATCACTTAATGTAGGATTGCCCCTTTACGTTTGTTGCAGGCGATGACGAGGAGAGCTATGATCCACATTTACACCGCAAAGTGGAGAAACCCACGTCGTAAGTACGCGGCGATGCGTCATGCGCGAGAGAGTCCGGTGTGCCGAACCAGCGAGCTAGTGACGTGTGCTTGGCGCAGGTACTCGGACACCATGATCCACTTGCTGAAGGGCAGTATCGGCGCGGGCATCCTGGCCATGCCGGACGCGGTGTGCCGCCTCGGCATCCTGTGGAGCATCGTCGGCTTGGTGCTCGTCTGCGTGTTCGCCACCTACTGTATTCAGCTGCTCGTACGTAAACTTTTATATTTTAAATAGCGCACCATATGTTGCGTACGGCAGCCGATGGAGCATCGCTTAACGACAAACCTATGTAGGTATGCATATGATGAAAACATAGCGCACATACGATTTTGGCACTTTACACAATAAATCGTTTCATCGTAGTACTTCGACTCATCTCAAAAACATTGAACATTCAGAGTACCACGCGACAGTACTACTACTATATCACGATACAGGCGGTACAACGGCTGTGCCAACCCATCGGCTCTGGATGCACACAGAAAATTTACTAACACACCTTAAGCAAGTATACGTCACTTGTCAGTTTATATACGAAAACTTAATGTACTTCCAAAGGAATCTTGATAAATTTAATAAAATTTGTAATGTACACAATAAAAATACCAGGAACAAATGTAATCTCGTTCAACACGTAACTCGTCTCCGGAAAGTTAATAACTCTTTTATGGGGCAATGTATACATTTCTATAACAAACTTCCGAGGGCTATTAGGGAGCTTCCCTTGACAAAGTTTATGAAATCAATTAAAGATAAGCTTTACAAAAAAGCATACTATAAAATTTCAGATTTTATTGAAGATAATAAGCCCCGGGAGTAATGTAAATTGATCAAAGTTTTGTTTTGTTGCTATAGTTTGTATCGTTATGACATTTACAATGTAAAATTTAAATAATGTAATTAAAAAAAGACATTTATTGCTATTTAAAAAAAAAAACATGTCGTGTTGCTGAGGGAGTTTCTTGTCGTTTCTTCTCCACAGCTATAACACGTTTCGAAGCGGCAATAGTTTAAAAAATATTAAAAAGTGTAAAATTGACGATTCAAAAGAACTTGTAGAAGTCTATTTGAATAAAGATAATTTGACTTTGACTTTGACTATATACGGCTATTCCAGAGGAGAAATCATATTAGCGACCAAGGAGTCCTGGTGCCTACACTAACGTATTAATTTATTTTATTTTTTTATTTAACTAATATAATTTGACATAAATACATTTACATTTTTTAATTACAGTGGCTACAATATTGGATTTACCTACTGACTCTACACTAAGCAGAGCTTGTCTCGTAGAGGCAGTATGTTCAATAACTTACACAGCATTGGAGTATATTAATAGGACAGACGTAGGCAAACGGAGAGAGTGAATAAATAAAAATGTATGGCAATGAGACTTGGGTATGGCAGACGAAGCTTGAAAGTAAAATTAATGCAGTTAGATAGTGTGAGGAATAGTGCAATAAGGGAAAAATGTGGATTGAAAGTAGTGACCAAAATTGAGAAGGGAATGCTAAAATGGTTTGGCCACATTGAAAGAAGATCGAATTGATTGAATTGAAGATTTACTGTGCGAAAGTGAGTTGTGAATTTGTGATATACCGGGAGAGCAAGAATGTTATTACATACTCCTATATTGTTTGTAAGGTTAGGAAGTAGTTTGCGTCTCTGGGTGTCGTTACGAACACATTCCACTAAAACATGTTGATCATCCTCAACTGTATTACAGACATAACAATTAGGTGATGAGGTCATTTATTTTAAAAGGTTAAAATAAAGAGTGCTCGTAACCGATGTGCATGCATGAAGAGGATAATATTAGATGAGGCAGCGAAAGAAGTGTGTCTGGACTAGTAATGGGTAACTCGCCATTTTGAAATGAGTATGAGGGAGTACCTCATTTTACTCCGCGAGTTACTCATGAGGGACCCCATTTGAGGTGAGGCGACGCAAGACGAGCGTAGCGACATTTCACCTCACGCGCCTCATATGAAATTATGAAGGAAGGTCTGACGCGACGGCGCGGCGAAGCGCGATATTGTTATTATTCACCTCTCTTTCACACTCATAATCGAATGGAATAATTGTTACAAAATAATAGTTTATTACTTTCAAATTCGTTTAAATTCAGTTAGTTTTTAAATTTAAGTTTGCTTATAACTATTGAGGTGCATAATGCGAATATTAGGAGCCTAGCTATGAAATTTAATAAAAACATTATTGTGTGTATTGTTCATAATAAAGTTATTTTTTTCATTAAATTTCTTAGTTAGTTCTCGATTCTGTCACTCATCACTCGCGAGTCGCCACCTCATTCATTTCTAAACTATAGACAAAAAGTAGTATTCGATTCATTCGCCTACTCACTCGTCTCCTCGCCTCGCGAGTTGCAACCACTCGCCTAACAACGCCTCGCGCGACGTGCTCCTCGTTTAGCTCGCGAGAATGAGGAACGAGGAACGAGTGAGGCGATTCAATATTTAAATTTGAGTACCTCATTCAATTTGACGTCACGAGGGCCTCAAATGAGGCAACTCATGAGTGAGGGACGCATCACTAGTCTGGACCGAGACATTTGGCGCTCTATAGTCTCTGCCTACCCCAACGGGAGACAGGCGTGAGTTTATGTATGTATGTAAGTCATCTTTTCCGACGCTCTTGAACAGGAATAATACTTTGGTGGTGTTTGGCAACAATGTACGCGTACACTGTACCTATAGCAGTGGCGATACCACTGGTTAGGGTTGCCACCTTTTTTGGTATTTAAAGTACGTTGGTTGGTATAGATAAGGAAAAAAGTACATGGTATCAAAATAAAGTACAATTTATTGTTATTTATTATTATGTTTAAAATTATTTTTTTGTTGCTTTTTGCAGTAAGTATTAAATTATTATCTCTACTGAACAATTGCACAGCATCTTACAGTGTATATTTAAATTAAAGTTAATAAGTTTTTTTTGTTTATTTAATTTTTAGGGTTCCGTTCGTCCGAATAAAAAAAAACGGAACCCTTATAGGATCACTCGTGCGTCCGTCTGTCCGTCGCTCACAGTCAATTATCTCCGAATCTACTCGACCGATTAAGTTGAAATTTGGTACACACATCAATTTCTGTGAGCCAAACGCAGAGGTGTAACGTAAATAGATGAAATCTGTATATGGGAGGTCATGTCTTGTTGTGAAGATATTAAATGTATTTTTATTGTAATTTTAAAATAAATAGTTTCCAAGTTATTCAAGAAAATAGCCGAAAATTGACCATCCCCCCCTCCCCCCTTATCTTGGAAAGTACTGAACATAAAATTTTGAAAAAAAAATACAGAAATTAGTTTTCTACTTATAGATTACTAGCTTTTGCCCGCGACTCCGTCCGCGTAGACTACAGGGTTGGGTTCAGAATGAAAATAATTTGTAGTCTATTTTACTCCTCAGAGTCCCATTTATGTCCATATCACATATCGTTTACATCGGTCAAATGATTTAATCGTGAAAGCGTAACAGACATATAGTTACAGTCGTCTACACGTCGTTTCATCATTCTAGCTTCAAAAATGACGAATTTCCACACAAACTTTCACCCCTATTTTTATTTTATCCCCTTAAATGTACACTTTTTTACAAACTTTGAATGTCATATTTATTTATATCTAATCAACAAAAATAAGTTTCAAGCTTCTAGCTTTAAAAATGACAATACTTCCATACAACCTTTCATCCCCCCTTTCAACCCCTTAAAACCCGTTTTCCGGGATAAAAAGTAGCCTATGTCTTTTCTCAGGGTCTTAACTATCTGTGTACCAAATTTTATTTAAATCGTTTCAGTAGTTTTAGCAGGAAAGCGAACAGACAGACAGACAGACAGACAGTTACTTTCGCATTTATAATATTAGTAAGGAATAAAAAAATAGCCTATGTTCTTTTTTAAGGTCTCATTTTTGTCTATACCAAAAATCATCCAAATCAGTCAAATGGTTTAAGTGTGAAAGCATAACACAGGCAGTGTTACTTTCGTATTACAATATATGCTCATCCCACGGGAACCCTACGTATTCCCGGGATAAAACGTAGGTTATGTTACTTCATAGTGTCCCATTTATATTCATACTAAAAACCATATAAATCGGGCGAATAGTATAGACGTGAAAGCCCATTCCCACGTGAATACTACATTTTCCGGGATAAAAAGTATCCTATGTTGCTTCAGTGGGTCCTATCTACCCCCATACTAAAACTCATCTAAATCGTCAAATGGTTTAGGCGAGAAAGCATAACACAGGCAGCGTTACTTTTGCATTACATTATATGCTCATCCCACGGGAACCCTACATATTCCCGGAATAGAATATAGTCTATGTTACTTCATAGGGTTCTATTTAAATCCATAGCAAAAATCATATAAATCGGGCGAATATTTTAGGTGTGAAAGCCCATTCCCACGGGAATACTACATTTTCCGGGATATAAAGTATTCTATGTTGCTTGGGTAGATCCCATCTACCCCCATACTAAAAATCATATAAATCGGTCAAATGGTTTAGGCGTGAAAGCATAGCATAGACAGTGTTACTTTTGCATTACATTATATGCTCATCCCACGGGACCCTACATATTCCTGGGATAAAATATAGTCTATGTTACTTCATAGGATCACATTTATGTCTGTACAATAATTCATTCATATCGGTCAAACGGTTTAGGCGTAAAAGCAGAATATTCACAGAGCTACTTATACCCATTCCCACGGGAATACTACATTTTCCGGGATAAAAACTATCCTATGTTGCTTTGGTGGGTTCCATCTACTCCCATACTAAAAATCATCGAAAGCGGTCAAATGGTTTAGGCGAGAAAGCATAACACAGGCAGTGTTACTTTCGCATTACATTATATGCTCATCCCTCGGGAACCCTACATATTCCCGGGATAAAATGTAGTTTATGTTACTTTATAGGATCACATTTATGTCTGTAAAAGAATTCATTCATATCGGTCAAATGGTTTAGGCGCAAAAGCAGAATATTGACAGAGCTACTTATACGCATTCCCACGGGAATACTACATTTTCCGGGATAAAAAGTATCCTATGTTACTTCGGTGGGCTACATCTATCTCCATACCAAAAATCATCGAAATCGGTTCAGTAGTTTTTGAGTTTATTCGTAACAAACATACAAAAATCCAAAAATCCAAAAATCCAATAATACAAAAATACAAAAATACAAACCTTTCCTCTTTATTATAATAGTATAGATAGGAAAACCTATAAGAAGTCCATTATATTAAAATAACATGGTAAATCACTCAATATAGTGCGTACCATAAAATTTTCAACTCCAATGTTAAGTTTGTGTATTAACATATTTTTTAACTCCAATTTTAAGTTTGTGTGTACGGAACCCTCTTCACCCGAGTCCGACTCGCACTTGGCCGGTTTTTTTTCTATTCAAATTCGGAGAGGCTTTGTTTCTGTCGTCTCGCCAATTGCTATTTATCACTGAAAAAACTCTTTCTGTGAATGCTAATGTGGCGGGAATTGATAATAGAAATGAAATTACTTTCATTAATGGTTAGGTTGCGTTCAGAAATGGTTAAAACAACTGCTTGTGTGTTGTTGCGCTGGCAAATATCGAGTGGCGACTTCGATTCAGCACCAATTAATTGTTTAACGGAAAAATACTTCCGACTAAACTTTTTAAAATCAAATCATGTGAAATAAAGTATTTTCGCGTACTTTATTGTTCTCATAAAGTATAGAATACAATTACCTGAAATAACGTACAATACTTTATTATAAAGTACGAGTGGCAACCCTATATACCACCATAGAAGGTCAAAAGTGTTACTAGATAGTAGACATTACACAATGAACGTGACGTAACTAGATAGTTTATAAATGTTTAAAATTAATTTGGTCGAATTTCGGCCGATAGGCGATGATTAGTTTCGATAAAACTTCTGTATGGTGCAGGAGGGGGACGGAAGAAATAAACGAGCCACAACGGATTGTTGTGTCACAACACATGCCGAGTAGGTCTCGCTCAACAGACGCTCACAAACACACGTTTTTCTTTAAAACTCTGTTTCACCACGCACAACATGTGCTGCACGAGCTTACCAGCTGGGATTGTTAAAATAAACATACTATCAAGGGTTTTACCCCAATGTTCAGTATTAAATGTCAATATTATATATATACGATAGGTACGTAATTGGAAAAGGAAATATGTGACCGGGTGGTATTTTATATCACTCAGAGAAAACGTTCGTTGAGTAGTGATTTTTCAAAATACCATCTATAACCTACAATGGAAAATGCGAAACATCCAAAATCGAAGTAGATAATTAGAACCCATATGTCTGGTCGGGACCGAAATCGCTGTCTCTCATGTAACGGCACCTGTTAAACCCATAAATGTATAAACGAGTTCATTACTACATTAAGGTACAAGTATTGTGTCGATACGGATATACGCCACCGGGCGTCAAGCGGCGTGGGAACGATACGCAGTGCTCAAGCCATAAAAGAGCAAAACAAATAGATAAACAAATAGATTATGTAAGGTGAGTGTGAGCCGCGCCGGCGAGCGCGAGTTCACGTCTAACCCAATGTTCACGTGACACGAACCGCGTCACGTCCCCACACTCCCACTAATACTGACCGCAATAACACGCACTGATCTGGTCAGCAGCGGAGCGGCGTGCGTCGGCCGCGCCCCTCACTGCTCATGCTCTGTGGTGGCTCTTGGCTTTTAAAAATTATAAAGAAATTAAAACTAGGTACATATTATAAACATTATATCTTATAAATAAATTTTAGAGTGATACTTAACAATGTCGCTGACAAACTTTCTGCTGACGCAGGACCTATTCCCGGTTTCAACTTTAAAGATAGTTGAAAGCTAATTAAAAGTGTAGAATGTGTTGTTACATAATGAAGGTGTCGGTAAGTGCAGATCGCGGCGCAGTACCAGCTATGCAAACGCTGGCGGCGCGGCTACATCGCCTATCCCAAGTCCATGAAGCTGGCGCTGCAGGACGGACCGCCGTGCATGCGCTGGTCCGCCTCCGCGCTCTACTACTTCGTAGACGTCACCCTCATCACTTGGCAACTTGGCGTGTGCGTCATTTACTTCATTTTCGTCGCCGAAAACGTGAAGCAAGTGAGTAATTATTCCTGTTGACTTGTATTACTGAACGCTCCTTTGTTTGACGGTGCTGAATGGTGCGTGTGCAGGTGTGCGACTACTACGGGTTCGAGCAGTCGATAAGGCTGCACCTGTGCTACGTGCTGGTGCCACTCACCATAGTGAACCTGGTGAAGGACTTGAAGCTGTTGACTCCGGTGTCGTCGGTGTCCAACGTGGTCACGTGTTTCGGCTTCATCCTAGTGTTCTTCTATCTGGTGGAAGATGACGTCACGCTGGAAGAGGAGAAGGTGCAGCTGAAGCGCTACGAGGACATCCCCGTGTTCATCGGCATAACATTATTTGCACTGGAAGCGGTCGGCGTGGTGCGTATATGTGGTCCTCCCCGCGCCCCTCCCACGCCCCGTCCTCACTACCGCCGTGTACACCGCTTGTTTCTTGTTTCCGTTGCACAGGTGCTCGCGATCGAATACAACATGGAACACCCAAGACAGTTCGTAGGCCTATTCGGTCTATTTAATATCGGCATGGCATGCATTTGTGTGCTCTACTTGTTAGTAGGCGTGTTTGGTTATCTCAAGTACGGGGATCAAGTGACGGCTTCCATAACTCTCAATCTGCCATTCGACCAGAAGTCAGTATTGGTCGCGCGTGAGTACAGTCAGCGTGCGTGACACACTCGAGCAAACACTGTCGCTTTCTTTTTGTTGCAGGAAAGCACAAGTAGCCAAACTGACATTCGCACTGGCCATCTTCTTATCGTTTCCTCTTCAAAACTTCGTGGCGTATAACATAGTTTGGCGGAAACTAAAGAAGAAGATTCCCGCTGAGCGACAATATCTAATGGACTACTCTCTACGCGTGGGGCTCGTCGTGTTACCGTGTGAGTGTAACATCGTCGACTAAACTCCCTCCCCCCCTCTACCCCTCGGCCCCTCGCCCCCGGCCCGCCGCTCAGAGAGGTGCCGCGCGGGGGTCTGATGGCGCTCTCGTGACGCAGGGCTGCTGGCAGTGGCTTCGCCTCACCTGGGCCCGTTCATCTCGCTGTTCGGCGCGCTGTGTCTGTCCCTACTGGCGATGATATTCCCGGCGTTGATGGACGTGTGTATCTGGTATCCGCACCGCTACGGAATGTGCTACTACAAGATGTTACGAGACATTCTCATAATAATCATCGGCACGGGATGCCTCGTGTCCGGTGTCTACACCAGCGTGATCGAGATCGTCGAGTCAGATAAAGTGTAATGTTTTAGTATTTGTAACGATCTACATTTGTCACGACTAAATTTCTTTTTTTAAATAAATATGTTTTTTTCGTAAAAAGCCGTCTTTCTGAGTATCATCATCACCAGCCCATATACGTCCCACTGCTGGGCACGGGCCTCCTCTACAACTGAGAGGGTTTAGGCCTTAGTCCACCACGCTATATTGACTACCCTCGATATATTGGGCTCCAGTATTGAACTCCTGCGACGAACAGAAACTGCACTGCCAAAGAATGTGATGTGCGGTTTGTTCGTAGAATCGTACTATCTCACCAGTCTGGTGTTGAACACTGACACCAGTGGCGGTACTTCCATAGAAGCCCAAAAGCTTACATGCTGCTGCATGCATGCATGCTTTGCATTACATAATTCCGAATAATAAACATAAACTAGATATTACACAATTATAAAAAAACATACGTAACAGCATGGCCGCCAACCAATTCGACTTGATTTATTTGTGTAATAAAATTGTGTGTGATATTATTTATTCATTGGCTGATGTTTTAAGATCTCACATTGAAATCGAGATAGACGCGACGAAATTCCCGCATCATTTGGAGATACAGTCGACTCTCGTTAATTCGAAACTAAAATATTACGAAATATCGAGTGTTCGAAATATCAAATGGTTAAAAAAATGTATTACATACGAGTACCTCTGCAAGTTCTGAAATCTTTCTCTCTGCAGCTTTGAATTGTCCAGTGTTTGACGCCGATGAGTTCGAATTAACGCGTCGTTTTGTTACGTAGCGAAGATTTTTTTCGTTCGAATTACCAAGTGCATAAAAATGTATTGATTTAGTTCGAAATGTAAAGAGATTTACTAGGGAACCCGTGATAACTTTGAATTATAGAGAGGTTTGAATTATCGCAGGTTTGAATTAACGCGAGTGTGGTATGTATGTGCCGGGGGGTACCTACATTGTATTAGTCAGTAATAAACTAGCTACGGAGCAGTGCGGTTGTTTTATTGATTAGCGACATACCATTTGGCGACGAGGATTTCACTACCCGCGGGTGTTAAAATTTCGAATTATATTGGAAGTTTAAACGTTTTCGATTATAAAATACACGACTGGGACATTTTCTATGGACGCTTATCGCAGTTTATTAAGCTCAACAACATTTCGAATGTTAACAAAGGTGCTGTGTTATTGACTAATTTGTCGGACGAATCATACCGTCTCGTTCGAAACCTCGTGTATCCGAAAAGGCTCGAAGACAGTACTTTTGAGGAGCTCGTGATATTACTCAACCAACATTTTACGCCCAAGAGATCAACGTTTGCCGATAGGGCAAAATTCTACGAAGCAATAAAGTCAGATTGTGAAAGTGTAGAAGAATGGGCGGCACGGCTTCGCGGATTAGCCGTTTATTGTGATTTTGGGACGGAACTGGACACACTTCTGCGTGAGCGTTTCGTACTGGGCTTCAAAGCGGGACCGGAACGTGATCGACTTTTTGAGTGCGACTGCAAGAAGTTGACTTTTAGTGAAGCATTGGAAGTAGCTCAAAAAGCGGCATGTGCTCGAGAAGCACGCGCGACCTCTATGATCATTAAGGACGAGCCGACGTTCCATTCAGAGGGAGCCCCACGTGCCGGCGCCAGCGGCTACAGAGGCGGCGACGGCGGGTACAGCGACGGTAACAACAGCAGCAGCAGCGGCGTCAACCGACGAACAGCAGGGACACATGACGTCGGATGCCGTTGCTCAGTGTGCTGGTTAAAAAACCATACAGCGAAAAAGTGTAAATTTAAAAACTATAAGTGTTTAAAATGTGGGCAAAAGGGACACCTAAAAAAGATGTGTGGCGTTTCATGCGTGTAATCTTTATAACATCACTGTAGAGAAATCGGAGCAACCGGACATGTGTGAGGAATGTAAACTTTACAACATGAGGTATGTAAAGTATAGTCCAATAAACTTGACAGTAAAACTGAATGACATCCATATGACAATGGAATTGGATTCGGGATCGGGAACTACCGTTATTTCAAATCAATTGTATGATCTTCATTATGCGCATATACCGTTATGCAAAAGTGACATTAAAATGTGTTTGTATAACGGTCACAACATTTTACCCTTAGGTTATTTTCTTGCTAAACTTGAATATTCCAATATGTGTATGGAGTTAAAAGTTTACGTTATAAAAAATGGGGGACCACCCCTACTAGGACGTGATTTTATGGCTAAATTCAAAGTCTATTTTGCAACGTCAAATAATAAGATTTTGTGTAGAGGGAGCCACATTGAAGAAGTGCAACGTCTTTTAGAGAGTTATCCGGATCTTTGGAAAGACGAATTAGGTTGTTTCAATAAGTTTGAGGTCGAATTATTATTAAAGGACAATGCCGTGCCCAAATTTTTTAAGCCACGTACCTGCTTTTTTTATTTGCTTTCAAAGAGAAGGTCATTAACGAAATAGATAGATTGGTCAGTATGGGCATACTAATACCCGTGAATCACTCTAATTATGCTACGCCCATAGTGCCTATTCATGTACATTAAATAAAGACCTATACATAGATAAGTATCCCTTACCGCGCATAGAAGAAGTGTTCTCTAGGCTAGGAGGTGGCGAAAAATACTCAAAAATTGATTTGAGTAATGCGTATAATCAATTTGATTATCGAAATCGTCACAAAAATTAACAACTATTAATACTCATAAGGGCTTATTTTCATATACACGTTTAGTTTATGGCCTAGCAAATGCACCCGCCATTTTTCAAAAAGCAATGGGATACTTATCGTCAGGATTGGATGGAGTTAGTATATGGCTAGATGATATATGCGTAACAGGTCAAACCAAAGATCAGCATATTGCTAGATTGCGAGAGGTTCTGGATAGATTGCAGGACGCAGGGTTACGATTGCAAAAGGATAAGTGCGTATTTTTCGAGGACAGTGTAAAATATTTAGGCTACGTTATAGATAAAAATGGCTTGAGGACTTGTCCAACTAAGGTTGAAGCAATTTTGAACGCACCGCCACCTACAAATATTTTGGAGGTGAAACGGTTCTTAGGTGTAGTAAATTATTATAGGAACTTTATTCCCTCCGCTTCAGCAATATTGAAGCCACTGCACGAATTGCTAGGCGCGGCGGCAAAGTGGCAGTGGACTGCGAGACAACAGGAAGCATTCACCAGGGTGAAGCGCGAGCTAGCTAGTGAGCGTGTGCTGGCTCATTTTCAGCCGCACGCTCCGGTCGTGCTAACCGTCGACGCGAGTCCTAGTGGGCTTGGGGCTGTACTGGCGCATCAAGACGCCGCCGGTCGCGAGCGCCCGATAGCGTACGCCTCTCGATCATTATCGACTAGCGAGAAAAAATATAGTCAAATTAAAAAAGAGGCTACAGCTATTATTTTCGGAGTGAAACATTTCCACTAATATTTATATGGCCGACAGGAACCATTTATTCTCAAGACCGATCACAAGCCTTTGCTCGCAATATTTGGAAAGGGAAACGGTGTATCAGTCACGGCTGCCATGCGTTTGCAGAGATATGCAATAATTTTATCTGCATATAACTTTACTGTTCAGTACGTACACGGCAAAAATAATCAAGTAGCCGATTATTTTTCGCGGTCACCGGTATCAGTTCCACATAATAATGAACAAGAAATACATAGTTCTAAATATTTTCTTTACTTGGAAGCCGGCTTGGAACCGTTATTATTTGAAAATATTAAGCACGCGACGGCCGCGGATGAAGTCCTAAAGACGGTGATAAAATATTATAAATAACGGCTGGCCGAGAAAAATTACGTGTAATTCAATAAAACCCTACTTTCAATGTAAAACTGATTTGGAGGTAGTTGAAGGATGTTCGTTTCGCGGACACAGACTAGTTATTCCAAAAAAATTAAAACATAGGATGTTAAAAGAATTGCATTCTGCACATTTTGGCGTTGTTAAAACTAAGAGCGCGGCCCGTAGTAGGATGTGGTGGCCGGGAATCGACACCGATATAGAACGGTGGGTGGGAGCGTGCGGCGTGTGCGCCTCACTCCGCGCTTGCCGCCGAAGGCAGTACCTGCGCCGTGGCCGCGACCGCCCGGCCCGTGGCATCGAATACATATCGACTATATGTCTATAGGACAGGCGACGTACTTAATTGTTATTGACGCGTTTTCCAAATGGTTGGAATGTGTTCATATGGAGCGTGGTACTTCTACACATTGTCTTATTGTAAAACTTAATGAAATGTTTTCTCGATTCGGACTGCCACATGTTATTGTTTCCGATAATGATGTAAAAATTAGCTCGTCAGAATTGAATTATTTTTGCAAGATGAACGGAATTCAGCACATAACATCACCTATTTATCACCCCTGTAGCAATGGTCAAGCGGAAAATTCAACAAAAATGTTAAAATGTTTATTCACTGAATTAAAGTGTGTTAAAGAAATTCACGACAAGTTACAGAATTTTCTATTCTCATTTAGAAATACAGTCCATTGTGCAACGGGTGTTACGCCGGCCATGTTAATGTTTGGTCGAAACTTACGATGTAAACTTGATTTGATTCTGCCTCAAAATAAATTTTATGAAAAAGACGTTCATATCCATTTAAAGCGAAATAGGTGTTTTAAAGTAGGGGAAATTGTGTGGGCCAGGTGGGTCATCGCCAGGCGGTGTGTCTGGCGTATGGGCTTTGTACAGAAAGCATTAGGTGCTCACATGTTCGAAATTTATTTTGAGGAGTTCAATATAGTTTGTAAAAGGCATGTTGACCAAATTAGAAAATATATTCATAAAAATACTTTAGACCATGGACATAAAAATGTGATCCGGGATAGGAGTTTGTCAGATACGTACAGCCCGTTGTCGTCACCGCAAATAAGTGCACCGATACCGACGAGCAGTGGGACGCCGGTGTCACCGCACTTGGTGGAGTCTGCGATAGCTCCACCAAGTACAGCCGGTGAGGGGGAAATGGAATGGCAGCCCCAGAGATATCCCATGACCGTGCCGCCGAAGGGATTGCAAGCGGTGACGAGGGGCAGGATACTTTAGAGATCGTGGCAAACGAACCCCAACCAACCGGACGCGTTATTAATCCTAATGAGGAAAATATACCCAGCACTGTAAGCCCTAGTATAGTAAGTCGTTCTAAGAGGCTAAGGAAACCTGTAGGTTATAAAAAATATTTCTAGTTTCTAGTTTTATATAATTGGTTTAAGTTGTGAATTATTGTATTTATAGGTTTCCGAATTGATGTGGGAGAGATGGTATGTATGTGCCGGGGGGTACCTACATTGTATTAGTCAGTAATAAACTAGCTACGGAGCAGTGCGGTTGTTTTATTGATTAGCGATATACCAGAGTGACGTATTATTATGCTATTTTTTTTCGCCGTCGTCGTTAGGCGCGCGGTCGAGAATTTCGGCGGTCGCAGGTTCAAACCCCAGGCACACACCTCTGACTTTTCGAAGTTATGTGTGTATTCACAATGAATTATCGCTTGCTTTAACGGTGAAGGAAAACATCGTGATAAAACCTGCACACCTAAAAGTTCTTAGGAATTTCTTAGGTGTGTAGTCCGCCAACCCGCACTAGGCCAGCGTGGTGGACTAAGACCTAAACCCTCTCAGTTGTAGAGGAGGCCCGTGCCCAGCAGTGGGACGTATTGGGCTGATGATGATGATGATGACACCATATCAGCGCTAGAAACACTCGAAGAACAGGCCCTTATTAATCCTTAGGCTAATTAGGCTGCAGCCTAGGGCGCGAGGATCGGGAGGGCGCGCTGAAGTCGTGTCTTCGCATGCACTATTAATCTAGCATCATTGCATCTACCCTACATACATATTTCAACTAGACCGAAATAAAGCAATAAAACTAAATGTGCTGTGAGTTGAAAAAGCTTGGGACTCCCTGGTTTAACTCGACTACGGCAGAGCTAAAGGAGGAGGGTTATGACTTATGATTTTAACATGCTATGTATGTATGTATGCATGTTCATCTGTTTCCTCATAACTCCTCGACTACTTATTACTTATTAAATGAAAAAATGTGGTATCGTTAGAAGCGTATTGATCATCCGCTGGTTATAGGCTATACGACGTGTCATTGAATCTAATGTGGCGCTCTCTAAAGGTCATAAAGTAATGTGTTAAGAGCGTTTACTCGGTTTTAGCGTAATTTGAGCAAAACCAGTACTTTTCGAACCCCTTAAATTTGATGAAAGAGTCATCATACAAACATGTTAATTACCAATTATTTTTGGGAATATTGTCATCTACATAGTTAGTGAAGAACATTTTAAGATTTTTGTGTAAATTTTGATAAATAACAAGATAACTGAACGAAGGTTTTCATAAATTCAATTTTAGAGTTTTTGAGGCTCAAAATTCGGGTTAATTTAACATATTTAATCAAAATAAAATATTATTGAATCGGAAATATCGTTAAGCAAATAGTTAGTGAATTTTTTTTTAAGATTTAGATCCCTTATTCAAGTAATAAAAAATCTAAGGCATTCGAAATATTGAGAAATTACTGTCAATGCAGTTTTTTTTACTCATATAATGATACTTAATTTGATAAAACAACAACTTTTTATAAAATAAGACCGTGTACCTACTTGAAATCGGGCAATTTTTTTTTAATAAATTTCACTTATTTATTTTTTTATAAATATTTTAAAATGTACTATAAAACGCTGCGCACAGCCCGGTGCAAATCACTCCGCCGCAAGACCTACCAGAGAGAGGACGTATCGCTCTGCGCTTCGTAAATTTTTAGTTTCGTCGATGTTTTCGCGATTTTCTGACTGCCTTACGAACAATGAAGACGATGAGTGATGATCTAAGTGATGTAATTGTCATTTTATAGATACAAAAACATTATTTTAATTTAATTTAATTTCATATCATTAACTACCGACGCTGGCGTTAGTGTGAGTCATATTTACCGAAATTCGACTAGCCGCGCGGAACGTAAACGCTCTTAAAGTGCACTTAAAAAACCGGCAAACTATTTACAATACAATAAATACAAAGTTTGGTTTCTTATGGAAACTGCATGAACTAGACGACAGTGAATACTGAAATTATTAGAAGCAAAGCAAAGGAGTTAAAGCAACTATATGCCACTGATTTAGTAGAAACCTTTGCAGAAGAATGTGTCCATTTAGCGCAGTTTTAAAAATCTGACACCGAAGCCGAGCATTCTATTTCTGCCAGAACCCCAAAGGGTTTGTTGCAGTTAATAAAAAGTTTTATTGTTTCATGCATGTTCCCGTGTGGAGATAATATTAATATTTTTTTTACAATGAGTGTTACTAACTGCAGCGGTGAGAGGTCTTTTTCAGCACTGAGTAAAAAATTACTTGCGCTCCACATTCCGCCAGCAAAAACTTGCAGCGCTCTCGCTAATGTACAGAGAATGATTTTTTTTCCCCCCGGGATGAAAAGTTCGCTTTTAGTCCCTGGCACGCGGGAGAAAAGTGGGCAATTCTCTCCCGGCAAGTCGACACTAACGCGCACGCGTCTATATCACTTTACCTCCCGGTTACCTAGTAACCGTACGTTTATTAAAGTGTTTATTTACTTACGTCACGTTTCTCCCTCGTATCAGGAACTAAAAGCGAGCTATTTCATTCAGCTGGGAAAAAAAAGTATACGCACCACGTGAGATAAGGACATCCCCGCCCGCGATTGTCATTCGCGGGCGGGGATGTCCTACTTTTCTCCCTCGGTGTGTAATAGGTATACTATTTCAAACTATTACATTTGAAAAAATTGTGGAAAGATTTGCAAACGCTAAAGCACGAAAAAGGACTTTTGTATAAGATAATAATAATTACTTCATTACTATAATTTTCGAATAAATCATTAATCAGTTGCAAAAATGTTTGAAAACTAGTATGATGCCTCTCGTCTTTTTTAAAGATAACAACAGAAGTGTAAATATTTAAAAAATACTTTAGGCCGAAGCAACTTCACACACTAGATCACCACGCTCATGGTCAATGGCCGCAACAACTAAGTTGTCTATAGAAACTAAGCCAATACAAGTCATGCGGCCAAACACGACATGGATTTGGTTTTCTACTTGGTAGCCAAGTGACTGCATCATTTGTCATGATTTTGGTCGTATAATGCGTGAGGTCGACTAAAAAAGTTGTTAAAACGGTGCAGATTGAAGGACAACGTTAGTTTCGCTTACAGATAGATCTGAAAACTTTTATACGTAGTATGAACCATGTTAAAATTTTCACACTAGTAAACAAAGTAAAAACTAATATACTACTTTTTAGGCCGACCGTAACACCCACCTGGCGGGGGCGCCTCCTCATAATTAGACTAGGGCGGTCAGAAATCTTGATCAGTCGCTGATCAAGAAACAATATAAACGGTATATTTCAAAGCCATAAAAGCAGTGATGGCCTCGAGGTTTAGGCGCGTGGTCGAGAATTTCGGCGGTCGCAGGTTCAAACCCCAGGCACACACCTCTGACTTTTCGAAGTTATGTGTGTATTCACAATGAATTATCACTTGCTTTAATGGTGAAGGAAAATATCGTGATGAAACCTGCACACCTAAAAAGTTCTTAGGAATTTCTTAGGTGTGTAGTCCGCAGACCCGCACTAGGCCAGCGTGGTGGACTAAGGCCTAAACCCTCTCAGTTGTAGAGGGGGCCCGTGCCCAGCAGTGGGACGTATGTGGGCTGATGATGATGAAAAAAATCGTTTTAAATTGCTGATCGGCCTCTCCGTACTGACAATCTGCTTCGTCTGGGTCTGCACGAACCCTCCCACGATGCTCGAACTCATTTCATAGGCCCAATTCTACAGTCGGCAAGAAGTCTTGCACAGAAACTACCTTGAACATCATTTTGTTATCGCAAATGTGAAAAATGCAACCTCTTTTCTCTGTATCTTGTTCGCCACTGCAAAATTATATCAACACGTTATGTTAATATGACGTAATACTGGTGACACATGCACATACATTTCTCGTAGTTTTTTATCATGTACATGTACATATTCGTTTAAAACATTCTAGCTTCGTATGAGTTTGGATATTAATAAA
The DNA here is from genome assembly GCA_907164795.1 of Hemaris fuciformis. Taxonomy (NCBI): domain Eukaryota; kingdom Metazoa; phylum Arthropoda; class Insecta; order Lepidoptera; family Sphingidae; genus Hemaris; species Hemaris fuciformis. Next base: position 25,538,447 of record OU015431.1, read on the forward strand.
TTGCAGTAACAGGTGTACCACATGAGCGATATAAGCTCCTTGTAAGATTAACCACGTTACAGCGACCATGGCGTCGCTAACCGCTTATTTAGCTTTTTAGTCGTTTCCGTGTGGTCGATTCATCATGTAGCTTGTCCGGTGACCACCCGTAGCAGGCCTGAGCAGTGATGTGCGTGTGTTCCAGGAGCGGCACGAGCGGCGCGGCAGCCGGCGACGCCGCGCTGTGCGCCGGCTGCCCGGCTCCGCACCACCCGCACCACCCGCACCACCCGCTCCGCGCGCTGCGCCATCCGCCCGCGCTCGCCAACAAACATACCCGTTAGACTTTTTGCGTTGTTGGCGTGTATAACGGGTGGATTAGGTAGAACCTACGTGATGATTGGTTTCGCAGGAGCAGGTCGCGGCCGGCGGGTGCGCTCGCGATCCTCACCCGTCAGGTGAGTGTGCGGCAAGCGGGCGGCATGCGGGCGGCGGTTGGTACTGACACGCCGCTGTCCTGGGCAGGTGGCACGAGGTCGGCGCGGCGGGCGCCACGTACCGCGCGCGCAGCCCGTCCGTGTCCCCGCCGCGGCCAGCGTCTCCTGAGCCTGCGGCAGCTCGCGCCTCGCCGACGTCGCGTGCGTCCACGCAGTGAGTGCAATGATAACGAGTCGCATGCGCTGAGAGTTCTCTCACAGAGATTGTCGTGATGAATAATTGTTTCAGCGACGGTAAGGCGGCAGGCGCGTACTTCTCTGCGCGCTTGCCCACCGAGCCGGTGCGGCTGGTGGTGGTGACGCCACGCGGCGCCGCAGACGGACTCGCGCTGAAAGTGAGACAGTGGGCGCGGCTCAAGTTGCCGCCGTGATAAATTAGGGCACGGGAAGAGAAACAGGACCACTAGTATCTATTATCTACTCACAAACTATATACCTACTCGAAATCGTTCGCGCGTTCTCGCGGGTTAATTTATTGAAGAGTATCTGCTACTGCAACTCTGTTCGAAAGTGAGTCATCACTAGAGAAGAACGGGCAAGAAACTCTAGTATTGACTCGCGCCGCTCTTACTTTAACACGAAAAATGCCGCGCACTGCATTCGTATTGTTGAGTAGGTACATACGAGACCATACAGGTCGGTCGCGCTGTTAAGGGGAAGAGTAATTGATGTCAAATCTTCTTTTCTCGATATCTTTGTTATTATTGTAGTGAGATATGAACATACTTTTGTTTACTATGGATATAATGTACTCGTATTCACACGTGACTATCCCATACTCAAAAATGTGTCGTATAATTGAGGCCAGGTAATACAAAAACAATACAGGTGTATTTCAGAGGAAACGTTCGGCGGGTCACGCCCGGCTGGTGCGCGGGCTGCTGCGAGACTTGGTGCAAGCGCTGCCCGATACACCTCTCGCCCCCCCCGGACCGCAGACACCGCACGCGCAACGGTAACTCACCTGACGCTGCACCTCTCTACCACACGTTGTTTTACCGCATTTTACCGAACAAGCCCATCATTTTTGATTTGGAAGTTGACCTTGGAACTCTATGAGAAAATATATAGAAACGACGATGAGGATACTGATGGAGCTGAATGTTAGTCACTAAAGTCGTTGCGTTTCACGCTTTGTACCACTGTGACGTTTGAATCTACACCACAGTTTCCTTCTACAACGGCTAGCCAAATCCCTTGTAGATTAACTTTGCCTTGAACTTTTTTTTTTTCCACACTTGGTTGCGTATGCGTATTTGTGCCGCGAGACCACGAGGCTGTCCAAACAAAGTCTCTTCGACAAACTGACAAAATTCGAAAATTACTCGATTATTTAAGCCAGAGGTTCCCAAACTCTTTTGTTTCATAGACCACTTTTAAATTTTAATGGATCCGGTGGACCCCCTGCAGCTACATTACTACCAATTTCCACATGTCCAAAAACAAAACAAAAAAGACGCAATGGAATATGCAAGTTTTTACATACATGTTTTGTTAGCTTACTAGCCAACAATTTTGTTCGAAACCAAATTAATTTTCGTGAACACCCCCTTATGATTGTGGACCCCTGGGGGTCGACGTGGACCACTTTGGGAACTACTGATTTATTATTTTTATTTAAATCGGTTGATTTTCCTATGTGCCAATGCTCAAACATGATGGCGAATGTAAACAGTCCGCACATCCTATCCTTTGGGAGTGCAATCTTTGGTCGGATGAGCGTAACATTATGCTCAACAGTATGCATGTAACGTGTGGTTTTGTTTATTATACGAACCTCGTTAAATCTAGGAAGAATTTCCGTGCTCTTCAGCGTTTTTGCCATGCCTATTATTGGAATTCAACATAACAGCTCGCACTTTGGGTCTAATTAATTCAATAAATCTCATATTAAGTATATGTATTTACGGATTTATACGGGACTATGATAAATTAGGTCCCTTTAGATTCGCTAAGCTTCATTGCGCGGCGTCAATAATGTCCATGCCTCTGTTGACCCTGGAGCACAGGAGTTGCAGTGGCGGGTGTGTGGTGGGATAGGTCATAAAAAAACCTTCCAAAAATCACAATTGTATGCACTGTATACTTAACACACAGTAAATTACGTGGGACGCTGATGGAAGAATACACACAACCTGAGTTCCAATGTTCCAAATCAACGGCCGCGCTCGCGCACTGCGGCAGTGCTCGCGCGCTCTGCTGCGACGCCGCGGTGCAAGCCCAGCTGGCCGCGCACCGACGACACGCCCGGCTCCACCAGGCCGCTCCGGCTCACAAACACTCCGCCGCAGCCGGATGTGCTCCTGGTATATTTGATAATCATAATACTAATCATACTAGCATTAGCATCTCAATATAAACACGCAAATCTTATGTATGTCCATAAGAATATTGATAAATTTAAAAAGTTTTCTGACATACATGATACAAATACACGCAATAAAAATAAGTTAGTAACTTATAAGACCAGGCTCCACAAGATCAGCAAATCTTTTAAGGGTTACTGTATCTGGGGGCACGGCAGTGCCCTCACCAAGTCGAGCGAAAAAGCGGCACGGCCATACTATACTTTTCTCGAAGCAACTCAGGCCATTTTCGACACCCTATAACTTCGTTGTGGATAAACCTAGAAACCTGAATTTTCTGTCACTAAGTAAGAATAGTATAAACTCTGTATATTTCAAATTTCATTCAATTTGAACTAGTAGTTTAAAAATTATAACTAGTCAAACTTCCCGATTTTGTCACTCACTGACTCACTGACCGATCATCAAAACTCTAAGGCACTTCTAGCCGACATAGAAGCTTCAAATTTGGAACACAATTAGTGTTTCGTGTATAACTTAAGGGAAAATTAAAACATCTTTCAATTACGGTCTAGTTTTCTAGATTCACAAACTGCATAAATAACTTTGTAATCCCATATAAATATATAGGATTACAAAGATACATTTGCAGTGAATAAATTTTATTTTTTATTTTATTTTATTACAATTGGTCTCCAAACTAAGATTACACATGACATGCTTAAACTAACATATTAATAAGAAAACTTCGTGCATCTTATAATAGGACGACACAGCTTGCACAATTTACAGGAAATATAATCAGATATAAAATTTAAGAATAGAAGAAAAAATAAAGAACATAAGTACGACATAAACTTAAAATCATAACAAAACATATATAACATTTTAACAAAAATCGTGGATATAATTAAAAATAATGCAATAACAGACAATAGAGAAACAAATGAAATCAAATAATTATTAATCAAAATAACTTAAATATAAATAAAATTAAATTAAAATTAAATGCTACTAAAATTAAACAACAAAATATTACTAAAGTAAAATTATAAGACTATTAACAGTACATAGAATTATGAGGCGTCAACACTTTTGCAATAAGTCGTTTGAATTTCGGTAAGGTGTTATTGAATACATCTATGTCCAGAGAGTTGGCTGATATTTCATTGTATTTGTATGATAATCTAGCTATAGGCGAATGTAAACCGAGGTTGGTTCGGGCACGTGGGGCTTTAAATAATGGGCTACGGTAACGAGGGACTCTTCGCGGTACATAAATACATATCTTGCTCAATAGATCCGGGCAGTCGATATGATTATTTAAGATTTAAGGAGAAATATAAGGTCAGACATGCTCCTACGTGCCTGTAAAGACATTAGATTAAAGAAACGCAGTCGGTTCTCATATAATTTTACTGATCTTTTAACCTTAGCTCGATGGGCCAAAATTCGAACGAAACCCTTTTACACGTTCTCAATCCTTGCCACGTGAGCCTGATAAGAAGGATTCCACACCGTACTGCAATACTCTAGTTTACTCCTGACAAAACTGTTATATAATAATATTGTAGTAGACTGCAGTTTGAAATCCTTAGAGGAACGCAAAACGAAACCAAGGCATTTACGAGCTGAGCTTATTATAATGTATAAAATAATGGAATAATAGGTGTAGCTAGATAAGTAGGGATGGTATTGAGTTTTAGACGTGAGGTCGAGAATCCCGGCGGTATGGATTCAATAAATATCATATCATTTCATTACGCGTGATTGTCGCACCGAGGCAGCGCACGGAGAGCCACCGAATGAGTGTATTTTGTGTGTGCAGGAGAAAAGCGCGACGCCAGCGAGTGGGTGGGCGGAGTGCGTGCGTTGCGGGACTCGCACGTGCGGCTCGTGGTGCGGGAGATGCGCCACATCGAGCGGCTGAACCGGGCGCTGGACGCGGCGGCCGCGCCCGGCCCTGCGCGCCCTTTGTGAGCGCAACCGCCGTAACACCCGCTATCCGTTCACATACTACTACTAACTGTTTGCTACTAATAAATGCTGATGGAATCTGATATAACTTCATTTACTAATGGTACCCGACGTCACCCACCGACTGACCAAACCAAACCTCACTTAAGATGCACTAAAAAACCTATGGTAACCTAATTGTGTTCATCAGCCTTTAGTCACATTAATGGCAACTAACGTAACCTAATTGCGTATAACGTCACGTTACACATTACTTTATGGCACTTAAGGGCACTTAAGTGTATTCAACGTCACTTAATAAATCCTAAAAACCTTAATTCGCCTAATAAAGCCTAACGTGTCCAATGACACCTAACCAAAGTGACCAAAATGGCATTTACAGTTGTTTTTTTTTTATTTATTTTTTTGAAGTTATACTTGTTTAGGCGCGTTATGAAAAAATGATGAGAGTGAAATTTTAAGATCTGTGACACAAAATTAACAGTATGAAGTTGTCTGCTTAAATTAACAGTGAAGTTGTCTGCTTAACCGCTCATTAAGTCTCGAAAAAAAATGTAAGTGTCAAATGGATCAGGAAGGTTTTAACATGTTTCAGATCAAGTATTTTTTCAAAAAAGTTTATGTTTTAGATTTTTAAAATGTAGAATAGTGACAGTAATAAATTAAAACTAAAATTGAAAATAAGAAAATGTCAATTATGTTCTACGCAACTACCAGGACATCATAAATCAGCAAGGACAAAGTAGGTACTAGCATTAAAAACTGTATACTCGTATAATCCATTCGAAATTTAAACCACAATGAATTAAAAACAAAACTTATTAATGATAGCATTTCACCTCTCTAGCTTTCTGAATGCCTAGTACCATTAATGAGTCAGCTGGCTTAATTTATTTTAATTTAATCTGATTTTACTTTTAAAATTCTGCTCACGTCACGTGCCGTCAAGACCGAGTCGTGACGTCAGAATTAATTATAATTTTAATTTCCTTAATTTAAATTTATTACTTATATGATATGTACGTCACGCATGGTCAGGCTTAAATCGTTTAGTAATATAACGCCCCTGCCTCTGGCAACTCCTCTTACCCCCCCCCCCCCCCCCCCCCCGCCTGGCCCTTCACCCATAGAAAACCGCAAATTACCACAGAAACCATTCTGTTCACCTTACCCCCCCCCTCCGCCCCTAGCCCGAGACACCCCCCCCCCCCCAAGACACCATACTCCAATAGCAATCACTTTGCTCTGTCATTCACTCCCTATAGCAAGAATCCTACCCCCCCCACCACCATTGAAAATTTTTATTGCAGGAATCAACTCCCCACGAGACCTAATAAACTCCTTGGTTGTATATAGAAAAAATATAATTATATACAGTGCCACTGCAAAGTACTAACGTCAAAAACAAAAAAAATACTTGGTTTGTCATTCTGTCTGTATTATAGTAACTTTTTTTTTTTTTTTTAAGTGTAACTTTAGAATCTTTGTGACTTCGTAAGATGGTAACCAGGGTTTGATGATGGAGTTGGAAGGTGGCCATAGGAACTCCGTAATTAAACAACGTAACTCGAAAGCGATCCATTAGGTTTTGGGTTAGGTTAGGTTTTGGGTATGGTTAGGTTTTGGGTTAGGTTAGGTTTTGGGTTAGGTTAGGTTTTGGGTTAGGTTAGGTTTTGGGTTAGGTTAGGTTTTGGGTTAGGTTAGGTTTTGGGTTAGGTTAGGTTTTGGGTTAGGTTAGGTTTTGGGTTAGGTTAGGTTTTGGGTTAGGTTAGGTTTTGGGTTAGGTTAGGTTTTGGGTTAGGTTAGGTTTTGGGTTAGGTTAGGTTTTGGGTTAGGTTAGGTTTTGGGTTAGGTTAGGTTTTGGGTTAGGTTAGGTTTTGGGTTAGGTTAGGTTTTGGGTTAGGTTAGGTTTTGGGTTAGGTTAGGTTTTGGGTTAGGTTAGGTTTTGGGTTAGGTTAGGTTTTGGGTTAGGTTAGGTTTTGGGTTAGGTTAGGTTTTGGGTTAGGTTAGGTTTTGGGTTAGGTTAGGTTTTGGGTTAGGTTAGGTTTTGGGTTAGGTTAGGTTTTGGGTTAGGTTAGGTTTTGGGTTAGGTTAGGTTTTGGGTTAGGTTAGGTTTTGGGTTAGGTTAGGTTTTGGGTTAGGTTAGGTTTTGGGTTAGGTTAGGTTTTGGGTTAGGTTAGGTTTTGGGTTAGGTTAGGTTTTGGGTTAGGTTAGGTTTTGGGTTAGGTTAGGTTTTGGGTTAGGTTAGGTTTTGGGTTAGGTTAGGTTTTGGGTTAGGTTAGGTTTTGGGTTAGGTTAGGTTTTGGGTTAGGTTAGGTTTTGGGTTAGGTTAGGTTTTGGGTTAGGTTAGGTTTTGGGTTAGGTTAGGTTTTGGGTTAGGTTAGGTTTTGGGTTAGGTTAGGTTAGGTTAGGTTTTTTTTTTTTTTTTTTTTTTCTCCTATGTTTCTCTGTTGGGGTTATGTATGTTTCTCTGAAGGGTGTGGTGATGTGCATGTGCGTGTGCCGGCAAGGAAACGGGCTTCGCTATTGGATACGATAGCCCGTACCTTGTCGGTTTGTGTGGAGTTAGTTTGTTTGTGTGAGGTGTGTTAGGGTGTGTGTATTAGTGTGGTGAGTCCGGTCAGGTGTGATTAACAAAAGGGTTTAAATTTATTTAAATAATAAGACACAAAGACAAAATATGTTGACAATCGATACAGCAAAAAGAGGTGGTAAACTTAGGACTAAACATAATTAAGTGTAAATGAATATAAACATGTTAAAATTGTTACAGAGTCGCAGTCATAGTTATACAAAAAAAGAGAAAAAGCGTTACAATATACAGATAACATAAAATTAAAACAAAGGTAGGTGTCTTTCCTTCGGGAGGCACGGGCGCGCAGGCACCGCTTCCCCTCACGGTGCATGCACGGTCCGCACTCGCCGAGGAAGACGAAGAAAATGGTACATGTAATTAAATTTAAAGGCACATTAATAATTAATAAAATAAAATGGTAAAAAGCTTACAACTAGTTTGCATAATAATAATATCAAAGCGCGTTAAACGTGAATAAAAATCAGAAAAATGGTTACAATGAAAAGGGCTTAAGCACATGAAATATTGAATGAAATACATCGCAAAAATGAAAGTAATTTGTACAAAGAGTGTTGTTAATAATATAGAAGTCACTAGGTGACCTCAGGGCCCAGCCGGGTTGGTGTTGGTGTCGTTGAAGTCCTTCAGCTGACTCAGGATGGAGTTGACCAGCTTCAGGTAGGAGGCGAGGGCCCTCTCCTTTCCTCGCTCGATCAGATCGCTGATAACGTAAGGGGAAACCCCGCAGCGTTCGCAGACCATCTCGTGCGAGTGCCTCGCCATGGCAAACCTCGGGCAGTGCTCAAACAGGTGGTCCAAGCTTTGGATGGTGCTGTCGTCACAAGGGCAGTGATCATCCGGAGTGATGTGAAAACGGTGGAGGTAGGCCTTGTGGTATCCGTGTCCAGTGAGGACCTGGGTGAGGTAGAAACTGGGTTCGGTCACTTTCCATAGCCTGCGGATGTCTCCGAGACTAGGGAATAGTGACCGCGTGCGTTGGCCCTGTTCAGCAGCACTATAACGCGACTGCCAGGTGTCCGAGGAGGAGCTGCGCAATCGCGCTTTTATATAACTGATTGGGAAGTGACTATAGTCGGGGGCTTTATGGAGATTACAGGCAGCATTTGCTGCGCTGTCTGCAAGTTCGTTGCCTGCAATGCCAATGTGACTCTTGACCCATGACAGTTGCAACCTCCCTACCTCCCGATAGTCCCATAACACTTTATGTATCTGGGACACCAGAGGGTGGGTGTTGCTCCTGTTCTGAATTGCCATAATTGACGACAGTGAGTCGCTAAATATGGCAACGTCAGGGCATCTGTGGTCAAGAGCCCATTGGCACGCTCTGAGGATGGCTAATAGCTCCGCCTGGAACACCGTACAGCAGTCGTGTAACTTGAGCTTCTTGGTGGTCGTGGTGTTCTTCCCGCCAGGGTCGAAGCACACGAAAGCGGCCCCCACCCTGTCGTCATCCTGCTTACTGCCGTCGGTGAATATCTGGATAGTGTTGGTGCGGACCGCTCCGTCGACTTCCTCCTGGTTGCAGGAGGTCTTCAGCGGAAATGTGATGCGGTCCGCAGGGTGTAATAATTGATGTATGGGAGTGGGGAGTTCGAGGCGGATGTCTTCTGGGAGGAAATTGGTGGTCCCGGAAAGTCGGGTGCTCTCAGCTTGATGTACCTCCCGGATCCTGAGATCCAAGGGGGTGAACTGGGCTAGAGCGAGGGCGGCCGTGGTGGAGACAGTGCGGAAGGCTTTAATGGCCTTGATGGCGAATCCGCGTTGGACGCTCGCAAGAAGTTTGCGGGCGTACTTCTTCTCGACCACCCGCCCCCATACACCAGCGGCATAGGTGACAATGGGCTCAATCACGTGCTCATAAATGGTGCGGATATTCTCGGTATGCATCCCCCAAGTGGGTTTTGCATACAAAGATAACTTTTTAAATATCCGCTGAGCCTTGCCGATGACGTGGAGCAGGTGGTCGCGGAAGGTCAACTTCTCGTCCAAGACCACCCCTAGGAGCTTGATGTTCCTGGCGAAGGCGATCGGATGCCCGTCCATGGCAAGCCTTGCAGGCTTGGCCCGGGGAGTGAACGCAATGGCCTGGGTTTTGGCAGCCCCAAACGTGAGTTTGACGCTCCTCCCCCAGTCCGCGATCCCTCCCAGGACCGTGTTGGCGGTTTGCTCGAGTGTGCTCACGTCCCCAGCGGAGACAATGAGCAGCACATCGTCCGCGTAAGCCTGCAAGCGACATCCAGGAGGCAGCGGCCGATCCAGGAGCTCGTCAAGAATTATGTTCCAGAGCACGGGTCCACAAGTGGATCCTTGAATGCACCCTTTGGACATACTCTTGGCGACCCTAGCCCCCGCATGATCCAGAGTGACGCTACGATCAGTGATGTAGCTGAGGATGAGCCCAAAGATGTTGGTTGGGCACTCTGTCACTCTGAGCCGATGCAGAAGCGCAGGCCACCAAGCGTTGTCAAAGGCCGCTTTGATGTCCAGGGACACCGCAACGACCTGGTGCTTCTGTGCTCTGGCCCCCTCGACAAACTCCAGGGCGGCGCGTAGGGCAGCAGTGGTGTTGGTTTGCTCCCTGAAGCCAAACTGATGGTCGTTTGACTTGCCGCTCCTAGATGCCTTGTAGGTGACTCTTTTGATAAAGAGCCGCTCCAACAACTTGCCAAAGACTGGCAGCAGACCGATAGGCCGGAATGCTCCCATGGTGGTGTAGTCCGACTTGCCGGGTTTGGGAATGATTTTGACATAGGCCTCCTTCCACTGCCGCGGGAAGTGCCCGAGGGTTAGGCATCTGTTCATAACAGATGTCAGCAGCCCCGGGTACTGTTCGGCGAACTTCAGGCAAATGTCTGAGGTCAGACCGTCCAGTCCTGGAGCCTTTTTGGGGTTCATAGACTCCAAGTGCTCCAGCACCTCCTCGGCAGTGAAGGGAGGATCCTCGGGAGTATTGGGAAGGGTGTTGGAGAGGTTTCTAAGAATGTGGTGGTTAGGTTCAGTGTCCGGGCCGTCGTCAGGGTAGAAATGATGCAGCAGGGCTGCGGCAGTTTCTTCCCCTTCTTCGGTGAACCGGTCACCGACCTTAAGTGTAACAGGAGGGCGTCTGGGTGTGGTGTCTTTGAGGAGTCTGTTGGTGAGCGACCACACGTTCTCCTTGGTCTGGAGCTCGCAAAACTCCCTGAAATTCTTTGTTGAGGCTGCCTTAATTTCTTGGGCGTAGAGAGCCTTAGTGGCTCTAAATTCCTCAACCAAGGAGTCCGGCGGCCGCCCGTGCCTAGCGGCTGTGTGTAGGCGACGGTGTAGCTGGATGACTTCTCGCTTACGCGTCCCCAGTGCTTCGGTCCACCAGGGGGGTCGGTATTTACCTCCGCCCTGCCTTACCGGCATGGAGTCGCGGCAAGCAGTGTGTATAATGAGCATGATCTCATCAATGAGGGCCTCGAGTTCCTCATGATTGAGGGTGTGTATTTCCCTTTCCAGTACATCGGACTCGGCAAAGATGGTGTGTAGCGAGCCCGTGAAGCGACCCCAGTGGGCTTTGTCGCTTTTGTACCGAAAGGTGGAGTTAGTGGTGTGGTGTGTGGTGTGCCCGGTGGCCCCGGTCACGACACGAAACACTACGGCATTGTGTTGTGATGATGTGCCTAGTGTGAGGTCGACTCGCCAATCCCGAATGGCCTCTAGGATGTTGAGTGAGGCCATGGTGACGTCTATGATGGACGTACGAGTACGTCCATGCGTGACGGTTTCGAAGGTGGGAGTCGACCCGGTGTTGCAAATGTATAGGTCGTTGGCGAGGGCCAGCTCAGCAACCTCGAAACCGCGGGGATTAGCGACGGCGCTGCCCCAGTCAGGGTGCCAACCGTTAAAATCCCCGCCGAGAATTACAGGGCTGCCCCTTACCGACCTGAGGAATGTGTCAATGTGGTGAAGTGTGTTGTCCTCATCGTGGTTGGGCTCAACATAGGCTGACGCTACGTAGTAGCGCCTGTTTCCTAGGCTGAGCCCCACCACGCACAGGTTCGATGTAGAGTATTGTGTGTAACCGAGAGAAGGGAGGTCAGGCTTGACAAAGATGCAAGCCTTGACTCTTTCTCCGGTGCGAAACTGGTATACGTTCACACCGGAGATGTGTTTTACCTCCGTGCCGGATCCAGTATATGGTTCCGACACGAGGGCAACTTTGTATTCGCTGGCCACGAAAGAATCGATGAACTCCTGGAGACAGTTTCTGGAACGATCTAAATTACACTGTACGACCAGGAGTTCCGACCTAGTACCCATAGTCTACTTTGGTCGTTATCTTTTCCTTCATGGCTCTCAGACGTGGGCAGTTTGGTGATGTGGCCGAGTGAGACGCATTGAGACCCGAGCTGAACCGGGTGTTATGTGCTAGACAGTTGTAGCACTTGGGAGCCCCTTTCCTCTCCCTAGTGGGACAGCTGTCTGCTGTGTGACTAGTGTCTGCGCAGAATGCGCAGGGTGAAGCGGTGTTTTTGCACTTATTGCGGGTGTGCCCGAACTGCAGGCAGCGGAAGCACTGCATAAACGGGGAGAAGTCTTCAACGTGGACCCTCTGGTGGTCCACGCAGACTCTGCCCGCCGCAATGAGTCGCCGCCATACAGCGGGGTGTACAAGAAGTACAGCATTGTACAACTTGGGGTTGCGGTTGGCGCGCTGGAACCTCAGCTTCAGGTCCCCCTCGTCCGTGTTTACCGGGACTACCTCCGGGTTTTGGTTCCGGATGATCTCGACCAATTCCTCGGCCGGGACCTCCTTCGAGATACCTTTAATTATGATCATGGGGTTGAGTCGCCTTGCGGCTTCGGCACTCACCTGAGTAGATCCCCGAAGGCGCTGCAGGGTGTCGTCGCGCTGTTCAGTGGTTTCGAACTCCACCCTGAGTTTGCCGTTGGACACCGGCTGGACTCTGGCTGGAGCATATCTTGATTTTTTGTAGGATACCGCCTTCTTGAAGGCCTCGACGGCTTCCTGTGGGTTCTTCGCGGCCACCTTTGGGGTAACAATGATGGCCGGTCGATTGGCAGGAGGCGCGGGGGTGGGTCTGGTAGTGGTGGGGGTGGAGGCCTTCCCGTTCGCGACAGCCGAAGCGTACGACGGTACGGCCTGCAGCTTTTGATGGGTGTGGGTTTGTTGACTCGTCAGGTTCTTCTTGTGGAGCGCGTTCATTGCCGTGAGGTGCTTGCTCAGCTCCTCACGAACGCACTCCATGATATCGGACTTCAGGTCCTGTGCTTGTCCTTTGATTGGGGTGGGTGGGCCGGCAGCGTTGGTCGGGGCCTCGGAGTGGACGTCAGAGGCGTAGGCAACCTTTGCTGCGACCTGGGAAAGCTGTCTCCCGATCGCCTCAACCCGCTGCTTACTCTCTCTCGTCACACTCCTTTCCCCGGCTGCGCTGATAAGTATGGTGGAGATGGAGTGCAGGTACTCCTGCAGGGTCCTTGTATCGGTAACGTGTTCCGCACGTGCATTGGTGGGGAGATTTGCTGCTCCCTCCGCTGTGGCGGAAGTGGTGGGTTTGGAAGTCTTCTTCTTGTTATTCGTTTGAGTGGGGGGAGTGGCGGGGGCGGGTTCTACTGTCCCGCTGGATGCAGGGAGCCCCTGAGAGTGTTCCTCCATGTTTACTCCCAGGAGTTGGGCAGTTGTTTAGCCACTTCCGGTGGACGCAGCGGGACGATGTTGGTGTGAATGGATAGGGGGGAGGGCGCAAATTTGAGTACCGGTTGCGAGACCACCAGGCGCCCAAAGTCCAAGGAGATGGGTGCTGGTTTCCTCGCTTCCTGTGGTCCGATCAGGGTCGGAGATATTCGCGGAGGTGGCAAAGGCCAGTCAGAGGCTGATGGCTTTAAGATTTTTAAAATATATAGGATATATACTGAGATATGATCGAAAATATGTACAGAAAAATTTTCAAAATTTAATTTTTTAAAAATTAATATCTCGGAGACCAGAAGGGTCAGGGAGATGGGGTTAGTGTGATGGTAGTAGGTGGGACCTAAGGTATAAAATAAGAAAAAGAAGGGGTGAAAAAGATGGTAACTGAAAAAGACGATTTTCACCCCTACTCGATGTATGGTGGGGGGCGAACCAAGTAATATTTTAAAAATATAATTAAATAAGGGTGAAGGGAGGGGGAGGCCGGAACTGGAGGCACTTTAATAAATACGATATATATATATAGAAATGAGATATGAGTTAAAAATCTCTGATTGGCCGAGAGCTTCCGCAGGAATATCTGCCGATCCGGCGAACCGATTTTCACCAAATTTGGCAGGGATGTTGGGGGGGATGAGGACTAACCGGAGGCACAAAAATTGGGCGTGGAGGCAGTCCAGGGGCCACGCCGCCGAAGATCTAAGGTCTTTTTTGACACTTTTGCACACTAATCGGTGTAAGAATGGGTCTTACTTGTGTCGGATCTTGTTGGTTGGAGTGCCTCCAGCTAGAGGATGAGCTGGCGGTCCGGGAGGCACCGAGAAACAGGGATCGCACCCAATCCCTGACCCTGTGCACTTCCCGAAAGTCGACGGGTTGATTTTCGCGAACTTTCACTGTCTGTAACTTTGTAATTTCTGGATGGAAAAAATTGAAAATCGGTGGGCCTGTAGAGGGGGACGCACTGAACACGGTGAAATAATAAAAACTATATGTCACAGATCGTTTCAAGAAGTTATTTAGAAAAAACTGTCAAAAATGGTTAAAATGGCACTTTATATGTCTGTGGCGTAAAAACTGTTCGTACGAAAAATCCAAAACTTATACAGTCGATGGGCCGGGGAATTCCACATCGAGCTGCGCTTTAAAACTATAGGGTCACAGATCGTTTCACTTAGTTATGACTGAAAAACTGTTGAAAACTTTTTAAAATTTAGGTTTTTCGCTAGTATTTTCGTGGCGTTTTGTCCGATTTTAAAACTTTTTGTGGCACAATGTAGCTGGTCACAGCGCGCAACTTTTGACGTAACACACTTGTATTTTTACGCGAAATAACCTATTTTTACGATTTTTTGAGCGCGGAGCGGCTTAAAAACGATCCGACCGCCTCGGGGCGTGGACTGCGACTGGTTAGGTTAGGTTAGGTTAGGTTAGGTTAGGTTAGGTTAGGTTAGGTTAGGTTAGGTTAGGTTAGGTTAGGTTAGGTTAGGTTAGGTTAGGTTAGGTTAGGTTAGGTTAGGTTAGGTTAGGTTAGGTTAGGTTAGGTTAGGTTAGGTTAGGTTAGGTTAGGTTAGGTTAGGTTAGGTTAGGTTAGGTTAGGTTAGGTTAGGTTAGGTTAGGTTAGGTTAGGTTAGGTTAGGTTAGGTTAGGTTAGGTTAGGTTAGGTTAGGTTAGGTTAGGTTAGGTTAGGTTAGGTTAGGTTAGGTTAGGTTTTTTTTTTTTTTTTTTTTTTTTTTTTTTTTCTCCTATGTTTCTCTGTAGGGGTTATGTCTGTTTCTCTGTGGAGCGTGATGGTGTGCATGTGCATGTGCCGGCAAGAGAACGGGCTTCGCTATTGGATACGATAGCCCATTTCTTGTCGGTTTGTCTGAGTTTGTTTGTTTGTATGAGGTGTGTTAGGGTGTGTGTGTTCGTGTGGTGAGTCCGGTCAGGTATGGTATACAAGGGGTTTATATTTATTTAAATAATTAAACACAAAAGCAAAATATGTTGACAATCAAAATATCAGAAAAGTGGAAAGCTAAGGACTAATACATAATAATTGGTGTAAATGAGAATTATACAAGTTAAAAATGATCAATGAGTCGCAGTCGTCAATAAAACAGAAGAAAAATCTACACATGTAAACATAAGGTATAAAATTAAACAAAGGTCGTCTTCTTTCCTTCGGATTGCTCGGGCGCGCAGGCACCGCTTCCCCTCACGGTGCATGCACGGCCCGCACTCGCCGAGGAAGACAAAGGTAAGTAGTATAAAACAATAAAATTTAAATTAGTTTGAAACACGTTAAAGATGATTACAAATAAAGAAGCTTAAAACTAGGTTGTACACAGAAGTGAAATAACACAAGAAGTTCTGATTACAAAGAAATGGCAATAGTTAATGTAAGAAGGTGTTAAAAATATAAAAATACAAAAATACGAAAGTCACGAGGTGACCTCAGGATCCAGCCGGGTTGGTGTTGGTGTCGTTGAAGTCCTTCAGCTGACTCAGGATGGAGTTGACCAGCTTCAGGTAGGATGCGAGGGCCCTCTCCTTTCCTCGCTCGATCAGATCGCTGATGACGTAAGGGGAAACCCCGCAGCGTTCGCAGACCATCTCGTGCGAGTGCCTCGCCATGGCAAACCTCGGGCAGTGCTCAAAAAGGTGGTCCAAGCTTTGGCTGGTGCTGTCGTCACAAGGACAGTGATCATCCGGAGTGATGTGAAAACGATGGAGGTAGGCCTTGTGGTATCCATGTCCGGTGAGGACCTGGGTGAGGTAGAAACTGGGTTCGGTCACCTTCCATAGCCTGCGGATGTCTCCGAGACCAGGGAATAGTGACCGCGTGCGTTGGCCCTGTTCGGCAGTACTGTAACGCGACTGCCAGGTGTCCAAGGAGGAGCTGCGCAATCGCGCTTTTATAAAGCTAATTGGGAAGTGGCTGTATTCAGGGGCTTTGTGTAAATTACAGGCAGCATTTGCTGCGCTGTCGGCGAGTTCGTTTCCAGCAATGCCAATGTGACTCTTGACCCATGACAGTTGCAACCTCCCTACCTCCCGATAGTCCCATAACACTTTATGTATTTGGGACACCAGGGGGTGGGTGTTGCTCCTGTTCTGAATTGCCATAATTGACGACAGTGAGTCGCTAAATATGGCAACGTCAGGGCATCTGTGGTCAAGAGCCCATTGGCACGCTCGAAGGATGGCTAAAAGCTCCGCCTGGAACACCGTGCAACAGTCGTGCAACTTGTACTTTCTGGTGGTCGTGGTGCTCTTCCCGCCAGGGTCGAAGCACACGAAAGCGGCCCCCACCCTGTCGTCATCCTGCTTACTGCCGTCGGTGAATATCTGAATGGTGTTTGTGCGGACCGCTCCGTCGACTTCCTCCTGGTTGCAGGAGGTCATCAGCGGAAAAGAGATGCGGTCCGCAGGGTGTAATAGTTGATGTATGGGAGTGGGGAGTTCGAGGCGGATGTCTTCTGGGAGGAAGTTGGTGGTCCCGGAAAGTCGGGTGCTCTCAGCTTGATGTACCTCCCGGATCCTAAGATCCAGGGGGGTGAACTGGGCTAGAGCGAGGGCGGCCGTGGTGGAGACTGTGCGGAAGGCCTTTATGGCCTTGATGGCAAATCCGCGTTGAACGCTCGCCAGCAGTTTGCGGGCGTACTTCTTCTCGACCACCCGCCCCCATACGCCAGCGGCATATGTGACGATGGGCTCAATCACGTGCTGGTAAATGGTGCGGATATTCTCGGTATGCATCCCCCAAGTGGGTTTTGCATACAAAGATAGTTTTTTAAATATCCGCTGAGCCTTGCCGATGACGTGGAGCAGGTGGTCGCGGAAGGTCAGTCTCTCGTCCAAGACCACCCCTAGGAGCTTGATGTTCCTGGCGAAGGCGATCGGATGCCCGTCCATGGCAAGCCTTGCAGGCTTGGCCCCGGGAGTGAACGCGATGGCCTGGGTTTTGGCAGCCCCAAACGTGAGTTTGACGCTCCTCCCCCAGTCCGCGATCTCTCCCAGGACCGTGTTGGCGGTTTGCTCGAGTGTGCTCACGTCCCTGGCGGAAACAATGAGCAACACATCGTCCGCGTAAGCCTGCAAGCGACATCCAGGAGGCAGCGGCCGATCCAGGAGCTCGTCAAGAATTATGTTCCAGAGCACGGGTCCACAAGTGGATCCTTGTATGCACCCTTTGGACATACTCTTGGCGACCCTAGCCCCCGCATGGTCCAGAGTGACGCTACGATCAGTGATGTAGCTGAGGATGAGCCCAAAGATGTTGGTTGGGCACTCTGTCACTCTGAGCCGATGCAGAAGCGCGGGCCACCAAGCGTTGTCAAAGGCCGCTTTGATGTCCAGGGACACCGCAACGACCTGGTGCTTCTGTGCTCTGGCCCCCTCGACAAACTCCAGGGCGGCGCGTAGGGCAGCAGTGGTGTTGGTTTGCTCCCTGAAGCCAAACTGATGGTCGTTTGACTTGCCGCTCCTAGATGCCTTGTAGGTGACTCTTTTTATAAAGAGCCGCTCCAACAGCTTGCCAAAGACTGGCAGCAGACCGATAGGCCGGAACGCTCCCATGGTGGTGTAGTCCGACTTGCCGGGTTTGGGAATGATTTTGACATAGGCCTCCTTCCACTGCCGCGGGAAGTGCCCGAGGGTTAGGCATCTGTTCATAACAGATGTCAGCAGCCCCGGGTACTGTTCGGCGAACTTCAGGCAAATGTCTGAGGTCAGACCGTCCAGTCCTGGAGCCTTTTTGGGGTTCATAGACCCCAAGTGCTCCAGCACCTCCTCGGCAGTGAAGAGAGGATCCTCGGGAGTATCGGGAAGGGTGTTGGAGAGGTTTCTTAGGATGTGGTGGTTGGGTTCGGTGTCCGGGCCGTCGTCAGGGTAGAAGTGATGCAGCAGGGCTGCAGCAGTTTCTTCCCCTTCTTCGGTGAATCGGTCACCGACCTTAAGTGTGACAGGAGGGCGTCTAGGTGTGGTGTCTTTGAGGAGTCTGTTAGTGAGCGACCACACGTTCTCCCTGGTCTGGAGCTCGCAGAACTCCCTAAAGTTTTTGGTGGAGGCTGCCTTGATCTCCTGAGCGTAGAGGGCCTTAGTGGCTCTAAATTCCTCGACCAGGGAGTCCGGCGGCCGCCCGTGCCTGGTGGCTGTGTGTAGGCGACGGTGTAGCTGGATGACTTCTCGCTTCCGCGTCCCCAGTGCTTCGGTCCACCAGGGGGGTCGGTATTTACCTCCGCCCTGCTTTACCGGCATGGAGTCGCGGCAAGCGGTGTGTATGTTGAGCGTGATCTCATCAATGAGGGCCTCGAGTTCCTCATGATTAAGGGTGTGTATTTCCCTTTCCAGTATATCGGACTCGGCAAAGATGGTGTGTAGCGAGCCCGTAAAGCAACCCCAGTGAGCTTTGTCGCTTTTGTACCGGAAGGTGGAGTTAGTGGTGTGGTGTGTGGTGTGCCCGGTGGCCCCGGTCACGACGCGAAACACTACGGCATTGTGTTGTGATGAAGTACCTAGTGTGAGGTCGACCCGCCAACCCCGAATGGCCTCTAGGATGTTAAGCGAGGCCATGGTGACGTCTATGATGGACGTACGAGTACGTCCATGCGTGACGGTTTCGAAGGTGGGAGTAGACCCGGTGTTGCAAATGTATAGGTCGTTGGCGAGGGCCAGCTCAGCAACCTCGAAACCGCGGGGATTAGCGACGGCGCTGCCCCAGTCAGGGTGCCAACCGTTAAAATCCCCGCCGAGAATTACAGGACTGCCCCTTACCGACCTGAGGAATGTGTCAATGTGGTGGAGTGTGTTGTCCTCGTCGTGGTTGGGCTCCACGTAGGCTGACGCTACGTAGTAGCGCCTATGTCCTAGGCTGAGCCCCACCACGCACAGGTTCGATGTGGAGTATTGTGTGTAACCTAGAGAAGGGAGGTCAGGCTTGACGAAAACGCAAGCCTTAACTCTTTCTCCGGTGCGAAACTGGTATATGTTCACCCCGGAGATGTGTTTTACCTCCGTGCCGGATCCAGTGTATGGTTCCGACACGAGGGCAACTTTGTATTCGCTGGCCACGAAAGAATCGATGAACTCCTGGAGACAGTTTCTGGAACGATCTAAATTACACTGTACGACCAGGAGTTCCGACTTAGAGTCCATAATCGACTTTGGTCGTTATCTTATCTTTCATGGCTATCAAGCGAGGGCAGTTTGGTGACGTGGCCGAGTGAGACGCATTGAGACCCGAGCTGAACCGGGTGTTATGTGCGAGACAGTTGTAGCACTTGGGAGCCCCCTTCCTCTCCCTAGTGGGACAGCTGTCCGCTGTGTGGCTAGTGTCTGCGCAGAATGCGCAGGGTGAAGCGGTGTTCTTACACTTATTGCGTGTGTGCCCGAACTGTAGGCAGCGGAAGCACTGCATAAATGGGGAGAAGTCTTCAACGTGGACCCTCTGGTGGTCCACGCAGACTCTGCCCGCCGCAGTGAGTCGCCGCCATACAACGGGGTGTACAAGTAGTACAGCATTGTACAACTTGGGGTTTCTGTTTGCACGCTGGAACCTCAACTTTAGGTCCCCCTCGTCCGTGTCTGCTGGGCGTGCCTCCGGGTTCTGGTTCCGGATGATCTCGACCAGTTCCTCGGCCGGGACCTCCTTTGAGATACCTTTAATGATGATCATTGGCTTAAGGCGCCTTGCGGCTTCGGCACTCACCTGAGACGATCCGCGAAGGCGCTGCAGGGTGTCGTCGCGCTGTTCGGTGTTTTCGAACTCCACCCTGAGTTTGCCGTTGGAGACCGGCTGGACTCTGGCTGGAGCATATCTGGACTTTTTATAGGAGACCGCTTTCTTGAAGGCCTCGACGGCTTCCTGGGGGTTCTTCACGGCCACCTTCGGAGTGATGATGATGGCCGGTCGATTGGCAGGAGGCGCGGGGGCAGGTCTGGTGGTGGGGGTGCGAGCCTTCCCGTTCGAGACAGCCGAGGCGTACGAAGGTCCGGCCTGCAGTTTTTGTTGTGTTTGGGTTTGATTGAATGAGGTCGTGTTTTTCTTGTGGAGCACGTTCATGGCCGTGAGGTGCTTACTAAGCTCCTCACGAACGCACTCCATGATGTCGGACTTTAGGTCCCCTATTTGTCCGCTGATTGGGGTGGGTGGGCTGGCGATGTTGGTCGGGGCTTCGGAGGCGACGTTAGAGGCGTAGGAAACTTTGGGGGCGATCTGGGCAAGCTGCCTCCCGATCGCCTCAACTCGTTGTTTACTTTCCCTGGTGACACTCCTTTCCCCGGCTGCGTTGATAAGAATAGTGGAGATGGAGTGTAGGTACTCCTGCAGGGTCTTTGAGTCCATAACGTGGTCTGCGCGTGCGTTGGTGGGAAGGTTTGTTGCAATTTCGGCTGTGGCAGCGGTGGTAGCCTTGGTGTTTTTCTGCCGGGTGTTCTTGGTTTGAGTGGGTGGGGTGGTGGAGGTGGATTCTGCTGTCCCGCCGGATGCGGGGAGCTCCTCGGAGTCGTCCTCCATGTTGCCCGCTCCGGGGCCACTGACCACCCAGGAGTTGGGCAGTTGTTCGGCCTCTTGTCGTGGTCGTAGAGAGATGGTTTAGGTGGCGTAGGATAGGGGGGAGTGCGCAAATTTAAAAGCCGGTTGCGAGACCACCAGGCGCCCTAAGTCCAAGGAGATGGGTGCTGGTTTCCTCGCTTCCTGTGGTCCGATCAGGGTCGGAGATATTCACGGAGGTGGCAAAGGCCAGTCAGAGGCTGATGGCTTTAATATTTTTAAAATATATAGGATATATACTGAGATATGATCGAAAATATGTACAGAAAAATTTTTCAAAATTTAATTTTCAAAAATTTGTATCTCGGAGACCAGAAGGGTCAGGGAGATGGGGTAAACGTGATGGTAGTAGGTGGGAGCTGGGGTATATAATAGGAAAAAGAAAGGGTGAAAAAGATGGTAACTGAAAAAGGCGATTTTCACCCCTACTCGATGTATGGTGGGGGGCGAACCAAGTAATATTTAAAGAATATAATTATGCAAGGGTGAGGGGAGGGGGAGGCCGGAGCTGAAGGCACTATAATAAATATGATATATATATATGGAGATGGGTTATAGACAGAAAACCTCTGATTGGCCGAGGACTTCCGCAGGAATATCTGCCAACCCGGCGAACCGATTTGCACCAAATTTGGCAGGGATGTTGGGGGGGATGAGGACTAACCGGAGGCACAAAAATTGGGCGTGGAGGCAGTCCAGGGGCCACGCCGCCGAAGATCTAAGGTCTTTTTTGACACTTTCGCACACTAATCGGTGTAAGAATGGGTCTTACTTGTGTCTGATCTTGTTGGTTGTGGTGCCTCCAGCTAGGGGATGAGCTGGCGGTTCGGGAGGCACCGAGAAACAGGGATCGCACCCAATCCCTGACCCTGTGCACTTCCCGAAAGTCGACGGGTTGATTTTCGCGAACTTTCACTGTTTATAACTTCGTAATTTATGGATGGAAAAATTTGGAAATCGGTGGGCCTGTAGAGGGGGACGCACTGAGCACGGTGAAATAATAAAAACTATATGTTACAGATCGTTTCGAAGAGTTATTGGATTAAAACTGTCAGAAATTGCTAAAATGGCACTTATTTTGTCTATTACGTGAAAACTATTTATGGGAAAAATCCCAGACTTTAACAGCCGATGGGCCGGGGAATTCCACACCGAACTGCACTTTAAAACTATATGGTCACAGATCGTTTCACTGAGATTTTAAGGAAAAACTGTTGGGATTTTTTTGAAATTTGGGTTTTTCACTGATATTTTAATGGGGTTATGTCCGATTTTGAAAATTTTTGTGGCACAATGTAGCTGGTCACAGCGCGCAACTTTTGATGTATCACACTAGTATTTTTACGCGAAATAACCTATTTTTCGGATTTTTCGAGCGCGGAGCGGCTTAAAAACGATCCGACCGCCTCGGGGCGTGGACTGCGACTGGTTAGGTTAGGTTAGGTTAGGTTAGGTTAGGTTAGGTTAGGTTAGGTTAGGTTAGGTTAGGTTAGGTTAGGTTAGGTTAGGTTAGGTTAGGTTAGGTTAGGTTAGGTTAGGTTAGGTTAGGTTAGGTTAGGTTAGGTTAGGTTAGGTTAGGTTAGGTTAGGTTAGGTTAGGTTAGGTTAGGTTAGGTTAGGTTAGGTTAGGTTAGGTTAGGTTAGGTTAGGTTAGGTTAGGTTAGGTTAGGTTAGGTTAGGTTAGGTTAGGTTAGGTTAGGTTAGGTTAGGTTAGGTTAGGTTAGGTTAGGTTAGGTTAGGTTAGGTTAGGTTAGGTTAGGTTAGGTTAGGTTAGGTCAGGTTAGGTTAGGTTAGGTTAGGTTAGGTTAGGTTAGGTTAGGTTAGGTTAGGTTAGGTTAGGTTAGGTTAGGTTAGGTTAGGTTAGGTTAGGTTAGGTTAGGTTAGGTTAGGTTAGGTTAGGTTAGGTTAGGTTAGGTTAGGTTAGGTTAGGTTAGGTTAGGTTAGGTTAGGTTAGGTTAGGTTAGGTTAGGTTAGGTTAGGTTAGGTTAGGTTAGGTTAGGTTAGGTTAGGTTAGGTTAGGTTAGGTTAGGTTAGGTTAGGTTAGGTTAGGTTAGGTTAGGTTAGGTTAGGTTAGGTTAGGTTAGGTTAGGTTAGGTTAGGTTAGGTTAGGTTAGGTTAGGTTAGGTTAGGTTAGGTTAGGTTAGGTTAGGTTAGGTTAGGTTAGGTTAGGTTAGGTTAGGTTAGGTTAGGTTAGGTTAGGTTAGGTTAGGTTAGGTTAGGTTAGGTTAGGTTAGGTTAGGTTAGGTTAGGTTAGGTTAGGTTAGGTTAGGTTAGGTTAGGTTAGGTTAGGTTAGGTTAGGTTAGGTTAGGTTAGGTTAGGTTAGGTTAGGTTAGGTTAGGTTAGGTTAGGTTAGGTTAGGTTAGGTTAGGTTAGGTTAGGTTAGGTTAGGTTAGGTTAGGTTAGGTTAGGTTAGGTTAGGTTAGGTTAGGTTAGGTTAGGTTAGGTTAGGTTAGGTTAGGTTAGGTTAGGTTAGGTTAGGTTAGGTTAGGTTAGGTTAGGTTAGGTTAGGTTAGGTTAGGTTAGGTTAGGTTAGGTTAGGTTAGGTTAGGTTAGGTTAGGTTAGGTTAGGTTAGGTTAGGTTAGGTTAGTTAGGTTAGGTTAGGTTAGGTTAGGTTAGGTTAGGTTAGGTTAGGTTAGGTTAGGTTAGGTTAGGTTAGGTTAGGTTAGGTTAGGTTAGGTTAGGTTAGGTTAGGTTAGGTTAGGTTAGGTTAGGTTAGGTTAGGTTAGGTTAGGTTAGGTTAGGTTAGGTTAGGTTAGGTTAGGTTAGGTTAGGTTAGGTTAGGTTAGGTTAGGTTAGGTTAGGTTAGGTTAGGTTAGGTTAGGTTAGGTTAGGTTAGGTTAGGTTAGGTTAGGTTAGGTTAGGTTAGGTTAGGTTAGGTTAGGTTAGGTTAGGTTAGGTTAGGTTAGGTTAGGTTAGGTTAGGTTAGGTTAGGTTAGGTTAGGTTAGGTTAGGTTAGGTTAGGTTAGGTTAGGTTAGGTTAGGTTAGGTTAGGTTAGGTTAGGTTAGGTTAGGTTAGGTTAGGTTAGGTTAGGTTAGGTTAGGTTAGGTTAGGTTAGGTTAGGTTAGGTTAGGTTAGGTTAGGTTAGGTTAGGTTAGGTTAGGTTAGGTTAGGTTAGGTTAGGTTAGGTTAGGTTAGGTTAGGTTAGGTTAGGTTAGGTTAGGTTAGGTTAGGTTAGGTTAGGTTAGGTTAGGTTAGGTTAGGTTAGGTTAGGTTAGGTTAGGTTAGGTTAGGTTAGGTTAGGTTAGGTTAGGTTAGGTTAGGTTAGGTTAGGTTAGGTTAGGTTAGGTTAGGTTAGGTTAGGTTAGGTTAGGTTAGGTTAGGTTAGGTTAGGTTAGGTTAGGTTAGGTTAGGTTAGGTTAGGTTAGGTTAGGTTAGGTTAGGTTAGGTTAGGTTAGGTTAGGTTAGGTTAGGTTAGGTTAGGTTAGGTTAGGTTAGGTTAGGTTAGGTTAGGTTAGGTTAGGTTAGGTTAGGTTAGGTTAGGTTAGGTTAGGTTAGGTTAGGTTAGGTTAGGTTAGGTTAGGTTAGGTTAGGTTAGGTTAGGTTAGGTTAGGTTAGGTTAGGTTAGGTTAGGTTAGGTTAGGTTAGGTTAGGTTAGGTTAGGTTAGGTTAGGTTAGGTTAGGTTAGGTTAGGTTAGGTTAGGTTAGGTTAGGTTAGGTTAGGTTAGGTTAGGTTAGGTTAGGTTAGGTTAGGTTAGGTTAGGTTAGGTTAGGTTAG